>CM060310.1:2919790-2978514 GCA_030674185.1 Monoplex corrugatus | reverse complement strand
GAAGAGCAGAAGAGCGCAGATGGTAAGGCAGCCTGACAAAGACGACTCGGGGAAGGCAGAGCTGGTGTTTCTTTATTCTGACCCAACCGTTCACAACCAGACCAGACCAGAGGAGAAAGGCATACATGGCACTCACACTCATCCGTTTATATACTCGGCATGTGAACCACATTGACGGCACTGCGAGCCTGCCGGGCCCATTAGGGGCCAGATTTATGTTTCTTCGTGCAAGCTCAGCGGTGCTTATCTTGCGGTCCACATAACAGATGTCATCATATTATATGTCAGACAATTCTACAGAGCACACAGATTGTTGTGGTCTACATCATTTTGCACAACATTCACTTAGATCGAAACTATAAGTGATTTAAGTCAATGTTTACACTTTGCTGAAAGGGATTTTAGCCGTATTTTTACGTATTTAATCAATCAATATTAGTCCATGAAAAATATCAAACAAATGAGTAACTATGCGTATAACCGATAACTTTATGTGGACATACTTTGAATAGGTAAATTAACCTCTCAGTGCAGAAATTGATCGGTGAACAGGCAATACAAAACACAAATGATCCTAATTTGGACACGCACAGTTCGACCACAATACGGAATGCCAAGATATCTTCTAATACTTTATTGCTTAGCAATATTTTATTGCAGTACCAGTTCTGTTTATAAAAGGAGCAAAAATGTAAATGTAATTATGTATTCTAAGTCAGATTTTAAATATGAAGAATTCGATTCTACATCCCGGCATTTTGGCGGTTTGCTGCACTTTGACTTGGCCTGAACTTTCTTTAATGCAAGCTTAATATCTAATGATTAAAGGTGTGATGTGGTCCAAATGAAAGATTAGAATACCAACATTCTAATCGTGAACTTAAAATTTCCACAATTTATTTCATTATTTTACAAATTTCCGATTATCGTCACGGCTCACTGGTTGGAAATTTGAATAGTACCGAACGATCGGACAACAAAATTATTGATTTCATGAAAACAGAGGGAAATTTCGCCTCGAGGACATTTCCTATGAGAAATACATACTTTTCTGCTAAATTAGAATGCACAAGTTACTCGTGTCTTAGTTTTTAAGGGTTTAAATAATAAAATTTCCTAATATTTTTGAGAATCCCTGAACCAGGGGAGTTAACTGTACTCAAAATCGTTTGAGAAGAAAAGACATCTGCCGTTGGGTGTGCACGGCTGCATTAAATTATTATTGTCAGTATATTATTCTCATTGTAATGATAATGATGATGATATCGATGATGATAATCATTATCATTATTTGTATCATTTTCCCCCATATTTCCCTCAGAGAGTTGAAACAGTGTGTTTGTGGGGAACTGGATAGAGGTTGATACCAAATTGAGATGAGATGTGCAAGGGTGAGATTGATCAGTGGAGACTGTGTCGTGTGTCAAAACATGTCTGTTTTCTCAGCTATTTATGGTTGCATCTTTACACCTTGTATGTTCAGGGACAGCTGACAGAAAGCTGTAGACTGTACAGAGTTAGATCACACACCTGTCTTTGGCCAGTGTCACCCTTTGACTCCCACAGCATGCCCAGCAGCATCTTGCTCTGTCAACCATGCTAGCAAAGCAAACACATGGCCCTTTGACTGTCTCACCCTATCCATCAGCTTCCTGCAGGTGTGAGGGAGTCAGAGGGCCAAGTTTTTACAGTTGGTGGATAGGGTGTGGGAGTCAAAGGGTTGAAGACAGCAGTTGAATGTAATATGGTAGGTCATATTCCTGTCAGTGGCCAGTTTGACAAATGTTGAATGCCTCTTAGTTTTAGACCACAACCAGTTTTTTGTGGTTAGGGTTCAGATTCAAAATACTTCATTATCTGCACAAGAGAAATTACAATGGATATTTACCTTTCTTTTAATCATATGAAAAATATGCACTGTACTTACATTTGGATTTTTGTTTTACTTAACAAATTTTTTTTTATAAGCTACGCACAAAAAGTTAAGGATCACTATGAGAAAACAGGTGCGTAATAAACTCAGTTCGCTACTGTTATTTATTTCTCAGTCCAGCCAAATTGTTATGAATTCTTGTTCAGCTGTAAGTGGGCGATGTTGTGTTAGTGCGAAAATTGCACGGGATTCTCTACTACTGAGCTTGGCCGCAAACGGAAAAGCAGAAACTTGCGAAAAAGGACCTTGTTTTGGACCGCTCTGCCTGAACACATTGCACAAGCCAGATTGAAAAACCATTATGCACGTGCAAGCACTGCTGTTTATGTGTGAGATGCTGTCTCTTGCTTGGCTTTATAAGAAGACATTCCACCAGTAGTAGGCCTGATCTGACAATGCCTCCACAACGAAAATTGAGCGAGTTTGAGAGGGGACGAGCTGTTGCATGGTTCCAAGATGGTGTTCCCCAGCGAGAAGTGGCCAGGCGACTTCAGGTGTCCATCTCGGTCATTGTCAGACTGATTCAACGCTTCACAGCCACTGGGAGGGTCCATGAAAGACGCAGATCTGGTCGACCGAAGAAGACAAACCCACGTGAAGATCGTCTCATTGAACGACAAGCCCTGCAGACAAGAACAGCCTCTTCCAGCATCATTCGAAGGCAGCTGAGGGTGGCTACTAACATCAACATCAGCCAGCAGACCATACGGAACCGCCTTCATGGGTTTAACCTCCGTTCTCGTCGCCCAGCGTACGGCCACGCTTAACTCCAGCCCATAGGGCAGCACGCCGCGCCTTCTGCAGACGTCACTGAGGTGGACACGTCAGCAATGGTCCCAGGTCCTGTTCAGTGATGAATCACGCTTCACCATGAACCACAACGACGGCCGACTGTCCAAGAAAAGGTGGCCTTTGGTGGAGGTTCTGTAATGGTCTGGGGGGCCTTCAGCCTTCACCACAGAACACCCTTGTATCATGTACAGGGTAACCTGACTGGCCTCCGATACCGGGATGAGATCCTTCGACCGCTGGCTATGCCTACACTGCAGCAGATGGGACCGACGGCTGTCTACCAGGATGACAACGCTCGCCCCCACAGGGCAAGGGTGGTCAACGACTTCCTGCAGCAGTCTGGAGTCAACAGAATGGAGTGGCCAGCATGCAGTCCCGATCTCAACCCGATTGAGAACCTCTGGGATGAGCTGGATCGCAAAGTGAGGAGCAACCACCCCCCTCCCAGGGATGCCCAACACCTCTACCAGATGCTGCAGGCTGAGTGGCAGGCGCTTCCACAGAGGATCTTCACCAACCTGGTCAACTCGATGAGGACTCACTGAGTCGATTGCCAGAACAGCCATGGCGGTTACACGCATTACTGAACTTTTGGGAGCATCAGAATGCCCTGTCTTGTGATTTCAATGACTTTGGGAAATCAAATTTCGATACGTACTTTGATCAAATGTACACACCAAACGATTGCTCGAAATTGAAGGCAATTGTGTATCGTTATCACTAAAGCATGGAATTAAATGTTTGTCAAACTTCAACGCATTGGCTTTCTTATTTTGAAAGTTATGAATTTTTGTGCAAGTGATCCTTAACTTTTTGTGCGTAGTGTGTTGTATATATATATATATATATATATATATATATATATATATATATATATATTATATATATATATATATATATATTGAACGTCAGGGGAAACTACCGGGGTCTACCATAAAACCTTTGTGAACGGAAAAGTTCTTTCCCTTGTTATTGTTAGTGCGGTCTGACTAACACTAAGGGAGAGTTAGTGCGGAAGCTGTCTTTTGGTGGATCCATAGACTCAAGATCTGATATACCAAGTGCAATCCCAGCACGGAAACAAACACTCAAGCTACTTACAAACAGACAAACCAGCAAATAAACTCTCAACCAATTTAATGTTCCAATCTAACATTTCGATAGTGTCTGCTTCATGTTTCGTAGGTCCTGTTCTCACCTCTCCCTATTTTAAGATCTTGCCAGCTCTTAATAATGATGATAATGATGATGATGATGATGATGATGCGACGGCGACGATGACGACGACGACGACAACAACAACAACAACATATACAGTATTTACATTGCGCCAAATCTTGACAATTCTAATCAAGGCACACCCACGCATCATGTACCAGACAGACGCATGCGATCAACGCAGGGGAAAAAACTGACTGAAAGAGGCAGTTTGAGAATTCATTGTGGGGAAAAGAGGTGTTTTTTTAAATGGATTTTAAAGCAGAAAGGGTAGGTGTTTGACGAAGGGAGAATGGACGTTGTTTTTTTTCAGGCAGATGGTCCCGAAAGAGCAAAAGATCGCTGGCCGACAGTGGATAGTTTAAATCTAGGAACCACAAATTTGTGTGGTCTCAAATTGCCTGCCAGATAATTACTGATATACTTGCGTGGAGCCCATATGAAACTGTGTGACCGTGAGGAATCCACCTTGAACAGCATATCAATATTCTGCATAGACTTGTATCAGATATTTGTATAAACAGCATGTCGTCATTAACTACCACATGATCCCCTCTTTTGCCCGTGTTTTGTTTTTATGCTGCCTGTGCTTTTCTGTTGATAATTCATGTTTTTACAATCCTTTTATTATTGTTTTATCTGATATATATAAGTGTATACAGTAGTGGCGGTAAATATTAGCTGTAAGACATGTCTCAGTTTCAGTTTGTTTCAGTTTCTCAAGATAACGTCTCCGCACTTGGAATGAATTCTTTATGCATTATCGTCACAGGTGCCATGTGATGGAGAAAATCCAGAATGATCACAGCACAAGCCCTGCGCCTGCACATAAACCCAAGAACTGGCCAGGTCCTGAGGTCCTACGTAAATAGTTTCACAACCCTGAGGTTGTAGGGGAACTAGGTCTACTATGCTTGAGTAAAAAAAAGTGTTTGAATCTTTAAATATCTATTACCTTTGAAACTTGTGAATTCAGAACGAAATATTGCATTATACGAGTCAGTCGTATCAGTCGGAAGGAAATGGTGCATAGGCCATGCTTGGTCGGGGGGGGGGGGGGGGTGAGAAAAAAAACGAAAAGATCAAGAAGAAAGAAGACAAGGAGGACAAGGAGGAGACGAAGTAGTAGTAGTAGTAGTAGTAGTATAGTAGTAGTAGACTACTAGTAGTAGTAGTAGCAGTAGTAATGGAAGTACTGGAAGAAGAAAGAGAAGAAGAAAAGAAGTGTCAGCAAAGAGCTGTCTGATCATAAATGGATTTGGAAGAAAGGCGATAGACACCGCCATAATGACGCTGATCCAGAGACCAGTAAAGATCTCTACCACCTCACTCCCTTACAAACCCAGGCCTATGGAACATCTTCTGCCTTTATCTTTGCTGTGTATAGGGCCACACGTCGGCTGGTCTCCCCAAAAGGCGTAAATGCATCACTAATCTCTTTGTGACCAAAATGGTGAAAAAATTGACTTTTCGTGGATGAAAACGTGTTTTGGTGTTTTCTAAGAACACATGTGGCAATCAGTACAGAAATTAAGTGCCCCAAGGAAGGCCATAGTGATCATGAAATATTCTATGATCTGTATTACATCAAAATGCCATTTTCTTTGCTTTGCACATGAAGTCATATTGTTGTCTGTACACTCGTTATATTTAAACATCAAACGGAGTGCTTCTTTTCCTTTGCTCTCTCTCTCTCTCTCTCTCTCTCTCTCTCTCTCTCTCTCTCTCTCTCTCTCTCTCTCTCTCTCTCTCTCTCTCTCTCTCTCGTTGTGCATGTGTGTTTGTATGTGTGTGTGTGTGTGTGTGTGTGTGAATGTGTGTGTGTGTGTGTGAATGTGTGTGTGTGTGTGTGTGTGTGTGTGTGTGTGTGTGTGTGTGTGTGCAGCTTCTTTACCTATGGTTTCTATGTGTGTGCGTGTGTTTATAAATGTGCATGTGTGTGTGTCTGTGTGTGTGTACGTGCGTGTATGTGTGTGTGCGTGTGAGAGTTTGTGTGTGTGTGTGCGCGTGTGTGTATGTGGTGGTCTTCGATTTAATGTCTATTCACTAAAGTGATTTTAGACAAAAAACAAAAACAAAAAAACAAAAAAAAAGGGGGCGGGGGATAATACAGGAGTGAAGAAGGTATTTGAAAATTGTCAATTTTGATCGTAAAAAATTTTTTTTGAGGAGGGGAAGGTAAAGCTAACAAATAATGTTATCACAATTAAAGATTTTAACAATCAATCTAATAAACAAAATTAATAAACATCTAAAATAACTGAATAAAAGTGAAAACTAAGAATCGACTAATCACAACAGTGAACAAGTAAAATAACATGTTAAAGGTAATTCGCTATAGGACTTTTTGACAGGCTAACAAAAAATTCATATATTAATGATGGTGAGGCAAATATTCAGAAATTGTCTTTGTAGAGAGTATAGGAATATGTCGTGTTACCCGAACACATGAATCTTTCCACACAAACACACTATATTTCTGGTGTATTTTGTTTTGAATGCATCAAGTTTCTACCTATACATAAGGGATTGTATAATTTTGCCGGCAGGAAACGGCTTAGGTGATTTGCTAATTTCAAAGTTCATGTAACATTTTAAAAATATTTTTTCTGTTTATCTTGGAACTGCTTCCATACGTAGGTGTCCACTAAGGTATAACACTCATGCAATGAGAGAGAAAGCTGTATATTATTTGAATCTGGTGAGCTCTTTGCACCCGTTTGGCAGCCCTATCAACCATATCATTATAATGAAAAGAACAATGAGATGGTATCCAGCAGAAAGTAATATCAGTGCCTCTTAAGGATAAACTATGAATCAAGTGACTAATTTCCAATATCATTTCAGATCTTGTTTGTAATTTTGATGATTCAAGAGCTTGAAGTACAGATTTTGAATCAACGCAAAAAAGTATCTGAAGAATTGTCCTAGGAAGACTTAGCATATAATTCAAAGCCATTAATATTGCAAAGAGTTCAGCGGTAAAGACAGATTTATTGAGCCCAATATAGAAAGATTTCTCAATTTGGAGAGCAGGTATTGAAAACGCTGAGCCTGCTTGCCTTTCAATTATTGATCCATCAGTGTAAATTTTCAAGTGATCAGAATAACAGTCTTCTATATGACATTTAACTTGACTTGCCAGTAAGTTGATATTATCTTCTTTTTTCAAATCTGTGTGGTATATGTCAAATCGGGCTCTTTGGAGTTCCCAACTGGGTACTGGTGAAAAGGAAGGTCTTATAGATACAGGATCCGCTTTGAGATCAATTCCAGAGCCTTTCATAACATCAGATGTATATGTCGCAAGAGTGACCTGTGAAGATATTGATTTAGCTCTTTTTGGAAAGTCGGTGTCTGATCTTAATTTTGATTCTTTTTCTATTATGTTTTCTGTAGTGGTGGTTCTTAACAAAAATTTAGTAGAAGCGACTTTCCTTTGTTCATCAAGTGGCAACAATTTGATCGCATCGTGTGTGCGAAGACAAGAAGCATGCATTGGAAGACCCAGCGCAAGTTTGAAACCTTTACAATCTAAGCTCTGCAGTTTTGTTAGTAAATGTTTCGGGGCACTGAAGAAGACTTCTTGGGCATAGGTTAATTTAGATCTTATAAGCGATTTACAAAGATGAACAAGTGTTTATGTATCTTGTCCCCATGTCTGTTTGCGAACTATTTTCAAGAAATTCAAACTTTTTTGAGCTTTTGTTAATAAGTATTCAATATGCTGACTCCAGGTCAGGTCAGACAAATAGGTCTGCTACTGGCAAGCTGTAGCCCAGTACTACCTGTCACAGCAGGAGACTTGGAGAGGGGATTGGCGCCACCAAGGATTAACCTAAGCCCACAGAAAAGATATGAGAGACACTATAGCCAACAACATACCGGATCGGTCGGGGCCCGGGTTACAAACGACCGCGCTTACCACTGACAAGCACCAGGGTGGAAGTGAAAAGTCAGCTACTGGGGCAAAGACATCATTCAAACTGCCAACGGAAAAAGCTACCATTGGAACCTGGAATGTCCGTACACTCCATCAGTGCGGCAAAGTAAAAGAACTAGAACACGAGCTGAGACGCTACCAATGGGACATTGTGGGTATATCGGAAGTAAGATGGACAGGCTTCGGAGAAGCAATCACAGAGGAAGGACACAAGATGTGGTACAGTGGCGAAGAGTCACTACATGAAAATGGCGTAGCTTTCATCGTACGCAAAGAAGTCATTGGATGCATCATGAGCTGCACGCCTGTCAACAGCAGAATCATCAGCATTCGGGTGTCAGCCAAACCAAAGAACATCACCATCATACAAGTGTATGCTCCAACTACCAGCCACGAAGACCAGGTGGTTGAAGAATTCTATGAGACAATAGAAGACACCATCGGAAAAGCCCCCAGGAAAGACATCATCATAGTTCAGGGGGACTTCAACGCCAAAGTCGGCCCAGATGCCTACAAAAACTGGGCTGGAACAGTGGGTCAATTTGGCACAGGGGAAACTAATGACAGGGGACTTCGCCTTCTGGAGTTTGCCTGCACCCAACGGCTCACCATTGCCAACACCCTCTACCCCCACAAACTGTCAAGAAGAACAACCTGGCATGCGCCGAACGGAAAGACTCACAACCAGATCGACTTTGTCCTCACATCGCAGCGCTTCAAATCAAGCATTAATAAAGCAAAGACGAGGACATACCCTGGAGCTGATATAGGCAGCGACCACGACCTCGTGCTGCTCACAATGAAGATCAAATTGAAAAAGAAGTACCAAGCTGCGCAGCCATGCATCAAGTTTGACCTGGAAAAGCTAAAAGATCCAGAGATAGAAGAGGCATTCCAGGCACAGCTCGGGGGGCGGTTCGCGGCACTCAACTTCCTGGACAGCGACATCAACGACCTCACAAACAACTTTGGTGAGGCAGTCCGCGAAACAGCAGAGGAGGTACTGGGGCGACAGAGGAAGAAACACCAAGCATGGATCTCAAATGACATCCTTGACCTCTGCGACAACAGAAGATCACTGAAGAAGACGAAAAACTCCAGCCCTGAAGAAGCCGCACAGTATCGTAAAACCAACAACCTTGTAAAGAAGAAAATGATTGAAGCCAAAGAACAATGGATCAACAACCAGTGTGAGAACATCGAGAAAGGCATGAAAAAGGGAAACAGCAAACATGCCTTCACCACACTGAAAAACCTTACCAAGACGCAGCAAAACAGATCGTCAGTCATCGAGGATACCTCAGGCGAGCTGCTGACAGAAAGCTCCGCTGTTCTGAACAGATGGACGCAGTACTGCCAAGAACTATACAACTACCCAATACAGCCAGATGACAGTTTGTTTCAGGGGGACTCAACACCATTGAGGGAATCCTCACCGCTACCAGTGATGAGAGAAGAAGTGGAAGAAGCCATCCGCAGCCTACCAGCAGGGAAATCACCTGGAGCAGACAATATCCCAGCAGAGCTGCTCAAACATGGAGGGAATGATTTGGTCACTCGTGTAACATCGATTTGTCAGAAGATCTGGGAGACAAAACAGTGGCCCACAGAATGGACTCAATCACTCATCATCCCCCTGCCCAAAAAGGGAAATATGCGCCAATGCCAGAACTACAGAACAATAAGTCTCATTAGCCACACCAGCAAGATCATGCTCAGAGTCATATTGAATCGACTGAAGAAAGAAGCGGAAGAACACCTTGTGGAAGAACAAGCTGGATTTAGGGCGGGCAGAAGCACAGTAGAACAGATCTTCACCTGCCGGATAATGATGGAGAAACATCTGCAGCATCAGAGAGACCTGTTCCACAACTTCATAGACTTTAAAAAAGCATTCGACAGGGTGTGGCATAAGGGTTTGTGGCAGGTGCTAAGAAAGTTTGGCATAGAGGAAGGTCTCGTCCAAACCATCCAGGCGCTGTATAACACTGCCAGCAGCGCAGTTCTCCTCAACAACCAGATAGGGGACTACTTCAAGACCACAATTGGAGTCCGTCAAGGCTGCCTACTCTCTCCCGTGCTGTTCAACCTCTTCCTGGAGAACATCATGCGTGAAGCCCTCCATGACTTCCACTCCACTGTCTCCATCGGAGGAAGAACCATCAACAACCTGAGGTTCGCAGATGACATCGACCTGATGGGAGGCAGCAACGAAGAACTACAAGACCTGACCATGAGACTGGAAGAAAGTGCAGGTGCACACGGAATGGAAGTGAGCACAGAAAAAAGCAAAGTCCTGGTCAACAGCACAACCAACACCCATGCTGAAATCTACATGAACGGGCAACAGCTTGAAGAAGTGGACGCTTTCAAATACCTTGGCGCCACTCTCACCAAAGACGGTCGCTCTACAACAGAAATCAAGACCAGACTAGCGATCGCAACAGCAGCAATGGTAAAGCTAAACAAGATCTGGAAGAGCAGAGAGATCGGCTTTCCATCGAAGATGAAGCTGTACAAGTCCCTGGTGCTCCCCATCCTGCTGTATGGATGCGAGAGCTGGACCATGACAGCAGAGACCACCAAGAGAATCCAGACGTTTGAAACTAAATGCTTCAGGCGCTTGCTCGGGATCTCTTGGCAAGATCGGAAGACAAACGACTTTGTGTGGAGCCAAATAACAACACTCGCAGGCCCACAAGAACCCCTCCTGGCAACAGTCAAGAACAGGAAGCTGTCGTGGTTCGGGCATGTCACACGCCACAACTCACTGCCCAAAACGGTCCTCCAGGGTACACTGGGAGGTGGCAGACGAAGGGGACGACAAGCCAAATGCTGGATGGACAACATCAAAGAATGGACCAGGTTGGATGGCCCCACGCTGGTGCGACAGGCGGAGGACAGGACCGGTTGGCGACGGCTGGCTTCAAGAGTGTCTCTCATCTCTCCTCTACGCCCATCACGGGCAGGAGAATGATGATGATGATGCTGATTCCAAGATAATTTCGCGGTAAGGAAGACTCCTAAGAACTTAATCGACTCGTTATGCTGAAGAAGAGTATCTCCCAGTTTGAAAGTGGGAATATTTGATGGGTTAGCTCCACTGTTAAACAAAACTATCTTTGTTTTTTCCACGGATAGATGCAGTCCATTTTCTACCATGTATCGTGCTATTTTATCAAGCTCTAATTGATAACATTTACGCGTATAATTAATACAGCGCAAAGGAGTTTTTCTTCTCATGTTAACCGGCATCCACATGCATAAATCGTCAGCATATTGAGCTAAAACTACATGTTTAGAAATTTTACTGGGTAAGTCATGCAATAATATCACGAAGAGAAGGGGAGCAATAACTGATCCCTGAGGGATATCCATTTGAAGAATTCGTTTTACGGAATATACATTTTCAATTCTTGTTTGAAATACTCGGTTTTCTAAGAAACTTTTGACATCGTCAAAAATGTGACCTGTCAGCCCAATATTTTTCAATTTGAGTAATAATCGGGAGTGCCATACTTGGTCATACGCTTTAGTTATATCAAAAAATGTAGCTAAAACACATTGACGTCTGGCAAATTGTTGTTTTATATTTGTGGTTAACTTTGTTAGGAGTTCGACTGGTGACCTGCCTTTTCTAAATCCTGCCTGATTCACTGGTAATATTTTATTCTTTTCACAATAATGTATCAATCTCTTTAAAATTATTTTCTCCACCAATTTACATACGTGCGATGTTATTGCAATTGGCCTATAATTTTTCAATATTACATTTACCTGTTTTTAGAACAGGAACCACTATTGTTTGTTTCCAATGGTTAGGAAGTTTGCCGCTATTCCAACATTTTTTAAACATATTGTGTAGCAAGATTAAAAAATTTTCTGGTAAATTTTTCAGCATCTCATTTGAAATTCCATCGAATCCTACTGACGTCTTTTTATTTGGAATTGATTTAATGGCATCTTTTAATTCTTGGAGTGTGATTGGTGCATTTACATAGTGCGTATTATCTGGGGTATGGTCCTTATATACGTCCGTTTTTTCTTCCTGTACCCTATAATTTCGGCTAGAGGCAGGAAGTCCGTCTTCTCGACAGACCTCAGCAAACATGTTTGCGAAAGCTTCTGCTTTTTCCTGTGAGCTAGATAAAGGGTTATTTTTTAGCTTTACTGGAATTGATGGCAACTTGATCCCATTTTTCAGTATTTTCAGTTTTTCCCAAATCTTTTGCATATCTTTGTGGTCACTTACTTCACATGTACAAAAAGATGTCCAATATTGTTCTTTACCTTGTTCAATAATTCTGTTACAGTTTATATTGGCATTTTTCATCGCTGCATGATTTTCAGATGACCTATTTGCTAGATATTTTTTGTATTTTTCTTTCTTTACGTTGACCGCCTTTTCACACTCTTTGTTCCACCAGACGTTTCCATAATGTTTTCCTGTTTTTGACACTTTAAGCTCTGGAATTGAAATGTTTGCAGCCCTTAGAAGTGAGTTACAGAAATCTCCATACATGTCGTTTAAGGTCATTGTTTCAGATAGATCTGTTCTTGTCTTTTGTAGGACAGCTTTAAACATGGCCCAGTCTGCATATCTATAATTAAACTTGGGTAAACTATCTTGTGGCATTGCGTCTATTTCAGTGGTAAGCTTTAGGGTAAGAAGTATGGGGATATGATCTGATCCTAACAAGTCATCCTCTGTTTGCCATATGGCATTTGGTGCTAGCGATGGAGATATTAAAGTGAGGTCGATAGCTGTGGGTCTGTGGGTTGGTATATCAGGGACACGGGTAACGTGTCCGTTGTTAAGTAAGTATAAATTGGAATCTACAATATTGTCAATTAGCCTGTTACTGGTTATGATTTTACAATTCTTGTCCTAAAATGGGGCATGTGCATTAAGATCACCACCAATAATCCACTTGTCTCCTTGATCTTGAAACTGTTTCAGCCAGTCGGTATTCACAGAATCGGGACCTCTTGGTAGATAATAGAGGCCATATTCAGAATTAGTGATGAGGAAAATTTTATGATTGCACATGATGAAATAGATGCAGACACTTTGGTACTGGCGATGTTCTTTCGCAATAATTTAATCCTACACGAACATAAGCTACGCACAAAAAGTTAAGGATCACTATGAGAAAACAGGTGCGTAATAAACTCAGTTCGCTACTGTTATTTATTTCTCAGTCCAGCCAAATTGTTATGAATTCTTGTTCAGCTGTAAGTGGGCGATGTTGTGTTAGTGCGAAAATTGCACGGGATTCTCTACTACTGAGCTTGGCCGCAAACGGAAAAGCAGAAACTTGCGAAAAAGGACCTTGTTTTGGACCGTTCTGCCTGAACACATTGCACAAGCCAGATGGAAAAACCATTATGCACGTGCAAGCACTGCTGTTTATGTGTGAGATGCTGTCTCTTGCTTGGCTTTATAAGAAGACATTCCACCAGTAGTAGGCCTGATCTGACAATGCCTCCACGACGAAAATTGAGCGAGTTTGAGAGGGGACGAGCTGTTGCATGGTTCCAAGATGGTGTTCCCAAGCGAGAAGTGGCCAGGCGACTTCAGGTGTCCATCTCGGTCATTGTCAGACTGATTCAACGCTTCACAGCCACTGGGAGGGTCCATGAAAGATGCACATCTGGTCGACCGAAGAAGACAAACCCACGTGAAGATCGTCTCATTGAACGACAAGCCCTGCAGACAAGAACAGCCTCTTCCAGCATCATTCGAAGGCAGCTGAGGGTGGCTACTAACATCAACATCAGCCAGCAGACCATACAGAACCGCCTTCATGGGTTTAACCTCCGTTCTCGTCGCCCAGCAGTACGGCCACGCTTAACTCCAGCCCATAGGGCAGCACGCCGCGCCTTCTGCAGACGTCACCTGAGGTGGACACGTCAGCAATGGTCCCAGGTCCTGTTCAGTGATGAATCACGCTTCACCATGAACCACAACGACGGCCGACTGAGGGTCTGGAGGCGCCCAGGGCAACGCTTTATTGACACCACTGTCCAAGAAAAGGTGGCCTTTGGTGGAGGTTCTGTAATGGTCTGGGGGGCCTTCAGCCTTCACCACAGAACACCCTTGTATCATGTACAGGGTAACCTGACTGGCCTCCGATACCGGATGAGATCCTTCGACCGCTGGCTGTGCCTACACTGCAGCAGATGGGACCGACGGCTGTCTACCAGGATGACAACGTTCGCCCCCACAGGGCAAGGGTGGTCAACGACTTCCTGCAGCAGTCTGGAGTCAACAGAATGGAGTGGCCAGCATGCAGTCCCGATCTCAACCCGATTGAGAACCTCTGGGATGAGCTGGATCGCAAAGTGAGGAGCAACCATCCCCCTCCCAGGGATGCCCAACACCTCTACCAGATGCTGCAGGCTGAGTGGCAGGCACTTCCACAGAGGATCTTCACCAACCTGGTCAACTCGATGAGGACTCGCTGCGTCGAGTGCCAGAACAGCCATGGCGGTTACACGCATTACTGAACTTTTGGGAGCATCAGAATGCCCTGTCTTGTGATTTCAATGACTTTGGGAAATCAAATTTCGATACGTACCCACTTTGATCAAATGTACACACCAAACGATTGCTCGAAATTGAAAGCAATTGTGTATCGTTATCACTAAAGCATGGAATTAAATGTTTGCCAAACTTCAACGCATTGGCTTTCTTATTTTGAAAGTTATGAATTTTTGTGCAAGTGATCCTTAACTTTTTGTGCGTAGTGTATATAGCTGTTTGTATCCGGCCACCGTCATTGTTAGAGTCATATACTGGTGGATAATAAAACCCCGATATTTTAGATATATTGGTTTTGGTGGTATTCAGCGATTGTAGAAGCAAGACTTGGATGTGTGTGTATATGTGTGTCTTTGTTTGTTTGTGTGTGTGTTGTGTGTGTGTGTGTGTGTGTGTGTGTGTGTGTGTGTGTGTGTGTGTGTGTGTGTGTTCTTTTCCTTTGGTTTCTGTGTGTGAGGTTGTGTATGTGTATGTACATGTGTGTGTGGTTGCGTACGTGAGTGCTTGTGTGAGTGAGTGTATATGTGTGTATGTGCGCGCTCGTGCATGTGTGTATGTATGTAGTTTTTCTTTTGGTTTTGTGTGTGAGCTTGAGCATGTATGTGTATGTGTGTGAGTGTGTGCGTGCGCACATGCGTGTATATGTGTGTATGTGTGCGTAGGTATTTACATATATATATATATATATATATATATATGTGTGTGTGTGTGTTGTGTGTGTGTGTGTGTGTGTGTGTGTGTGTGTGTGTGTGTGTGTGTGGTATGTGTGTGGAGCTTCTTTTCCTTTGGATTCTGTGTGTGAGCCTCTGCATTTATGTGTATGTACGTGAGCATGCGTGCGTGTACGTGCACTTGCGCATGTGTATGTGAGTGTGTGTAGGTGTATAACGCTTCCTCCTCTCTCTCTCTCTCTCTCTCTCTCTCTCTCTGTCTAAGTTTGTGTCTGTCTGTCTGTCTGCCTGTCTGTCTCTCATCTCTCTTTCTTTTCGTTTTGACCCTACTGCGCGCGTGTCTGTCACTGCATGTATGTGTGAGTGTGTTTGTGTTTGTGTTAGTGTGTGTGTGTGTGTGTTTATGTGTGTGTGTGTGTGTACGTGCATGTTTGAGTATGTGTGTGCATGCGCGGGCGCGCGCTCGCGCACGAGTGTGTGTGTGTGTGCTTAGTGTGAGCTTTAAGAGTGAGGGGGTGTGTGATGGGTGCGTAGGGTCGTTTGTGTCTGTGTATTTCTGCCTGGCTTCAAGCCATTAAAACCTTATTGAGGAAGAATGTTTGTGTGAAGTGTTGCAGGACTCCTAAGCCTTTGTACACAGAAGACGGGGTGGATTATTAACAGGTTGTGGATGTTCTGCGGGTGTGCCATAGGATCATCGTCAACTTACCATGTTTACCAACTCCTCAAACCATTTCAGCTTAGTCCTAAGTGTTAAGTGACTGAACTGAAAACTGTTACTAAATGGACATAGATGTTGGAAAGAAAAGATGATCTTCCCAGCTTCTCTCCACTCAATCTGATTGTAGTGGTGATAGTTTCTTGGCAATGCATTTTGCTGTGTATCACAGATTTACGTATCTGTGTGTTTCTGTCTCTGTTTCGATGGGGAAACAGAAAGTATTCCATTATTTTGTAAACTTTGAGCCTTAAATGTTTGTATTCTTGTGTGTGTGTGTGTGTGTGTGTGTGTGTGTGTGTGTGTGTGTGTGTGGTGTGTGTGTGTGGTGGGGAGAGAGAGAGAAGAGAGAGAGAGATAGAGGGAGGGGAGAGAGTGTGTGTGGAGAGAGAGAGAGGCAGGGACGGAGGGAGAGAGAGCGTGTGTGCGTGCGTGCGTGCGTGTGTGGTGTGTGTGTGTGTGTGTGTGTGAGTTTGTGTGTGTATATGTGTGTGTTTGTGCGTGTATGTTCGTTTTCTTTGATTTAAAGTATTTTCACTATGAGTGATATTAGACGTGTGTGTGTGTATTTGTGTGTACATGCATGTTTGGATATGCGTGCATGTGCGTTTATGTGTGTGTTGTATGTGTGTGTTTGTCATATTGGCAGATGTGATGCGTCTAGTGTGTCGGCTTCGGCCTGCACCGCTGGCTAGCACTGCTGTGCGAAAAGAAGAGCAGAAGGCGTAAGTCTCTTCCTGTCAGTACATAGCCTCTCCATCAGCAAGCCCTACCCTGTGCCTCCTCGTGGCGACAGGCGGTAACTGAGCACCTCACGGACTCAGGCTGAATCTCGTAGGACTCGGAGGAAATCTGGCCCCCAGACGTGAGGCATGCAGGCCCACCGGCGTGTGGACACGCCCTGGTGCCCACGAACCAGATACCAAGCTATGGGTAAATAGCTCCACTGCCTTGTGGATATCACGGGAGAGAGTAAGGCTAAGGGAGTTAACCCTGAAAAAAAAAACCGATGGAAGGCAAGGGAAACCACCATCGTAGTTTTCCCCAGGAAAACCATGGACAGGAGAAAGAGAAAGAAGAAAGTTAACGTCAATAGGTGCTCCTGTGGAGCACCTTCGTCCGGTAGGGACTGTTATGCGGCGCAGGTGACACCAGACGGTCAGCCAGCTACTGCGATCAAATTTAAATTCAAACTTAGAAACACCAAAATAGCAACATGGAACATCAGAACAATGTTGCAGAAAGGTAAATTAGACAACATCAAAATGGAAATGGAAAGGCTTAACAACAGTATTTTAGGACTAGGGGAAGTGAGATGGAAGGGGGCAGGCATGATAACATCAGGAGAATATACAGTGATATACTCTGGTGGTAATTCACATGAAAGAGGAGTAGGCATCTTAATGGACAAAGACAAATCAAAAGAGTTTTACTGGTCAAATTCGGAGGCAAACCATTTGATATCAACATCATACAGGGGTATGCACCAACATCCGCAAGTACTCAGGAAGACATCGACAACTTCTACGAAGTTTTTGAGATGGCCAAGGTCCAATGTAAATCACAAGAAGTTACAGTCATAATGGGAGATTTTAATGCTAAAGTGGGACAGGATAGGGTGTCTGTGCCCATTCTATAAGCTTCCCCCCCCCTTTCATTTTGTGCACCAAGGCCATGAGGTCCAACTATATCCTCCACCCTATCCTGTCCCACTTTAGCATTAAAATCTCCCATTATGACTATAACTTCCTGTGATTTACATTGGACCTTGGCCATCTCTAAAACTTTGTCGATGTCTTCCTGAGTACTTGCGGATGTTGGTGCATACACCTGTATGATGTTGACATCAAAAGGTTTCCCTCTGAATTTGACCAGTAAAACTCTGTCGGACACTGCCCAGTATCCTTTAACTGCTTTTGATTTGTCTTTGTCCATTATGATGCCTACTCCTCTTTCATGTGAATTACCACCAGAGTATATCACTGTATATTCTCCTGATGTTATCATGCCTGCCCCCTTCCATCTCATTTCCCCTAGTCCTAAAATACTGATGTTAAGCCTTTCCATCTCCATCTCTAATTTACCTTTCTGCAGCATTGTTCTGATGTTCCATGTTGCCACCTTGGTGTTGAATTTAATTTTGGTTTTGGTCGCAGTAGCTGGCTGACAGTCTGGTGTCACCTGCGCCGCATGACTGTCCCTACTGGACGAAGGTGCTCCACAGGAGCACCTATTGACGTCGTTAACTTTCTTCTTTATTCTTCCTCTGTCCATGGATTTCCTGGGGAAAAGTACGATGGTGGTTTCCCCTTGCCTTCCATCGGTTTTTTTATTTTAGGGTTGACTCCCTTAGCCTTACTCTCTCCCGAGATGTCCACAAGGCAGTGGAGCTATTTACCCATAGCTTGGGTATCTGGTTCATGGGCACCAGGGCGTGTCCACACGCCGGTGGTCCTGCATGCCTCACGTCTGGGGGCCAGACCTCCTCCGAGTCCTACTAGATTCAGCCTGAGTCCGTGAGGTGCTCAGTTACCGCCTGTCGCCACGAGGAGGCACAGCGTAGGGCTTGCTGATGGAGAGGCTATGTACTGACAGGAAGAGACTTACGCATTGCTCTTCTTTTCGCACAGCAGTGCTAGTCAGCGGTGCAGGCCGAAGCCGACACACTAGACGCATCACATCTGCCAATATGACAAGCTTTCTATCCATTAAGATGGACAATTACGTACATATAGTACTTTTAATTTTAGCTCTAACAAGGTAAATGTGAACTGCTAGTGGCAATTTCAAGTATCGGTTCCACAGGTCAGTTTTTGTGTTTAGTTATGTTCATGCATCTGTAGTCAGCGCAATAATCAGCGCCAAGAACTTATCCTTGCAATATTTGCGTGAACGCAATGGTGTGTATTTGTCTTTTCCAGCGTTTTCTTTTTCCTAGGGTTATCGGTGTTCAGATGGATGTTTTATTTGAGATGGTTATAGCCCGAATGTGGCTCAGAGTAGTTAGCTGGGCCTTAAACACTGATAAGAATAAGACTAATTGTGTAACGTTCATTTGAATGATCCTTCTTTGTTGATAGTATTTCTGGTGATGGCACAAGGAACGCTTTCTGTGCCAGAAATTTCCTTTTTTCTGTCATTCCCCTTTATTTCTCCCTTATTCATAAGCTTTCTATTGTCTCTTCCTATCATGTTCTTCCTTGCTGGCTCATTCGCCTGTGTGTTTTCTATAAAACTTTCAACACTTACTTTTAAGATTGATAACTGGATACAAGTATTGCATGCATTTTTGGCTTTTAGAGAATGAGATATGCAGAAGCAATTTTAGGTTAGTTTGGACAGTTTTTTAAAATATGTTTTACTGTACTTAATTGTGTTTATTTTTTGTATCCATGATTATTTTCTTAAACAACCTGCTGATAAATTGGACGGAATGGTCAGCGTCAGAGACATATCTTGAGAATATCTGCGAAAATATATTGATAAGTATACCTAATATTCTTTTCCATTTTTTTCTAGGTTTAAAGAAGTGTTGAAATAGTTATAGCTCTGATAAAACAAAACAAAACAAAACAAAACAAAACCAAACCAGACAAAGACAAAGACAAAAACTAAACTAAACTAAACTAAACTAAACTAAACTAAACTAAACTAAACTAAACTGAACTCCTTGTGTCATATGATGTCTCTGCCCTATTTACCAGCGTACCAGTGAAAGAAAGCATAGAGATCATACGCCGAAGGTTACAAAACGACCAAACCCTCCACCAACGTACATCTCTCACAGTGGACGACGTATGTGAACTCTTGTCCTGCTGCCTCACCACCACCTACTTCACCTTCCAAGGTGAATTCTACCAACAAAAAGAAGGAGCAGCCATGGGCTCCCCAGTAAGCCCAATAGTAGCCAACCTGTTCATGGAGGATTTTGAAGAGAAAGCATTGGCTTCTTTCCACTCCCCACCACGATACTGGGGCGCTACGTAGACGACACCATGACTATCCTCCCCCAGCAACTGGTCGAACAGTTCACAGAACATCTGAACAACCAACACCCAGCCATCAAATTCACGAGGGAAGTGGAACAGAACAACTCCATAGCCATGCTGGACACCCTCATCACCAGAACTGATGGCATTCTATCCTTCTCGGTCTACCGTAAACCAACTCATACGGACCAATATTTACAGTTCGACAGCCACCAGCCCCTTGAACACAAACTGGGAGTGATTCGAACCCTTACCCACAGAGCTAACACCATATGCAGTACCCAAGAGGCAAAAGACAAGGAGACAAACCACCTGAAAAAAGTGCTCACCATCTCGGGCTACAAAAAGTGGGCCTGGAACAGCCCGGGAGGCAGGAAATCCAACACCGCATCCCAACAGCCAGTGAAACAACACCAGCGCAAGGGACACATCACCATCCCATACGTAGGAGGTGTGAGTGACGCTCTGTCCAGAAAGATCAGAAAACTGGGGGTGTCTGTACATTCCAAACCTTCCAACACCATACGCAGCCAGCTGGTCACCCCCAAGGACAAAACCAGCAAACTCGACAAAGCTGGCATTATATACAGAATAGACTGCCAGGACTGTAACCAACATTATGTCGGTGAAACTGAACGCCCCCTTCAGAAGAGACTAACAGAACACAAGAGGGACTCTTCTCCAGTAGGAGCTCACCTACACGCCGAAAAACATCAATTCAGTGCGGACAATGTCAACATCCTGGACAGAGAAAATAAGTGGTTCCAGCGAGGAGTCAAGGAGGCCATCTACATCGCAGCCACCAACCCCCCGCTCAACAGGGACCGGGGCCGTTACACCCTGCCCCCGGTGTACCATTCTCTGATTCGATCTCGTGAACTGGGTTCATCCCATGTTCGCGAGATCTGAGTAGAGATTCACGCAGACAGCATTAGAGCGCTGACGAAGATGGCGAGAACGCCATCGAAAGCTACGGAACTGTGAGTAGCGATTTTTACACTGTTGGGAGACCTTGTTCTTCAAAATTGGTAGCATTATAAACTAAACTAAACTAAACTAAACTAAACTCAGATTAGCTCACCTCAACTCAACTCACCTCAACTCATCTTGACTCAAATCAACTCAGCTCAGCTCAGCTCAGTTGAGTTCAACCAAGCTCAGCTCAACTCAGCTCAACTCAGCTCAGCTCAACTCAACTCAACTCAACTCAACTCAACTCAACTCAACTCAACTCAACTCAGCTCAGCTCAGCTCAGTTCAGCTCAACTCAGCTCATCTCAGCTCATCTGAGCTCAGCTCAGCTCAGCTCAGTTCAGCTCAGCTCAGCTCAGCTCAGCTCAGCTCAGCTCAGCTCAACTCAGCTCAGTTCAGTTCAGCTCAGTTCAGCTCAACTCAACTCAACTCAGCTCAGCTCAGTTCAGCTCAACTCAGCTCAGCTCAGATCAACTCAACTCAATTCAGCTCAGTGTTGAAAATATAGTAAAATGAAATAAAATGATATGAAACAAATTGAAAAAAATACATGAAATAAAATAAAATAAAATGAAATGAAATAAAACAAAATAAAGTAAAATAAAATAAATAAAATAAAATGAAATAGAACAAAAGGAAATAAAATAAGATAAATAAAATGAAAAATAGATTTTAAAGAATAGAATAAATTTATTTCGCAGTTGTTGTTTTTCTCATTTTCTATGGAGTCAAGGCCCAGCGTGTGAATTGTGAGATATGCTTGTTCACAAAGCAGTGACGATAATCTCTGGGGTCTAGTTCAGATAATGCCTATGCATATATACACACCATCGCATAATAAGGTGTTGCAGGAAAAAAATTCTGCTCGGAAAGGACACACGCTGAGTTCAGCAAATAACCTGCTCTACATTCTGAATTACAAACAAGCAGCGTGGCAAGTATGCTGATCCATTTGCCAGCTTAACAATGACAACGTCTTTTCTCCCCCCCCCCCTCTCCTCCCGTCTTCTCCCACTGGACAAAGCAGCAGGGAAGTTTCAGTCTTTTAATCTTAATTTTCTCTTTGGTGTTTGTTTGTGATCTTACATTCACGCTTGACAAATGGCCGAAAATTTGCGCCTGTCTTGTCTTGTATTAAATACGCTTCTGATTCTATTTTCGTTTTTTTCTGGTTCCTGTTTGCTTGAACGTGGGCAGTCACACTTGTTTTGGATTCCCTCTCCCCTTTTTGTTCATTTTTTCCTCTCTTCTTCTTTTTCATCTTCAAATGCTGGCTGGCCGAGTTAGAAGTCATCAACTCCAAATCTTATATCTTGAGGTTTTGTTAATTAAAAACAAAAGGAAAATGACTGCCAGGTATTGCATTGCTAATTAAATTATATGCAAGTACGTTTTTAGAGCCCTGACAGGTATTGCATTGGCAATTAGAGTAAATGCAGGTATGTTTTTATAGTCCCAACAGGTATTGCATTGCCAATCAGAGTAAATGCTGGTACGTTTTTATAGTCCCAACAGGTATTGCATTGCCAATCAGAGTGAATGCAGGTACGTTTTTATAGTCCCAACAGGTATTGCATTTCTAGTCAGAGTAAATAGCCCCGACAGGTATTGCATTGGCAATTAGAGTAAATGGAGGTACGTTTTTATAGTCCCAACAGGTATTGCATTGCCAATCAGAGTAAATGCAGGTACGTTTTTATAGTCCCAACAGGTATTGCATTGCCAATCAGAGTAAATGCAAGTAGTTTTTATAGCCCCGACAGGTATTGCATTTTCTAGTCATAGCCCCGACAGGTATTGCATTGGCAATTAGAGTAAATGCGGGTACGTTTTGATAGCCCCGACAGATGGAAAGTAGGGCTGTCTTCCTTGCAATGGCAAAAAAAAAAAAAAAAAAAAAAAAAAAAAGAGAGAAAGAAAGAGAGATAGACAAGAACAAGCAATGACACGAATCTGTTACTAGACGCTGGAAACTGTCGGATCTGATATACAAACAGAAACCTTTGCAGAAGACAACTCTGTGATGAAAACCAATCAACCAACCAACCAACACAAACAAAAACTAAGCAAAGAGCTCAATCAACCAAGCAATTAAGCAAGCAATCAAGCAAGTAGCAAACAAACATGTTGGAGGGTTGGAGGTCAGTCTGGGTGAGTCTACTGGAGACTGTCATTGTGTAGGTCCTTTAAAGGAAGATCTGTATGTAGGCAATGTGTATGTCCTTTAAAGGGAAGATCTGTATGTAGGCAATGTGTAGGTCCTTTAAAGGGAAGATCTGTGTGTAGGCAATGTGTAGGTCCTTTAAAGGGAAGATCTGTATGTAGGCAATGTGTAGGTCCTTTAAAGGGAAGATCTGTGTGTAGGCAATGTGTATGTCCTTTAAAGGGAAGATCTGTGTGTAGGCAATGTGTAGGCCCTTTAAAGGGAAGATCTGTATGTAGGCAATGTGTAGGTCCTTCAAAGGGAAGATCTGTATGTAGGCAATGTGTAGGTCCTTCAAAGGGAAGATCTGTGTGTAGGCAATGTGTATGTCCTTTAAAGGGAAGATCTGTGTGTAGGCAATGTGTAGGTCCTTCAAAGGGAAGATCTGTATGTAGGCAATGTGTAGATCCTTCAAAGGGAAGATCTGTGTGTAGGTAATGTGTAGGTCCTTCAAACGGTAGATCTGTATGTAGGCAATGTGTATGTCCTTTAAAGGGAAGATCTGTATGTAGGCAGTGTGTAGGTCCTTTAAAGGGAAGATCTGTATGCAGCCAGTGTGTAGGTCCTTCAAAGGGAAGATCTGTATGTAGGCAGTGTGTAGGTCCTTCAAAGGGAAGATCTGTATGTAGGCAATGTGTAGATCCTTAAAAGGGAAGATCTGTATGCAGCCAGTGTGTAGGTCCTTCAAAGGGAAGATCTGTATGTAGGCAGTGTGTAGGTCCTTCAAAGGGAAGATCTGTATGTAGGCAATGTGTAGATCCTTCAAAGGGAAGATCTGTATGTAGGCAATGTGTATGTCCTTTAAAGGGAAGATCTGTGTGTAGGCAATGTGTAGGTCCTTTAAAGGGAAGATCTGTGTGTAGGCAATGTGTAGATCCTTAAAAGGGAAGATCTGTGTGTAGGCAATGTGTAAGTCCTTCAAAGGGAAGATCTGTATGTAGGCAATGTGTATATCCTTCAAAGGGAAGATCTGTGTGTAGGCAATGTGTAGGTCCTTCAAAGGGAAGATCTGTATGTAGGCAATGTGTAGGTCCTTCAAAGGGAAGATCTGTATGTAGGCAATGTGTAGGTCCTTCAAAGGGAAGATCTGTATGTAGGCAATGTGTAGGTCCTTCAAAGGGAAGATCTGTATGTAGGCAGTGCAGTGACGCTTGTCTCGCTCTCTGTAGAACTCGTCACACCTGCCGCTATGGACAGCTAGAGGAGAGAGAGATATGTACCCACACCTGTATAGAGTGAATCACACCTGCCGCCATGGACAGCAAGAGGAGAGAGAGAGAGAGAGAGAGAGAGAGAGAGAGGAGAGAGAGAGAGAGAGAGAGAGAGAGAGAGAGAGAGACAGACAGACAGACAGACAGACAGACAGAGAACAGAGAGAGAGAGAAAGAGAGAGAGAAAGAGAGAGAGAGAGACATCCACACCTGTGTAGAGCGAACCACACCTGCCGCCTTGGACAGCAAGAGGAGAGACAGAGACAGAGACAGAGAGAAGGAGGGAGAGAGAGAGAGAGAGATCCACACCTGTACAGAGTGAGTCATCCAAACGTGATGTAGCAGACGTCCACACGGTATGGACACATCGCCTAGATAACTAATAGAACAACTTGTGTAGGCCAAAAGAAGAACTGGGAAGACAGATAAAAGGCAAAAGGACCTTGATGTCAATCCTTGCTCACACGAATAAAATGGCTGGTTTGTCGTCATATGCTATCAACTTGGCGTTTCTAGGGGCTGTCCATACCCTCCCTCCTTCCTGCTACATACTTTTGGGAGGCTGGTTTGCTCTGTTGACAAAACCACGCAGTCAAGATCGGATGTCTGGAGTTCAAGGTCAGCCAGAAACACAGAAACAGCTCTCACCTGCTGGCCACGTTAATGCTCCAATCATTCTGGTGGTGTTAGACTGACGTTTTCCAAGTTCTGTTCTTACTCCCACACCACCCCCATCCCCAAATCCATGTTTCAAGACCTTGACAGCGCATCATTGGGTTTTGCGCAGCTTATAAGTCTGCCAGATGGTTACTGGTTACACCACATTGTCCTAAGTGAACAAACAACACACTAAGTGAACAAACACCACATTGTCCTAAGTGAACAAACACCACACTGTCCTAAGTGAACAAACACCACACTGTCCTAAGTGAACAAACACCACACTAAGTGAACAAACACCACACTAAGTGAACAAACACAACACTAAGTGAACAAACACTAAGTGAACAAACATCACATTGTCCTAAGTGAACAAACACCACACTAGGTGAACAAACACCACACTGTCCTGAGTGAACAAAACACCACACTGTCCTAAGTGAACAAACACCACACTCTCCTAAGTGAACAAAACACCACACTGTCCTAAGTGAACAAACATCACATTGTCCTAAGTGAACAAACACCACACTAAGTGAACAAACGCCACACTGTCCTAAGTGAACAAACACCACACTGTCCTAAGTGAACAAACACCACACTAAGTGAACAAACACCACACTACGTAATCAAACAAACACTAAGTGAACAAACATCAAACTGTCCTAAGTGAACAAATACCACGTTAAGTGAATAAACACTGTCCTAAGTGAACAAACATCACATTCTCCTAAGTGAACAAACACCACACTGTCCTAAGTGACCTTACACCACACTCAGTGAACAAACACCACACTGTCCTAAGTGAACAAACACCACATTAAGTGAACAAACACCACATTGTCCTAAGTAAACAAACACCACACTAAGTGAACAAACACCACACTAAGTGAACAACATCACACTAAGTGAACAAACACTACATTGTCCTAAGTGAACAAACACCACACTAAGTGAGCAAACACCACACTAAGTGAACAAACACCACACTAAGTGAGCAAACACCACACTAAGTGAACAAACACCACACTATCCTAAGTGAACAAACACCACATTGTCCTAAGTGAACAAACGCCATACTGTCCTAAGTGAACAAACACCACACTAAGTGAACAAACACCACACTAAGTGAACAAACATCACACTAAGTGAACAAACACCACACTAAGTGAACAAACATCACACTAAGTGAACAAACACCACACTAAGTGAACAAACACCACACTAAGTGAACAAACACCACACCAAGTGAACAAACACCACACCAAGTGAACAAACACCACACTATCCTAAGTGAACAAACACCACACTGTCTTAGGTGAACAAACACCACATTAAGTGAACAAACACCACACTGTCATAAGTGAACAAACACCACACTGTCCTAAGTGAACAAACACCACACCAAGTGAACATACACCACATTGTACTAAGTGAACAAACAACACACTAAGTGAACAAACACCACATTATCCTAAGTGAACAAACACCACATTGTCCTAAGTGAATAAACACCACATTGTCCTAAGTGAACAAACACCACATTGTCCTAAGTGAACAAACACCACACTAAGTGAACAAACACCACACTAAGTGAACAAACACCATACTGTCATAAGTGAACAAACACCACGCTAAGTGAACACAAACACCACACTGTCCTAAGTGAACAATCACCACAGTAAGTGAATAAACACCACACTGTCCTAAGTGAACAAACATCACACTAAGTGAACAAACTCCACAATAATTGAACGAACATCACACTGTCCTAAGTAAACAAACACCACACTACGTGAACAAACACCACATTGTCCTAAGTGAACAAACACCACACTGTCTGAAGTGAAGAAACACCACATTGTCCTAAGTGAACAAACACCACACTGTCCGAAGTGAACAAACACCAGATTGTTCTAATTGAACAAACACCACACTAAGTGAATAAACACCACACTACGTGAACAAACACCACATTGTCCTAAGTGAACAAACACCACACTGTCCGAAGTGAACAAACACCACATTGTTCTAAGTGAACAAACACCACACTAAGTGAATAAACACCACACTGTCCTAAGTGAACAAACACCACACTGTCCTTAGTGAACAAACACAACACTGTCCTAAGTGAACAAACACCACATTGTCCTAAGTGAACAAACACCACACTAAGTGAATAAACACCACACTGTCCTAAGTGAACAAACACCACAGTAAGTGAACAAAACACCACACTGTCCTAATTGAACAAACACCACACTAAGTGAACAAACACCACACTGTCCTAAGTGAACAAACATCACACTGTCCTAAGTGAAGAAACACCACATTGTCCTAAGTGAACAAACACCACACTAAGTGAACAAACACCACACTAAGTGAACAAACACCACACTGTCCTAAGTGAACAAACATCACACTAAGTGAACAAACACCACACTAAGTGAACAAATATCACATTGTCCTAAGTGAACAAACACCACACTAAGTGAACAAACCCCACACTAAGTGAACAAACACCACACTGTCCTAAGTGAACAAACACCACACTAAGAGAACAAACACCAACACTAAGTGAACAAACCACATTAAGTGAACAAATATCACATTGTCCTAAGTGAACAAACACCACACTAAGTGAACAAACACCACATTATGTGAACAAACACCACAATAAATGAACAAACACCACACTGTCCTAAGTGAACAAACACCACACTAAGTGAACAAACATCACACTAAGTGAACAAACACCACACTAAGTGAACAAACACCACACTAAGTGAACAAACACCACACTAAGTGAACAAACATCACACTAAGTGAACAAACACCACACTAAGTGAACAAACCCCACACTAAGTGAACAAACACCACACTAAGTGAAGAAACACCACACTAAGTGAACAAACCCCACACTAAGTGAACAAACACCACACTAAGTGAACAAACACCACACTAAGTGAACAAACACCACACTAAGTGAACAAACCCACACTAAGTGAACAAACTTGATCAGGAAGTATCTCTCTGTGGAAACAACTGCAAAACTCGTTCTCTCCTTCATAATGTCTCGCATTGACTATTGCAATTCACTCCTGTCTGGTCTTCCAGCCTCCACCATTCACATCCTACAGCGCATTCAAAACAATGCTGCATGCCTTGTACTCAAAAAGAAAAAAGCTGACACATATCTCCTCTCCTGGCACAACTTCACTGGCTCCCTGTATCAAAGCGCATACAGTACAAACTAGACACCACGTGCTACAAAAGCCTCAATAACGCAGCCCCCGATTACCTGTCAAGCCTACTTGATATCTATGTTCCCTCACGTACCCTCCGCTCTGCCTCCGATCCTCTGACTTTTCGCTTTTCACGCACCAAGCTCAATACCTATGGTCCACGAGCCTTCTCTGTTTCTGGTCCACTTTCCTGGAACAAACTTCCTCTCTCTGTCCGTCAGCAACCTACTTTTGTCTCCTTCAAGTCCGCTCTCAAAACTCACCTTTTCTCCTCTGCATAAAATCCTGACCTCACTCATCCCCCCTCTGTAGCCTGTCTCCACTCGGAGGGGAATCACATTGTAATATATAATTGTATATAATATGCTCTCTATAATTTTCCATTGCTTTTATTCTTTTTCCCCATTTATGGCCATGTGTAAGTGTGTGTGTGCGCGCGTGCGTAAGTGTATGTTCAGCGCTTAGATTTGATTTTTATCGAGATTTTGCGCTATATAAATATTGTAATTATTATTATATTATTATAAGTGAACAAACCCCACACTAAGTGAACAAACACCACACTAAGTGAACAAACCCCACACTAAGTGAACAAACACCACACTAAGTGAACAAACCCCACACTAAGTGAACAAACACCACACTAAGTGAACAAACACCACACTAAGTGAAGAAACCCCACACTAAGTAAACAAACCCCACACTAAGTGAACAAACCCCACACTAAGTGAACAAACCCCACACTAAGTGAACAAACCCCACACTAAGTGAACAAACCCCACACTAAGTGAACAAACCCCACACTAAGTGAACAAACACCACACTAAGTGAACAAACACCACACTAAGTGAACAAACACCACACTAAGTGAACAAACACCACACTAAGTGAACAAACACCACACTAAGTGAACAAACCCACACTAAGTGAACAAACACCACACTAAGTGAACAAACACCACACTAAGTGAACAAACACCACACTAAGTGAACAAACACCACACTAAGTGAACAAACACCACACTGTCCTAAGTGAACAAACACCACACTAAGTGAACAAACACCACACTAAGTGAACAAATATCACATTGTCCTAAGTGAACAAACACCACACTAAGTGAACAAACCCCACACTAAGTGAACAAACACCACACTGTCCTAAGTGAACAAACACCACACTAAGAGTACAAACACCACACTAAGTGAACAAACCACATTAAGTGAACAAATATCACATTGTCCTAAGTGAACAAACACCACACTAAGTGAACAAACACCACATTATGTGAACAAACACCACAATAAATGAACAAACACCACACTGTCCTAAGTGAACAAACACCACACTAAGTGAACAAACATCACACTAAGTGAACAAACACCACACTAAGTGAACAAACACCACACTAAGTGAACAAACACCACACTAAGTGAACAAACATCACACTAAGTGAACAAACACCACACTAAGTGAACAAACCCCACACTAAGTGAACAAACACCACACTAAGTGAAGAAACACCACACTAAGTGAACAAACACCACACTAAGTGAACAAACACCACACTAAGTGAACAAACACCACACTAAGTGAACAAACCCACACTAAGTGAACAAACTTGATCAGGAAGTATCTCTCTGTGGAAACAACTGCAAAACTCGTTCTCTCCTTCATAATGTCTCGCATTGACTATTGCAATTCACTCCTGTCTGGTCTTCCAGCCTCCACCATTCACATCCTACAGCGCATTCAAAACAATGCTGCATGCCTTGTACTCAAAAAGAAAAAAGCTGACACATATCTCCTCTCCTGGCACAACTTCACTGGCTCCCTGTATCAAAGCGCATACAGTACAAACTAGACACCACGTGCTACAAAAGCCTCAATAACGCAGCCCCCGATTACCTGTCAAGCCTACTTGATATCTATGTTCCCTCACGTACCCTCCGCTCTGCCTCCGATCCTCTGACTTTTCGCTTTTCACGCACCAAGCTCAATACCTATGGTCCACGAGCCTTCTCTGTTTCTGGTCCACTTTCCTGGAACAAACTTCCTCTCTCTGTCCGTCAGCAACCTACTTTTGTCTCCTTCAAGTCCGCTCTCAAAACTCACCTTTTCTCCTCTGCATAAAATCCTGACCTCACTCATCCCCCCTCTGTAGCCTGTCTCCACTCGGAGGGGAATCACATTGTAATATATAATTGTATATAATATGCTCTCTATAATTTTCCATTGCTTTTATTCTTTTTCCCCATTTATGGCCATGTGTAAGTGTGTGTGTGCGCGCGTGCGTAAGTGTATGTTCAGCGCTTAGATTTGATTTTTATCGAGATTTTGCGCTATATATACACATGGAAAAAAGTTAAGCAAGCCCAACATTTTTGCGCTAAGGAAGCGATATAATACTGACAAAAAGAAAGCAACGCTCAAGTTCACAAAATGGTCTTTATTACATGAAAGTATGACACTTGCATAAGACATAAACAAAAGAAATATGGTTCTGTGTTTGACAATTCACGTCAATAACATTGAAGACAGATGTGCATAATTTTTGGTTAAAAAAACGTGTCATGTTGAGTTTGGAAATAACGATTTCATACAGTTGGTCCAGAAATTAATAGTGGTATGAAACCAACATTTTACGTGTCCAGGTAGCATAACAGCAAACAAAAGTCAATACCGGGTGTATCCTCCCTGTGCATTGATGACTGCCTGAACCCTACGTCTCATCCCTCCGGTGAGGCGTCGGATCTGCTGAATGGTGAGCTGCTGCCACTCCCGATGCAATGCTGCTTCCAGTTCATGGAGATTTTGCACAGGAGGGTCCAGTGACTGTATTCGACGGCCAAGCAAGTCCCATACATGTTCCAGCGGATTGAGGTCCGCACTCATGGCAGGCCATGGTAATGTTGTCACCGCCTCTTGCTGGAGGTATGCTGCGACTGCTCTGGAACGATGAGGCCTGGCGTTGTCGTCCATGAACACAGGTCTGGTGGCTAATGGGTGGTCGTCAAAATGAGGCACAACAGCTGGCTGCAGGACCTCCCTGATGTAGCGATCTCCTGTCAAGTTGCCACGAATGGTCACCAGGTCCAGTTTGCAGTCGTGGGAGATGCACCCCCAGACCATGATGGAGCCTCCGCCGTGAGGAACAGTTGGTGTGATGTTCCTTGCAGCATAAGCTGTGTTGGGCTGCCTCCATACTCTCGCTCTCCCATCGGTAACATGGAGTAAGAAGCGGCTTTCATCTGACCAATGGATCTTCCGCCAGTTCCTCAGGTTCCAGTGCTGTCGGGCAAGACACCAGGTCAAACGTAATCGCTGATGACGGTCTGTGAGGAGTGGACGCTTGATGACCCTTCTTGCCCTCAGTCCTATAGCTCTCAAGCGATTTCTAACAGTTTTTGTGGACAGATGTCGATTTGGTAGCCACTGCCGTTTCAGATGGGATGAAGATGCGAATCGCTGTTGCCGTACCAGACGGTACAGCGCCCTGTCTTCACGCTGGGTAGTAACACGTGGTTTGCCTGCTCGTGGCCGGTCCTTCACAGTGTTCGTTTCAGCATGTTTTCGTATCAATCGGCTGATTACTGACGTTTGGTATCCCAGTTGACGTCCTATAGCTGTGCAGGTCATACCAGTAGAATGCATGCCAATAATTTGCCACCGTTGTTCTTCTGACATTCTCCTTCGTTCCATCTTGTAGGACAGTGACTATGCAGTGGGAAACTGCCTCAAACACGCACGTATCTTTGGCGAGTGCGTGGATGGCGTGGTGCTCGTGCACGCCACATGGAGCCAGTGCCTCACTGTCACACTGGGCTGTTTTCATCATCGCTATGGAATACCAGTCTTGTCCAAAATGACATTTTGTGCCATGTTAATACTTACAGTAACCTGCGACAGTAGATCAAATTTAGGGTTGCTTAACTTTTTTCCATGTGTATAAATATTGTAATTATTATTATATTACTATAAGTGAACAAACCCCACACTAAGTGAACAAACACCACACTAAGTGAACAAACCCCACACTAAGTGAAGAAACACCACACTAAGTGAACAAACCCCACACTAAGTGAACAAACACCACACTAAGTGAACAAACACCACACTAAGTGAAGAAACCCCACACTAAGTAAACAAACCCCACACTAAGTGAACAAACCCCACACTAAGTGAACAAACCCCACACTAAGTGAACAAACCCCACACTAAGTGAACAAACACCACACTAAGTGAACAAACCCCACACTAAGTGAACAAACCCCACACTAAGTGAACAAACACCACACTAAGTGAACAAACACCACACTAAGTGAACAAACCCACACTAAGTGAACAAACACCACACTAAGTGAACAAACACCACACTAAGTGAACAAACACCACACTAAGTGAACAAACCCCACACTAAGTGAACAAACACCACACTAAGTGAACAAACCCCACACTAAGTGAACAAACACACACTAAGTGAACAAACACCACACTAAGTGAACAAACACCACACTAAGTGAACAAATATCACATTGTCCTAAGTGAACAAACACCACACTAAGTGAACAAACACCACACTATGTGAACAAACACCACACTAAGTGAAGAAACACCACACTAAGTGAACAAACCCCACACTAAGTGAACAAACACCACACTAAGTGAACAAACACCACACTAAGTGAACAAGTTAACAAACCCCACACTAAGTGAACAAACACCACACTAAGTGAACAAACACCACACTAAGTGAAAAAAAACCCTAACTAAGTGAACAAACACCACACTAAGTGAACAAACACCACACTAAGTGAACAAACACCACACTAAGTGAACAAACACCACACTAAGTGAACAAATATCACATTGTCCTAAGTGAACAAACACCACACTAAGTGAACAAACACCACACTGTCCTAAGTGAACAAACACCACACTGTCCTAAGTGAACAAACACCACACTAAGTGAACAAACACCACACTAAGTGAACAAACACCACACTAAGTGAACAAACACCACACTAAGTGAACATATATCACACTGTCCAAAGTGAACAAAAACCACACTGTCCTAAGTGAACAAACACTACACTAAGTGAACAAACATCACACTAAGTGAACAAACACCACACTAAGTGAACAAACACCACACTAAGTGAACAAACACCACACTGTCCTAAGTGAACAAACACCACACTAAGTGAACAAACACCACACTAAGTGAACAAACTGCAGACTTATTAAAGTGAGAGTCACTTAAATCCATAACTTTGGTTTTCCTGTCATGGGCTGGTTCAACTGACACAGCCATGGACTGTAAATCTGATGTCCTGTGTTCAATTATTACCGTGATGTGAAAACTGAAAATAATGACTACCGCCTTTTGGTGTCAGGTTTGTGATCCATATGTCCTGTCCACACTTTCCTCCTTCTGTGGCCCCCACCCCCCATTTTGCGATTTTTTTTATCGTCTGGGGTTCTCGGCGGGCTGGCAGGGTCTACCAGTTAACCCAAAACAGGTGTGGTTAGAGCACACGTGGAAGCATCCAAAAGAATTCCAAAGAATTTTACAGACTTCCTGTTGAACAGACTCCACTTGTGTAATTCTTTCTCTTCTCTTCATTTCTCTCTCATCTCTTCTCTTCTGATCATGTCTCTTCTCTACTCTTCTGTTCTGTTCTATTCTGTGCTGTTCTGTCCTGTTCTCTTCTCTACCTCTTCTTTCTCCACTTCAATAATAATAATTACAATATTTATATAGCGCAAAATCTTGATAAAATCAAATCTAAGCGCTGAAACACACACACACGCACGCACACACAAGCACGCACGCACGCACACACACGCACCCACACACACACACGCACACACACACACACACACACACACACACACACACACACACACACACACACACACACACACACGCGGCTATAAATGGGGAGAAAAAATAAAAACAATGGAAAATTATAGAGAGCATATTATATACAATTATATATTACAATGTGATTCCCCTCCGAGTGGAGACAGGCTGCAGAGGGGATTGAGTGAGGTCAGGATTTTATGCAGAGGAGAAAAGGTGAGTTTTGAGAGCGGACTTGAAGGAGACAAAAGTAGGTTGCTGACGGACTGAGAGAGGAAGTTTGTTCCAGGAGAGAGGACCAGAAACAGAGAAGGCTCGTGGACCATAGGTATTGAGCTTAGTGCGTGGAAAGCGAAAAGTCAGAGGATCGGAGGCAGAGCGGATGGTACGTGAGGGAAGATAGATCTCAAGTAGGCTTGACAGGTAATCGGGGGCTGCGTTATTGAGGCTTTTGTAGCACATGGTGTCTAGTTTGTACTGTATGCGCTTTGATACAGGGAGCCAGTGAAGTTGTGCCAGGGGAGGAGATATGTGGTCAGCTTTTTTCTTTTTGAGTACAAGGCGTGCAGCATTGTTTTGAATGCGCTGTAGAATGTGAGTGGTGGAGGCAGGAAGACCGGACAGGAGTGAATTGCAATAGTCAATGCGAGACATTATGAAGGAGAAAACGAGTTTTGCAGTTGTTTCCACAGAGAGATACTTCCTGGTCAGGCTTATACGATGGAGGTGATAGTAGCAAGATCTGGCAGTTTGAGAAACAAAGTTGTTCATGGAGAGGGTAGAGTCAATGCAGACACCAAGGTTTTTAGCTGAATCAGAAATTGGGACTGATGTGTTACATAATGGGAGAGAAAGAGGAGGCAGCTGAGAAAGTTTCTGACGAGTGCCAATGAGGATAGCTTCTGTCTTGTCATCATTTAGCTGAAGTTTGTTGTATGTCATCCAATTTTTGATGTCCGAGTAACACTCAGTGGTGCGAGTCAGGAGGCGCTGTATATTGTCAGGTGAGTCACTGTCTTGAAGTTGGGTGTCATCAGCATAGAAGTGGTGTTTTATAGAGTGGGAGTTGATGATGGTGGACAGGGGGAGGTGTAAAGAGTGAAAAGAACAGGGCCAAGGACAGATCCTTGTGGAACACCACAGGTCAGGTATGCAGGTTGAGAGTAAGTGCCGTTGATGAGAACAGTTTGTTTTCTGTTTGATAGATAAGAAGTGAACCAGGAGAGAGCAATGTCAGAGATGCCAAAAGTATGATGAAGTCTAGAAAGGAGAATACTATGATCAATGGTATCAAAGGCTGCAGACAGATCAAGGAGTGTGAGGAGAGAGACTTTGCCAGTATCAGTTGCAAGGAGGAGATTGTTGAGAATGTGTAGCAAGGCAGTTTCAGTGCTATGGCACTGGCGGTAGGCTGACTGGAAAGGATTGAGGAGATTGTTGGCAGACAGGTGAGAGTTCAGTTGGTTGAGGACAACTTTTTCAAGGAGTTTTGACAAGAAAGAGAGATTAGAGATAGGCCGGTAATTTTTCAGTTCATTTGGGTCTAAATTGTATTTCTTGAGGAGAGGGTGAACAATAGCAGACTTGAAAGAATCTGGGACAGTAGCTCAGTGGGTAAACAGCTATCCTGATAATGAAGGTGTGGCAACTTCCAACATTAGGCGGTCCTCTATTTTTTTTATTTTCTTCCTTTTCCCCCTTTTTAGTTTGCAAAATATTGGCTGGCCGTCTCTTTTGATAGAGCCGTGGACTCAGGATCTCCTGTTTCAAGTTCAATCCCAGCCCACTACATGGCATTTGGCTAGGGTCATTTAAAAAGCTCCAATTATTCTGGTGGTGCCAGTTTTCCGCGAGTTCCATTATTCTCCCCCATACAAGAAGTTGTCAGCAAACAGTGTTTTGCTTAGGATCTTTGGATTTGCTGAATTACTGCAGGCAGATTTCGTTGGAGTGCATATGGAAGCGTTTAAGTGCGACGAATCCCTCCTGAACAAACATTAATTCTTGTTGACTCGTGATCTTAGTCGCCAGTGTGAAGGATGATTGTGTAGTATTACTGTATTTGCCAAGAATATTTAGGATCTTTTTCATCACATGGCACATAAAGTGTTTGTGTGTGAATGAACGGACGTTCTGAGTAAGTTGTCACTGCCTTTATAATACTGAAACTGCCCAACAGGTGAATGTACATTAAAGAATGTTGACGTGTCATTTCGGACAAATTGTGAGCATGACGAAGTAAAGCAATTGTAAATAATTTTATAAACAAGTTTTGCACGTCATAACAGTCCAGATGGCTAATTAAGTGACCGGAAACAAAACAGTGTCGAGTCAGAGCGGGTCATCAATTTGTTGTGCCAGCTGAAGACAGCAACATATTTTTGCCCTGACCTTCTTTACAGGCATTCGTTGTCCCTGTCCTTGTTGCAAATAGATAAGCTTTCTTGCAGTGTCAGGAAATTTATAAAATGATGAATTATGAACAGAAGAAGAAGATGAAGGGAAAACAAGAAAACAACAAGAACAAGAATCAAGTTTGTTTACGAATGTGTGATATGAGCAATGTATTATGCTGTTTGACATCCAGCCTTGCCTAAACAGGGTCTACACTATGCATGAATCATCAGAAATATTTCAGCAATGTGAACATTAAATATCAGGTCAGAGAAATAGAGTTTAGCTTTCGGTACTGGGTAGTTTAATTTCTATAAAATGTGTTACTAACTGGACTGATTGTTAGCAAACAGAAGAGTTAACCAATTCATACGATATGGGATATATCTCTTCTCAAGCATTGTGAAACTGAGACATTCTCAGATGTTTTCTGGAGGAGAAGGACAAGAAAACAATCAGAGTATGAAGACAAACATCAAAACTGCCAGCTCATGCCAGTAGCATTTGCTTTCTTTTTCTGTTTATTTTTACGTCAATGCTGGACTGAAGTTGCATAGACACACTTTATCTTAGTACAAGTTCTTGGACTTTCGTTTTGCCAGTATTTTGATTTAAACACTTGTGCTCAGCTGTACCACCCATAAGGACAGATAGAGTTAGAGTGGTATTAAATAAGATGAAACCAGGAAAAGCCCCAGGACCAGACAACATTACTAGAGAGATTATTCAAGCCCTGGAGGAATTTGGTATTGAAAAAAATAACAGTCCTCCTAAATGAAATTCATGACACCGGAAAAATCCCCAAACATATGTCAAAATCAATTTTCATTGCGCTTCCACAGAAAACAGAGGCTACAGAATGCGAACTCCATCAAACAATCAGCTTGATGAGTCATGTAACAAAAATCCTATTGAGAATAATCATGATGAATCAAAAGAGAAATAGCAGAAGAACAGTGTGGATTTGTGGAAGGGAAAGGAACGATTATTGCCATATACATCCTACGACCCGTCATAGAGAGGTCAGTCGAGTTGAATAAGGACTTATGTTTATGCTTTATTGATTATACCTAGGCTTTCGATCGGGTAAGACATGCAGAATTGATCAGCCAACTAGAAAGACTCAATATTGATGGAAAAGATCTACGAATAATCAGAAATATGTATTGGGAACAAACAGCTGCAATGAGAATAGAAAATGATATAACGTCTTTCCGAAATATCAAAAGAGGAGTCAGACAAGGTTGTGTTCTGTCACCATTTTCACTTTACAGCGAAACCGTCATGAGAAACCTAGAAAAACGCCCTGGATTGAAGGCTGGATGAAAAATGATAAACAACATTCAATACACAGATGACACTGTACTAATTGCAGAAAATGAAAGGGACCTACAAAAGCTTGTGAATATTAGACATAGAAAGCAAAAATATAGCGTTGGAGCTAAATAGCAAGAAGAGCAAGAAGACTGAAGTCATGGTAATCAGTAAAAAACATGAAATTCCCTCATGCGAAACAACAGCAAACGGAACAACTTTGAGACAAGTTGATAAGTTGAAATATCTGGGAACGATCATCTCACCAGACGGCGAATGCATATCAGAAAAAGCCAGCAGAATCGGTCAAGCCAAAACAGCATTCAAGAAAATGAAAAGCATTCTTAGGAACAAATGCCTATCAATTAAAATATGGAAAAGAGCTCTTGAATGTTTTATAGAACCGATATTATACGATTGTGAGGGGTTTACAGTCAACACGCAAAGCCAGCACAAGATTGAGGCAGCCGAGATGTGGTTTCTAAGAAGAATGTTGAGAGTTCCATGGACAGCAAATAAAACAAACGAGACAGTCTTGATGGAAGCAGACACAAGAAGGTCATTGATGAGGAAGATTAGGAAAAGACAGGCAACATTTCAGGGCCATTTTATGAGGAAAGGGGAATTAGATCACCTGGTCACAACAGGAAAGCTGGAGAGAAAGAGAACACCAGGGAGACCGAGGGAGAAAATATTGGACGGACCTGCAGGGTGGCTGAGGACAGAAAGGGTGGAAGATGTGCTTGGGGCAACACGGGATAGATGCATGTGGAGGGCCTTGATCGCCAACACCATGTGGCAGGGGACACGTGATGATGATGATGATGATGATGATGATGACTCAGCTGTGTCTGAAGTCAGTGGATGTAAACATACATCACCGTTATACCTCACTGATCCCCTGTCCAGCAAACCTGAACTCCTTGAAGGTTTCCTCCCACTTGTCATACGAAAACGTACACAAAGCACGACAGAAACTGTCAGCATCGCTTCAGCCTGCATCCCATGCAGCTATCGGTAACCATCAATCACTCAACTACAATACCCAGCTTACTGAACGGAAACGGGTTCTCAGCATGTTGTTAACAATCGAATTATTTTACTCGCAACGTCTGCGAACTTGACCGTCTACATGCTTTCAGTCTCACAGTGCTTACAGGTGAAGTATTTGGGTCTTTTTGATGGCAAACCATGTTTACAACTTTCATGCTGCCAGACGCTGTTTTCATCATGGACTCTGCATTATGTTGCATGGCATCATAGTTTGGTAGAAGGCGTCTGTAGACCTAGCACCACTGATTTCAGCCTTGGGTTATGGCCAAACGACTTATCCAGTAAGTGCAGAGAGCTATGGCATCAATCGGTTCTTATGGCTCTGTCATAGGACACGTAGGATATTTATGTGGCCTTGCCATGGACCAGTCTTCTTCCTGCCCTGACCTGAAAGAAACCATCATTAGTGAGCCAAAGACTGCTTACTCGTTCGACCAGTCAGGCTAATGTCACACTGAATTCAATCCACATCACTCCCCTACGACCCCAGAGTTATGGATCTATCTTGGAGAACCTCAGGACCTAGCCAGCCCTTGGGTTTATGTGCAGGCTAGAGGCTTGTGCCGTGACCATTCTGGATTTCTCCATCACATGGCACCTGTCACGTTAGTGCATATCGAATTAATTCCAAGAGCGGAGACGTCATCTTGAGAAACTAAAACGAAAACTGAACTCCATGTGTAACGGCCATCTACTGCCCACCGCCTGCCACCTGCTGAAATGGAGTTGATCGCTTCACTGTCAAATTGTAGGTATCCTTACCATGCCAACCAGCAGAAACCGAAAACAAAACAAAACAAAATAAGACAAGGCAAAACAAAACAAAACAAAACAAAACAAACAAAACAAAATAAGGCAAGCAAAACAAAACAAAACAACACAAAACAAAACAAAACAAAACAAAACAAAACAAAAAGACACAGGCAAAACATAAACAAACAAAACAAACCAAAACAACACAAAAACACACAATCAAAAACAACAATAAACACCAACAGCCACATACACATCACCGACATGCCAGACTATGTGAACATGAACGAAACAAGAAGAATCACCGATGTACACATGCATCTCCCACGCAGTATTAAACACACACAAACACACACAAACACACACACATACACACACATCACACACACACACACACACACACACACACACACACACACACACACACACACACACACACACACACACACACATAATCGTCTAAAAGCACTCACGTGAAAAGACGTTAAAAGAAATAACAAACGAACACACATATACACACACACATACACACATATTATTATATCACATACATACACACACACAAACACATACTCATACACACATACATACACACACAAACACATACACACACACACGCACACACACACACACACACACACACATATATACACACATATACACATACATACACACACAAACACATACACATTCACACATATACATACACATACACACATATACACACGCATACTCACACATACACACATACTCATACACACATACGGCACACGCACATTTACTCTCTCTCTCTCTCACGCACACATACACACACATACTCACACATACACATACACATACTCATACACACATGCTGCACACACACATTCCCCCCCCCTCTCTGTCTCTCTTACACGCACACACTTGACACACACACACACACAGACACACACACACACATACACACACACACACACATACGCGCGCGCTCACACGCACACAAATACTCATACACATACACTACAATCAGCTGGAATCATTCGACAAAAATGAGTTGCCATCTTATCAAAAACAAATTCCTTCTCTGGCGAAGCGTAAAAACGAGAACAAAATGAAAGGCCATTAAAGTTTAACCCAGTGCCTCCCTCACCCTTCAGCAAACATTCTACATGTACATGTATAATGAAGGACGAGATGCAAGTCTGTTTATTGGTCTACTTCCCAGTCACAGTAAATCAGCAGTTCAAAATGTCACTGTGTTAACCCTTGCACTCCCAAAGGCTGCTCAAGAGGGATTCATCACATTCGATTAATACCATATACGCTCTAAGCAAATCTACCTGTAACTATCCAGCAGACTCTGAGCTTGCACAAAAAAGTTTATGCCCTGGTGAGGGCTTCCAGTTGGGAAGTGGGGGTGGGGTGGTGGTGGTGGTGGTGGTGGTGGAATGACACCATCAGAATGATTTGAGAGTGTAGCATAGGCCATGTTTAGGTTGTTCTCTGGCACTGAGAGCTTCCACCAGTTTCTGATAATCTCTTAAACTTCATCACCCACACACCCCATTAAACTTGATGGACGTGACTTCATCACCCACACACCCCATTAAACTTGATGGACGTGACTTCATCACCCACACACCCCATCACACTTGATGGGCGTGACTTCATCACCCACACACCCCATTAAACTTGATGGACGTGACTTCATCACCCACACACCCCATTAAACTTGATGGACGTGACTTCATCGCCCACACACCCCATCACACTTGATGGACGTGACTTCATCACCCGCACACCCCATTAAACTTGATGGACGTGACTTCATCACCCACACACCCCATTAAACTTGATGGACGTGACTTCATCACCCACACACCCCATCACACTTGATGGACGTGACTTCATCACCCACACACCCCATTAAACTTGATGGACGTGACTTCATCACCCACACACCCCATTAAACTTGATGGACGTGACTTCATCGCCCACACACCCCATCACACTTGATGGACGTGACTTCATCACCCGCACACCCCATTAAACTTGATGGACGTGACTTCATCACCCACACACCCCATTAAACTTGATGGACGTGACTTCATCACCCACACACCCCTAAAAACTTGATGGACGTGACTTCATCACCCGCACACTCCATTAAACTTGATGGACGTGACTTCATCACCCACACACTCCATTAAACTTGATGGACGTGACTTCATCACCCGCACACCTCTAAAAACTTGATGGACGTGACTTCATCACCCACACACCCCATCATACCTGGTGGAGCTACTCGCATTAAAGTATTATCAGCTAATATTGTCTACCACTGTAACATATGCTGTCACTGTTATTGTCATTGCCATTGTCACTGTCAGTATCATTGTCATCGTCACTGTCATTATCATTGTCATTCATGTCTACATTAGCATGCATGCCATTGCATATCATTATCATTACGTTGCATATCATTACATTGTCATTATCGTTCATTATCATGTCGTTGTCATTATATTGTTATGTTATTTATTTATTGTCATTTTATTGTCATAGTCATGTCATACATTGTCATGTCTTTATTGCACTGTCATTATATTGTAATGTTTATCATGTCATGTTACGTCATTGTTGTCATCATTGTCATTGTCATGCATTGTTTCTGTTGTAGTTATAGACATTGCATTATCATAGTCTATCATACTGAATTTATTGTCAACTGATGCATTATCATTGTATTTCATGTCGTATCATTACTGACATTGTCATTGTCAGTATGATTGCATGTCATTGTCCATTTCATCATGCGTTGATTCATTATGTCATGCTTATTGTATGTCATAGTGTTATCATACCTAATATTGTATGGACATGTGTCATTCATCATAGCTCAGTCATTATCATTACTGCATTATATGTCATTGTCATTATCATTGCATTGACTCATTATCTTGTCTATTACACATCTACTGTTCATCACATTACATAGATATTCTGAATATGTCATTTAACATGTATTTGTCATTATCATTGTTTCATTATGATATCATGTCATTATCTTCCATTGTATCATGACTATGCATATACATGATTCTGTTATCATTACCATAGATATTGTCATTGTCAGTATCATGAATGTCATTATCATAGTCGTTATCATTCGTAGTCATTGTCGTATCATATGTCATATGTATCAGCGTTATCATTACTGATTGTCATTGTCATATCATTCATGTCATTATCATTGTCATTATCATAGTCGTTATCATTACCATGATTGTCATTGTCAGTATCATTGACATTGTCATTATCATAGTCGTTATCATTACCATGTATGTCATCATTTGTCATTATCATGTACATTGCATTATCGATTCATTATCTACGTTCATTACATATTGTCATTGTCATATCATTGTCATGTCATTATCATTGTCATTATCATAGTCGTTATCATTACCATAGATATTGTCATTGTCAGTATCATTGAGTCATTATCATAGTCGTTATCATTACCATATGTGTCATTGTCAGTATTCATGTTATCATTGTCATTATCATAGTCGTTATCATTACCAATATTGTCATTGTCAGTATCATTGCATTGTCATTATCATTATCATTGCATTTCATAGTCGTTATCATTACCATAGTAGTCATTGTCAGTATTCATTTCATTTCATTGTATCATAGTCGTTAGCATTCCATAGTATGTCATTGTCAGTACATTGCATTGTCTTACATTGTCATTATCATAGTCGTTATCATTACCATAGATATTGTCATTGTCAGTTCATTGACATTGTCATTATCATATGTCGTTATCATTACCATAGATATTGTCATTGTCAGTATCATTGACATTGTCATTATCATAGTCTTGTCATTACCATGATATTTCATTGTCATGCATCATACATGTCATTATCATAGTCGTTATCATTACCATAGATATTGTCATTGTCAGTATCATTGACATTGTCATTATCATAGTCGTTATCATTACCATAATATTGTCATTGTCAGTATCATTGTCATTGTCATTATCATAGTCGTTATCATTACCATAGATATTGTCATTGTCAGTATCATTGACATTGTCATTACATATCATAATATAGTACATTCATATCATGTCATATCATACTTCATTACCATGAATGTATTGTCAATTTCATTGTCAGTATCATTGACATTGTCATTATCATAGTCGTTATCTTTACCATAGATATTGTCATTGTCAGTGTCATTGACATTGTCATTATCATAGTCATTATCATAGTCGTTTCATTACCATAGATATTGTCATTGTCAGTATCATTGACATTGTCATTATCATAATCGTTATCATTACCATAGATATTGTCATTGTCAGTATCATTGACATTGTCATTATCATAGTCATTATCATAGTCGTTATCATTACCATAGATATTGTCATTGTCAGTATCATTGTCATTGTTATTATCATTGTCATTATCATAGCCGTTATCATTACCATAGATATTGTCATTGTCAGTATCATTGACATTGTCATTATCAAAGTCGTTATCATTACCATAGATATTGTCATTTGTCAGTATCATTGACATTGTCATTATCATAGTCGTTATCAAAGTCGTTATCATTACCATAGATATTGTCATTGTCAGTATCATTGACATTGTTATTATCATAGTCGTTATCATTACCATAGATATTGTCATTGTCAGTATCATTGACATTGTCATTATCATAGTCGTTATCATAGTCGTTATCATTACCATAGATATTGTCATTGTCAGTATCATTGACATTGTCATTATCATTGTCATTATCATAGTCGTTATCATTGCCATAGATATTGTCATTGTCAGTATCATTGACATTGTCATTATCAGAGTCGTTATCATAGTCGTTATCATTACCATACATATTGTCATTGTCAGTATCATTGTCATTGTCATTATCATAGTCGTTATCATTACCATAGATATTTTCATTGTCAGTGTCATTGACATTGTCATTATCATAGTCATTATCATAGTCGTTATCATTACCATAGATATTGTCATTGTCAGTATTATTGTCATTGTCATTATCATAGTCGTTATCATTACCATAGATATTGTCATTGTCATTGTCATTATCATAATCATTATCATAGTCGTTATCATTACCATAGATATTGTCATTGTCAGTATCATTGACATTGTCATTATCATAGTCGTTATCATTACCATAGATATTGTCATTGTCAGTATCATTGACATTGTCATTATCATAGTCGTTATCATTACCATAGATATTGTCATTGTCAGTATCATTGACATTGTCATTATCATTGTCATTATCATAGTCGTTATCATTACCATAGATATTGTCTTTGTCAGTTATCATTGTCATTGTCATTATCATTGTCATTATCATAGTCGTTATCATTACCATAGATATTATCATTGTCAGTATCATTGACATTGTCATTATCATAGTCATTATCATAGTCGTTATCATTACCATAGATATTGTCATTGTCAGTATTATTGACATTGTCATTATCATAGTCATTATCATAGTCGTTATCATTACCATAGATATTGTCATTGTCAGTATCATTGTCATTGTTATTATCATAGTCATTATCATAGTCGTTATCATTACCATATATATTGTCATTGTCAGTATCATTGACATTGTCATTATCATAGTCGTTATCATTACCATAGGTATTGTCATTGTCAGTATTATTGACATTGTCATTATCATTGTCATTATCATAGTCGTTAGCATTACCATAGATATTGTCATTGTCAGTATCATTGTCATTGTCATTATCATAGTCGTTATCATTACCATAGATATTGTCATTGTCAGTATCATTGACATTGTCATTATCATAGTCGTTATCATTACCATAGATATTGTCATTGTCAGTATCATTGACATTGTCTTTATCATTGTCATTATCATAGTCGTTATCATTACCATAGATATTGTCATTGTCAGTATCATTGTCATTGTCATTATCATTGTCATTATCATAGTCGTTATCATTACCATAGATATTGTCATTGTCAGTATCATTGACATTGTCATTATCATAGTCATTATCATAGTCGTTATCATTACCATAGATATTGTCATTGTCAGTATCATTGACATTGTCATTATCAGAGTCATTATCATAGTCGTTATCATTACCATAGATATTGTCATTGTCAGTATCATTGACATTGTCATTATCAGAGTCATTATCGTAGTCGTTATCATTACCATATTGTCATTGTCAGTACCATTGTCATTGTCATTATCATTGTCGTTGTCATAGTCATTATCATTGTCGTTGTGATATTCCTTGTCCTAGTCGTAGTCATAGTTATTGTCAGTGTCATTGTCTCTCTCTGTCTGGCTGTATTTCTCTCTCAAAAATTTTCTTGATCTTTTTCTTTCAGTCTTTCTCTTGTTTTGTATCTCCGTCTGTCTCTCATTGTGTCTCATTCTCTCTTTCTCTACCTGTCTTTCGGTTTGTCTCTCTGTATATCAGTCAGTCAGTCTATCTGTTTCTTCTGTCTGTCTCTCCCTCTCTTTCTCTCGGTCTCTATTTCGCTCGCTCGCTCTCAATCCTAGCAAGCACAAAACCTCAAATACCAAAGGAGAAAAAAAAATGCAGCTGAAGCCTGCTAACCTGATCCCTGTGAGATACCTTGCCAACTAGTCTATGGCTGGCTGTTGGTGTCTGAGGAAAAAAAATCAAAATTAAACCAATCAAAACAAAACAACATTTCTAAAAACAGATTGACTGCCGTATGATTGGTTGCCTAGTTAACTAATTGCAGACACAATTTTAATGCCCCAGAGAGAAAGATGGGTTGTTCTTGTGAAGGTAGAAGCGGACAAAAATAAGCAGACAAAAGAGACATCACAAAGTAAACTTGTGGTATAAAACACAAAATGAGGCAGAAACATTTGGTGAGCACAACGTAGGAAAACTAAAAAAATTGAAGGAAAAAAAACCCAACAACAATAAATAGAAAAATACACAAAAGAAAAACGACTGCTGGAACTAGGTAACAGCTCAGGAGACATCAAAGGGTGCGTTCATAGTAAGTCCGGACGTGCCCGGACAGCCACGGACGGTTCCTGTCAAAAAAGATCGTGCACTCAAACCCCTGTTTGTTCTCACTGGTGACGGACGGAAATTCTCTGGTCGTGTTTGCGAGTGTTTTTTCACCCATCCGTCCGTGTTAAGGGACTGAACTCTTCTCTTGATTTCACACTGAATTATCTTTCTTGCAAGAGTCACACGGACGACGAGAATATTGCAGCCGTGAGATCAAGGTTTTGCATCTACGAAACGGGTGATAAAAATAACTACAATAATTGCAGTTGCGTGGGAAAGCATCGCCAGAGAGGTTGGGACAGAGTGGATGTACAGAGAAAATCGATAGATTGGACGTACAATGCTTCTTTTCTTCCTCCACCGCCAGCACAGTCCCAACTTTTGTCACTTCGTGCACACAATTTATATTTGGTGGGCTCGTGTCGAATGAAAAAAAAAAACCGTGGCGGTCAGGCTCCGTCTTCCGTGCAGTGTAAACTCTTTCACGGCCACAGCCTCCGGGGTGTGCTATGAACGCTCCCTAAAGGTCTTCAGTGGAAAGATTCCTCGATCAAAACATTTTTATCTTTATACGTTTCATTCCAGTTCTTTGTATTACCTTCACTAGGCGTTCTCTTAGTTGTCTACACTGTATGGAGTTTTGGTAACTTTAGTTTGGGTGGCTTGCTCTGTTAGTTTTCTAGGTGACTTTTGTACCTTGTATGGAGTTCTGATGACACCGTCCTGATTGCAGAAAACGAAAAAGACCTGCAAAACCTTGTGAATATAATTGAAATAGAAAGCAAAAATAAAGGGTTGGAGCTCAATAGCAAGAAGACGGAAGTCATGGTAATCAGTGCAAAACAAGAAATCCACTCATGCAAAATAACAGCAAATGGCACAATTTTGAGACAGGTTGGTAAGTTTAAATGTCTTTGAACGGTCATCTCACCAGACGGTAGACGCACGTCAGAAATAGCCAGCAGAATCAGGCAAGCCAAAACAGCATTCAAGAAGATGAAAAGCATTCTTACCAACAAATGCCTATCAATAAACATCAGGAAGAGAGTTCTTGAATGTTTGATAGAACCGATATTGATGTACGGTTGTTAGACATCGACATTCAACACGCAAAGTCAGAACAAAATTGAGGGAACTGAAATGCGGTTTCTAAGAAGAATGTTGAGAGTTCCATGGACAGCAAAGAATGCAAAGAAAACAAACGAGACAGTCTTGAAGGAGGCAAACACAAGAAGATCATTAATAAAGGAGATTAGAAAAAGACAAGCAACATTTATAGGACATATAAGGAAAGGGGAATTTGAACTCCTGGTCACAACAGGAAAGCTGGGGGGAAAGAAAACACCGGGTAGACCCAAGGAGAAAATATTGGACGGACTTGCAGGGTGGCTGAAGACAGAGAAGGTGGCAGATGTACTCGCAGCGACAAGGGATAGATTCGTGTGGAGGGCCATGGTCGCCAACGCAGCGCGGCAGGGCACATGATGATGATGATGATAATGATGATGGTATGGAGTTCTGTTATCTTCAGTTTGGGTGTCTTGGTCTGTTAGTTATCATGGTGATTTCCGTACCCTGTATGGAGTTCTGCTTCTTTAAGTTTGGGTGTCTTGGTCTGTTAGTTATCATGGTGATTTCCGTACCCTGTATGGAGTTCTGTTATCTTCAGTTTGGGCGTCTTGGTCTGTTAGTTATCATGGTGATTTCTGTACTCTGTATGGAGTTCTGCTTCCTTAGGTTTGGGTGGCTCGCCCTGCTTATGTGTGGACACCCCTGTCCTCTTACTACCCCAGGCAGCAGTCTGACAAGTTGTACACAGAGTGAAACGTTTCACCTGCTTGGCAAATACAGGACTTTCCATTGAAGGAACTAAATACTCAAAGAATTTTCTAGGAGTGTTTCCTGTCTTGTTCCCCAGTTCCTGGCACTGTTTCTTTTGTCCACTTTTCTTTCTGTCTTTTCATTTCATTGTCCTGGTTGTGTTCCTCTCGCAGACAGTGCTGCTCTTTGATGTTCCAAGTTCAGTCCCAGTGGGCAACATTAATAACCGGCTGTTCGTTGTCCATCTTAATGTTTGCGTCATTCTGATGGTTTCAGTGTAGTGTTTCATATGTCTCTTCTCACCCACTCTCTATTTCAAGACCTTGCCAGCACTTAGGGTTTTGTGCAGGCTCAGGGAATCTGGCCAGATAATTGCTGGCAGATTTGAGTGGAGCACATGAAATTTTCGAATGTGATGAATCTCTGTTGAGCAAACTCCTAACTCCATCTGTTTCAGACTGCATTTTAGAACAAAAACTTTATTCTGTCAGCTTGTTTTTATTTTTTGTCTTTTGGTATTATTGCAAGAAAGACAATCCTTTTCCTGTCTTGGGGTGGTAACAGTATGGCCACAATGACTTTTAAAACAAAACAAAACAAACAAAAAGATGGTCAAGCCATCGAAAAGTCTCCCGAGACAATCATTATCTCAGACAAAAGAAAATTTTAAAGAATGTCTTTGAAAACAATCGTTTTCATTGCGGTGAGTGATTGTTGAAGTTGATGTAACAAACGTTGTGGGTGCAATGTTAACTGGTTGTGCACCAAGACTATGTGAATTATTACTGCTCATTTTGTGTTTTGTCTGGAACAGGGCTAAGTTGTCATCACTACAGCTGGCCTAAACCTTTTGTTGACAAGTTCAGAATTTGACAGAAACAGAAGGTGGGATAAATATTAACACACTATGCGATATGTGATTAAAATCATATCATGATTCATTGATATTGAATAAGGATATTATTCTAATCTAACGTTGTCAGCAGGCCCTGAAGCAGACCTGGGCCACCATACAGAAACTTGACCACAACAGACAAGAGTGACACATTTTCGTTGCTGCCCTCCATGCCAATAGCACGATAGGCGATAAGTGAGTAGGTAGGTGAGCAAGTTAGTAAAGAAGTGAGCACGTAAGCCAGCAAGCAAGCAGGAAGCAAGCAAGCGAGCAAGGAAGCAAGCAAACAAACAAACAAGCAAGCAAGCAAGTAAGTAAGTAAGTAAGTAAGTAAGTAAGTAAGTAAGTACGTAAGTAAGTACGTAAGTGAATAAGCGAATAAGTGAATTGAGTAAATGAGTGAGTAAGTGAGTGGTTCATGAATTAAATAATAATTGATAATTAATTAGTTAAATTAATTAAATGCAGTAAGTCGAGAGCAACAAAAGCGCCAGCTATAGCTGAACAGATGCTTGTCTTTCTCTAAAGCCGCTACCGATACATTCACGCTAATGATACATTCACGCTACATTCACGCTACCGATACATTCACGCTACTGATACATTCATGCTACATTCACGCTACCGATACATTCACGCTATTGATACATTCACGATACATTCACGCTACTGATACATTCACGCTAATGATACATTCACGCTACTGATACATTCACGCTATGATACATTCAGCTAATGATACATTCACGCTAATGATACATTCACGCTACTGATACATTCACGCTACTGATACATTCACGATACATTCACGCTACTGACACATTCACGCTACTGATACATTCACGCTACTGATACATTCACGCTACTGATACATTCACGCTACTGGTACATTCACGCTACTGATACATTCACGCTACTGATACGTACACGCTACTGATACATTCACGCTAATGATACATTCACGCTAATGATACATTCACGCTAATGATACATTCACGCTACTGATACATTCACGCTAATGATACTTTCACGCTACTGATGCATTCACGCTAATGATACATTCACGCTACTGATGCATTCACGCTAACGACACATTCACGCTACTGATGCATTCACGCTACTGATACATTCACGCTACTGATACATTCACGCTACTGATACATTCACGCTAATGATACATTCACGCTAATGATACATTTACGCTAATGATACATTCACGCTAGTGATACATTCACGCTACTGATACATTCACGCTAATGACACATTCACGCTAATGATACATTCACGCTAACGATACATTCACGCTACTGATACGTACACGCTAATGATACATTCACGCTAGTGAAACATTCACGCTACTGATACATTCACGCTAATGACACATTCACGCTAATGATACATTCACGCTAATGATACGTACACGCTATGATACATTCACGCTAATGATACATTCACGCTAATGACACATTCACGCTAATGATACATTCACGCTAATGATACATTCACGCTAATGATACATTCACGCTAATGATACATTCACGCTAATGATACATTCACGCTAATGATACATTCACGCTAACGCCGGCCACCTGCTGTCTCTCAACTCAGAGACACCATTCCTACAGAAGGCGGCCAGTTCTTTGTTCACTGCCCATCTTAATGTTCTTTGTTCACTGCCCATCTTAATGTTCTTTGTTCACTGCCCATCTAAATATTCCAGAGGCTTTGTTCACTGCCCATCTTAATGTTCTTTGTTCACTGCCCATCTTAATATTCCAGAGGCTGTGTTCATTGCCCATCTTAATATTCCAGAGGCTTTGTTCACTGCCCATCTTAATATTCCAGAGGCTTTGTTCACTGCCCATCTTAATATTCCAGAGGCTTTGTTCACTGCCCATCTGAATCTTCCATTGGCTTTTTTTCACAGCCGATCTTGATATTCCAGAGGCTTTGTTCACTGCCCATCTGAATGTTCTTTGTTCACTGCCCATCTTAATGTTCTTTGTTCACTGCCCATCTTAATGTTCTTTGTTCATTGCCCATCTTATTGTTCTTTGTTCACTGCCCATCTAAATATTCCAGAGGCTTTGTTCACTGCCCATCTTAATATTCCAGAGGCTTTGTTCACTGCCCATCTTAATGTTCTTTGTTCACTGCCCATCTAAATCTTCCATTGGCTTTGTTCACAGCCCATCTTGATATTCCAGAGGCTTTGTTCACTGCCCATCTTAATGTTCTTTGTTCACAGCCCAGTTTAATGTTCCAGTGTCTTTGTTCACAGCCTATCTCAATGTCTTTGTTCACTGCCCATTTTAATGTTTCAGTGGCTTTGTTTAATGTCCACCTTTGTTTAATGTTCCAGTCATTCTGATGGTGTCAGCTCAGTTTCATACGTCTCCTTCCTCTGTCCTCTGTCCTCTGTCCTCTTCCTTGCCAGTGCTTAAGATTTTGCTCAGAGAGTCTGCCAGTTGACGTCTTGTAGATTTGGGTGGAGCGCATATGGAATTTTCCGAGTGCAAGGACTCCCTTTTGAACAAACTTCAGACTGCAAACTTTGATTTCCCGAAGCTGTTGCTGGCAGGAATTGGCCAGCGTTAGTGTGAAGGCACCCTGAACTCTCAATGTAATATCAGAACAGCATTAACTGTTCTTAAAACGTATTATATTTCCAAAGAAAATCCGAGCAGTCCCTTTGGGCCACAACAGGACTACCATAGGCTTAGGCTTTGGTGGTCACAGTTCGTCGCGTCATCAAGTCAAGGTCGAGAAATCTGCTTGACTGATTTCTTTCGGTGAAGAATTTAGAGCTGGGAACCTAGAACACATGTATTTTCATAAGAACACGCGATGGGGCTACAAAAGATATTTGTTTGCCGTAAGAACGCCAGGTGCACTATTAAGCACATTCATTTGCCATAAGAACATCAGACGCACTATTAAACACATTTATTTGCCATAAGAACATCAGACGCACTACAAAACACATTTATTTGCCATAAGAACACCAGATGCACTATAAAACATGTTTATTTGCCATAAGAACACCAGATGCACTATTAAACACATTTGTTTGCCATACATTTGGCATCATAATGGACAAAGACAAATCAAAAGCAGTTAAGGGATACTGGGCTGTGTCCGACAGAGTTTTGCTGGTCAAATTGGGAGACAAACCATTTGATATCAACATCATTCAGGTGTATGCACCAACATCCGCAAGTACTCAGGAAGACATCGACAACTTCTACGAAGTATTAGAGATGGCCAAGGTCCAGTGTAAATCACAAGAAGTTACAGTCATAATGGGAGATTTTAATGCTAAAGTGGGACAGAATAGGGTGAGGGATATAGTTGGACCTCATGGCCTTGGTACACAAAATGAAAGGGGAGGGAAACTTGTAGAATAGTCACAGATGAATGAGTTCATAGTAGGAAACACCTGGTTTGAGCAGCCTGATAGAAGAAAATAGACTTGGATGAGTCCAGGAGATAATACCAAAAATCAGATTGACTACGTCCTGATCAACAAAAGATTTAGAAATTCTTTACTGTCAGCAAAAACACTACCAGGCTCAGACTGCAACAGTGACCACAATCCTGTAGTGGGAAGGTTTAGGCTGAAATTAAGGAAAAGGAAACAAACCAAAAGCAACATCAAACTAAACCTTGGACTCTTAAAAGACAGATGAAGTGATACGTAAAAAATTAAAGTACATGTTCAAAACAAATTCAGTGCTTGGAAGACGTTGGTGACAGTGAGGAACAATGGACAAAGTTGAGAAATTCGATAAATGAAGCTTGTGAAGAAATCCCTAAGGCAGATAGAAAAGCAGAAACGAGCTGGTTGACTAATGAAATTTTGGGCTTGATAGAGGAAAGGATGAAGGCAAAGAGAAACGAGGAGATATACAGGAAGATAAACAAAGAAATCAGGAATAGGTGCAATAAAGCTAAGGAAGCTTGGCTGAAAACAAAATGCAAAGAAATAGAAGACCGACACAAAACGGATCCTCAGGGTATGTACAGACGAATTGAAGAAATTGTCCACAGGAAAAATACATGCACATCAACTGGTTGCTTAAAATCGAAAGATGGCACACTTATCATGGAAAAAGACAAGATATTAGACAGATGGGGGGAGTACATTAAAGACCTTTTAAAGGATGACAGAAACGAAGAACACATTACAGGAAAGAACTTTGAAGGACCACCCATAATGAAAGATAAAGTTGGAGCAGCACTGAAAAAGATGAAACCAGGAAAAGCCCCAGGACCAGACAACATTACTACAGAGATGATTGAAGCCCTGGAGGAATTTGGCATAGAAAAAATAACAGTCTCCTAAATGAAATTTACGACACTGGAAAAATCCCCAAAGATATGTCAAAATCAATTTTCATTGCACTTCCAAAGAAGACAGGGGCTATAGAATGCGAACTCCACCGCACAATCACTTTGATGAGTCATGTAACAAAAATCATGTTGAGAATAATTATGATGAGGACAAGGAATGGAATCAAAAGAGAAATAGCAGAAGAGCAGTGTGGATTTGTGGAGTGGAAAGGAACCATTAATGCCATATACATCCTATGAACTATCATAGAGAGGTCAATTGAGATGAATAAGGATTTGTATTTATGCTTCGTTGACTATACCAAAGCTTTCGATCGGGTAAGACATAAAGAATTGATCAACCAACTGGAGAGACTCAATGTTGATGGAAAAGATCTAAAAATAATCAGAAATATGTACTGGGAACAACCAGCTGCAATGAGAATAGAAAACAAAATAAGCTCTTTCCAAAACATCAAAAGAGGAGTCAGACAGGGTTGTGTTTTGTCACCAGATCCGTTTTCACTTTACAGCCAAAACATCATAGGAAACCTAGAAGAAGACCCTGGATTAAAGGTTGGAGGGAAAATGATAAACAACATTCGATACGCAGATGACACCGTGCTAATTGCAGAAAATGAAAGGGACCTACAAAACCTTGTGAATATATTAGAAATAGAAAGCAAAGGTAAGGGGCTGGAACTAAACAGCAGGAAGACTGAAGTCATGGTGATCAGTAAAAAACATGAAATCCCCTTATGCAAAATAACAGCAAATGGCACAACCTTGACACAGGTTGATAAATTTAATTACCTGGGAACGATCATTTCATCAGACGGCAGATGCACATCAGAAATAACCGGCAGAATCTGCCAAGCCAAAACAGCATTCAATAAGATGACAAGCATTCTTACCAACAAATGGCTATCATTTAACATCAGGAAGAGAGTTCTTGAATGTAATATAGAACCAATACTGTTGTACGGACGTGAGGCGTGGACAGTTAGCAAGCAAAGCCAGAACAAGATTGAGGCAGCCGAGATGGGGTTTCTAAGAAGAATGTTGAGAGTTCCATGGACAGCAAAGAAAACAAACGAGACAGTCTTGATGGAGGCAGACACAAGTAGATCATTCATAAGGGAGATTAGGAAGAGACAGGCAACATTTATAGGCCATTTTATGAGGAAGGGGGATTTGGAGCACCTGGTCACTCGGGAAAGCTGGAGGGAAAGAGAGCACCAGGTAGACCCAGGGAGAAAATGCTAGACGGACTTGCGGAGTGGCTGAAGACGAGGAGGGTGGAGGAGATGCTTGGGATAACAAGAGATAGAGACAGATGGAAGTCCATGATCACCAACGCCATGCGGCAGAGCACCTGATGATTTGCCATAAGAACATCAGATGCACTATTAAACACATTTATTTGCCATAAGAACACAAGATTTGCTATAAAACACATTTATTTGCCAGAAGAACTCACGATGTGTTATGAAATACATTTATTTGCCACAAGAAAACAATACTGGGCTATAAAACACATTTGTCATAAGAACACAATACTGGGCTATAAAACACATTTGTCATAAGAACATAACACTGGGCTATAAAACACATTTGTCATAAGAACATAACACTGGGCTATAAAACACATTTGTCATAAGAACATAACACTGGGCTATAAAACACATTTGTCATAAGAACATAACACTGGGCTATAAAACACATTTGTCATAAGAACATAACACTGGGCTATAAAACACATTTGTCATAAGAACATAACACTGGGCTATAAAACACATTTGTCATAAGAACACAACAGTGGGCTATAAAACACATTTGTCATAAGAACACAATACTGGGCTATAAAACACATTTGTCATAAGAACATAACACTGGGCTATAAAACACATTTGTCATAAGAACATAACACTGGGCTATAAAACACATTTGTCATAAGAACACAACAGTGGGCTATAAAACACATTTGTCATAAGAACATAACAGTGGGCTATAAAACACATTTGTCATAAGAAAACAATACTGGGCTATAAAACACATTTGTCATAAGAACACAACAGTGGGCTATAAAACACATTTGTCATAAGAACACAACAGTGGGCTATAAAACACATTTGTCATAAGAACACAACAGTGGGCTATAAAACACATTTGTCATAAGAACACAATAGTGGGCTATAAAACACATTTGTCATAAGAACACAACAGTGGGCTATAAAACACATTTGTCATAAGAACACAACAGTGGGCTATAAAACACATTTGTCATAAGAACACAATAGTGGGCTATAAAACACATTTGTCATAAGAACACAACAGTGGGCTATAAAACACATTTGTCATAAGAACACAACAGTGGGCTATAAAACACATTTGTCATAAGAACACAACAGTGGGCTATAAAACACATTTGTCATAAGAACACAATACTGGGCTATAAAACACATTTGTCATAAGAACACAATAGTGGGCTATAAAACACATTTGTCATAAAAACACAACAGTGGGCTATAAAACACATTTGTCATAAGAACATAACAGTGGGCTATAAAACACATTTGTCATAAGAACACAACAGTGGGCTATAAACACATTTGTCATAAGAACACAACAGTGGGCTATAAAACACATTTGTCATAAGAACACAACAGTGGGCTATAAAACACATTTGTCATAAGAACACAACAGTGGGCTATAAAACACATTTGTCATAAGAACACAACAGTGGGCTATAAAACACATTTGTCATAAGAACACAACAGTGGGCTATAAAACACATTTGCCATAAGAACACAACAGTGGGCTATAAAAACACATTTGTCATAAGAACACAACAGTGGGCTATAAAACACATTTGTCATAAGAACACAACAGTGGGCTATAAAACACATTGTCATAAGAACACAACAGTGGGCTATAAAACACATTTGCCATAAGAACACAACAGTGGGCTATAAAACACATTGTCATAAGAACACAACAGTGGGCTATAAAACACATTTGCCATAAGAACACAACAGTGGGCTATAAAACACATTTGTTTGTCATAAGAACACAATACTGGGCTATAAAACACATTTGTCATAAGAACACAACAGTGGGCTATAAAACACATTTGTCATAAGAACACAACACTGGGCTATAAAACACATTTGTTTGTCATAAGAACACAATACTGGGCTATAAAACACATTTGTCATAAGAACACAACAGTGGGCTATAAAACACATTTGTCATAAGAACATAACAGTGGGCTATAAAACACATTTGTCATAAGAACACAACAGTGGGCTATAAAACACATTTGTCATAAGAACACAACAGTGGGCTATAAAACACATTTGTCATAAGAACACAACAGTGGGCTATAAAACACATTTGTCATAAGAACATAACAGTGGGCTATAAAACACATTTGTCATAAGAACACAACACTGGGCTATAAAACACATTTGTCATAAGAACACAATACTGGGCTATAAAACACATTTGTCATAAGAACACAATACTGGGCTATAAAACACATTTGTCATAAGAACACAACAGTGGGCTATAAAACACATTTGTCATAAGAACACAATACTGGGCTATAAAACACATTTGTCATAAGAACACAACACTGGGCTATAAAACACATTTGTCATAAGAACATAACACTGGGCTATAAAACACATTGTCATAAGAACACAACAGTGGGCTATTAGACACATTTGTCATAAGAACACAACAGTGGGCTATTAGACACATTTGTCATAAGAACACAACAGTGGGCTATAAAACACATTTGCCATAAGAACATAACATGGGCTATAAAACACATTTGTCATAAGAACACAACAGTGGGCTATTAAACACATTTGCCATAAGAACACAACAGTGGGCTATAAAACACATTTATTTGTGATAAGAACACAACAGTGGGGTATAAAACACATTTGCCATAAGAACACAACAGTGGGCTATAAAACTCATTTGTCATAAGAACACAACAGTGGGCTATAAAACACATACTGGTCGTAAGAAATTGACATAGCACTCAATGATTTCAACAGTTATTGATCATCACCATCATCATCATCATCACCATCACCATCACCACCATCATCATCACCATCACCACCACCACCACCACCACCATCATCATCATCATCATCACCATCATCATCATCACCATCATCATCATCATCACCATCACCACCATCATCATCACCACCACCACCACCACCACCACCACCATCATCATCATCACCATCATCATTATCACCATCACCATCATCACCATCATCATCATCATGGGAATATAAATGTATGAATGACTAAGAATCTATCAGTCTTCCCCAGTACAGTCAAGCAGACATATTTTGCAACAAGTGCTTACAAAGTCTCCTCCTCAAATAAGTCACACGGATTTGACATAATGGATTGACAGTAACCGAGTGTTGAAGGTCTGTACTTTCCTTAGTCGTTTTCGTCACTGTCAGTCTTGTTGTTTTGTATTTAATACAATTATGCTGGGAATGACGTTCATCTTCAGTCACAACGAAATATGTCTTTTCATTTGGAATGTTTGTGTATCTACCTCTTTCTGTTTGTACAACTGCCACTTGATTGGCTCCTTGCATAGACCGTGGACTTAAGATCTGATGTCTCGAGTTCAATACCGGCCTGGAACTTCAAAAAGCTGTCTGCTAACTGCCCATCTCAATGTTTCCATCACTCTGGTGGTGTCAGTTTAGTGTTTCATAGATCTCTTCTCTCTCCACCCCGGCCCCCTCCACATCACCCCCCCCCCCACTGAATGCCCACAGGGTCTTAAGGCTGAAGGGTGGAGAGCGGAGGGTGGATTGGGGATGGGGTATGGGGGATGAGTTGTGACCATGGTGGGGTGTGTATGTATTCTGCTGTGGTGGACTGGTGGTAAGAGTATATGTGTGTTCATGTATGTTCGTGCGTGCGTGCGTGCGTTCGTGTGTGTGTATGTCTGTTTGTGCGTGCGTTTTTGTGTAAGTGTGTATGTGTACATGAGTGCGCGCGTGCGTGCGTGTGTGTATATGTGTTCGTGTACGTGTGTGTGTATGTGTGTGTGTGTGTGTGT
>CM060310.1:2911738-2919690 GCA_030674185.1 Monoplex corrugatus | reverse complement strand
AATTGTTTTGATTATCGCCCCTGTCACAGCGGTGTGAGTGAGGACGTGTGAACCCGGGTCCTGACCTTTAAATAGAACTGGAATCTTTTGCGTGACAATGGAGTCATGGCTTACTTTCAGCAACAGTTGTCGGCCCCGGTAGCTCACTTGGTTATTAATACCGGGGTCGTAGGTTTGACTCCAGGAGATAACAATGGTTTTCCCATAACTCTAAGCTCGTAGAGTAGTGAGGTGATAGAGATCTCAACTTTTCTGGGGCCAGTGGCGTGAGTGCTGTGCCTATCTCCCCCTCTGCTGTTTCAGCTTTCCTTAACTGTGTAGAAAGTCAGGTACCCATTGACAGCTGGGTAGACTGGAAGTCACACGACGTGTACAGTTTCTTGGACGTGACTTACAGCTGTGCAAACTTCTGCAAGCAAGATTGGAATGACAGTGCTTTACCTCTGCGTCAAGCTGGCCTCAGCCCAGAAGGAACACACTGTGAAAAAGAATTACCTCACGTTTTTTTAGAGGGTATGTGTTCAATCCTTAGACAGACCACTGGTTTTGATTTACTGCCCAGCTTAATGGTGATGTCAGTGTTTGATAAGTCCCAATCTACTGGCCACGTATCAAGACCTTACTACTAAACATTGGGCGAAATTTAAACACTGAAAATGTACCGCCACATTTTTCATCATAGGGGGAAATTCAAACATTGGGTGAAATTTAAACACTGAAAAATTTAAACACTGAAAATGTACCGCCACATTTTTCATCATAGGGGGAAATTCAAACATTGGGTGAAATTTAAACACTGAAAAATTTAAACACTGAAAATGTACCGCCACATTTTTCCTTATGTATTTATATATAATTATTAGGTATAATTACTTCACAAATAAACAAATTGGGCGAAATTTAAACACTGAAAATATATCGCCACATTTTTCATTATATATATATACATATATAAGCATATATATATATATTAGGTATAATAACTGCACAATTCCTACTTTAACTAGCAAGCCAGATGTTTTAATCACACTTTGTCTAGCCTATCTACTGGCCCCGTGAGAGGAAACCAGCTTTGATTGCCCATATATATGTATGTATCTGAGAGCAGATGTCTGTGTGTGTGTCTGTTTGTGATACTGTCATTTTATATTCTAAAACATTCCTCGCTCGCTATGCTCGCTCGGATTTCAATAAATAGATAAAATGATATATAAGTAGAGCAATAAATAACCGAACACACAAAAATGAATCTAAAGCATATCAGTTACTCTGAATGTCGGGGAAAAAAAAGAAACTACACACACACAAGGCACACACGCCCACGTACGTGTGTGTGTGTGTGGTGTGTGTGTGTGTGTGTGTGTGTGTGTGTGTGTGTGTGTGTGTGTGTGTGTGTGTGTGTGTGTGTGTGTGTGTGTGTGTGTGTGTATGTGTTTGTGCGTATATGTATGTTGGGGTGTATGTATATGAGAGGAGAAACATCATGAGTACCACAACCAGCATTGCCAGTATCACTACAAGTACTTCAAATGATCTCTTTTATATCACCATTGGTAAATGTATTTCTTGTTAGATTTTAATACGTGTCACATGTGATTATGTGTCGCTGTGTATGCAATATTAGATACGTGTGTGCATGTGAGTAGGCTACGTACCCTTGTGTTTATAACACTTGGAATGGAGACGGGCGTACCATACCGGATCGGTCGCGGCCCGCCTGTACAACGACCGCGCTACCCATTAGTAGACTCCAGGGTGGGGGCGAAAAATATGCTACTGGAGCAACGCTTCCCACTAGCAGACTCAGGGTGGGAGTGAAAATATGCTACTGGAGCAAGGACAAAAAAAAGGAAGAAGAAAAAGAATGATAAAACGTGCAAACATAACCAGAAAGATGACAAAAACTGAACAGCTGTCCAAGAAATATTTCAGATTATGTACCTGGAACTGTGACAGTGCAAGAAACAGGATATCAACCATTGAGAAATTAGCATAAAACTTTGATATACTGTGTCTACAAGAAACTAGAACACACCAAGGAAAACCAATAGACTTTGAAGACTTTGCAGTGATTCAGAAACATGAAACTCCGAACGAAAAACTTAATGTTTATGTGCACCCAGGATCGTGTACCTCAAAAACAACGTGGAACTTCCCATAAGAAATTGAAGATGAACTAAGAGACACTACGGTGGTATGTGGCGATCTCAGTGCAAGATCTGCAATGTGGGATCAGAACGGAACTAACGCCTAGGGACATGCTCTGGAAGAGATGCTGTGCGATATCCAGTTCAGGCCACTCACAACAACATCACCAACCCATATGGGTGCAAGACAAGGAGAAACAGACAGCACGATTGATATAATAATAATAATAATTAATAATAATTACAATATTTATATAGCGCAAAATCTTGAAAAAATCAAATCTAAGCGCTGAAGCAGACACACACGCACGCACGCACGCACGCACGCACGCACGCACGCACACACACGCACGCACACACACACACACACACACACACACACACACACACACGCATGGCTATAAATGGGGAGAAAGAATAAAAGCAATAAAAGCAAGAATAAAAGCAATGGAAAATTATAGAGAGCATAGCATATACAATTACATATTATAACCATGTGATTCCCCTCCGAGCGGAGACAGGCTGCAGAGGGGGGGGGGGGGGGGGGTTGAGTGAGGTTAGGATTTTATGCGGAGGAGTTTTGAGAGCGGACTTGAAGGAGACAAAAGTAGGTTGCTGACGGACTGAGAGAGGAAGTTTGTTCCAGGAGAGTGGACCAGAAACAGAGAAGGCTCGTGGACCATAGGTATTGAGCTTAGTGCGTGGAAAGCGAAAAGTCAGAGGATCGGAGGCAGAGCGGAGGGTACGTGAGGGAAGATAGATCTCAAGTAGGCTTGACAGGTAATCGGGGGCTGCGTTATTGAGGCTTTTGTAGCACATGGTGTCTAGTTTGTACTGTATGCGCTTTGATACAGGGAGCCAGTGAAGTTGTGCCAGGGGAGGAGATATGTGGTCAGCTTTTTTCTTTTTGAGTACAAGGCGTACAGCATTGTTTTGAATGCGCTGTAGGATGTGAATGGTGGAGGCAGGAAGACCGGACAGGAGTGAATTGCAATAGTCAATGCGAGACATTATGAAGGAGAGAACGAGTTTTGCAGTTGTTTCGACAGAAAGATACTTCCTGATCAGCCTTATACGATGGAGATGATAGTAGCAAGATCTGGCAGTTTGAGAAACAAAGTTGTTCATGGAGAGGGTAGAGTCAATGCAGACACCAAGGTTTTTAGCTGAATCAGAAATTGGGACTGATGTGTTACATAATGGGAGAGAAAGAGGAGGCAGCTGAGAAAGTTTCTGATGGGTGCCAATGAGGATAGCTTCTGTCTTGTCGTCATTAAACTGAAGTTTGTTGAACGTCATCCAGTTCTTAATGTCCGAGTAACACTCAATGGTGCGAGTCAACAGGTGCTGTATATTATCAGGTGAGTCACTGTCTTGAAGTTGGGTGTCATCAGTATAGAAGTGGTGTTTTATAGAGTGGGAGTTGATGATGGTGGACAGGGGGGAGGTGTAAAGAGTGAAAAGAACAGGGCCAAGGACAGATCCTTGTGGAACACCACAGGTCAGGTATGCAGGTTGAGAGTAAGTGCCATTGATGAGAACAGCACTCATCTCTCCTAAACTAACATCACTAATCAGTGCAAAGACACTGAATGCACATGGCAGCGACCACCTTCCAGTGGTTTTCAGTATTAGGAAACATATATCATCTAGAAACTCCTTATGTCAAACAAGAAACCCGTTTCAATATGATAGTATACAATCTGATGTTGTTTCTAAACTGAGAACTATGAAAGCAAAACGTACAACAGGAAACAACCAAACACCTAGAAAACAACCTACCTGGTGGAACCATGACACAGACACTGCCTGGAGAGAAAAACGAGCTGCTGTAAAAACCTGTCAAAAACACAGAAGAGATCACTCAGACATTGAGATCACTAGAAAAACGGACAAATACATGCATAAAAGAAATATGGATGAAAAAAACAGAACAGTTCAAAACCATAGCCCAGAAAGCAAAAGACAATAAATGGACACAATTCTGTGAAAGACTCAGTGCTGATACAACACAGTCAGAATTCTGGCAGTTCTATCAACAAACGGAAGTGAAAACCACAAACATCATAATACCAGATATCACCTATACAGATGGAACCATATTAAGGACAAACGAAGAGAAAGCACAAGCCCTACTAAAGCGTTTCATACAACAGAGTGACCAGAAAAATCTTGAAGAGAAAAGAAAATTCATTGTGGACCTAAACAAAAAACAGGCACAGACTGGACTAGATGATGAAACAACTGAACAAGAAATGCATAAAGCACTTGCACGGTGCATAAAAGACACAGCCCCTGGTCCAGACAAGATTCGATACTGTGACATCAAAACGCTGTCTGAACACGACAAAACTGAACTGGACACCCTCTATCAAGACAGTTTTGAGAAAGGTCAGGTTCCGGAGGATTGGACACAGCTTCTAAAAGTCCTACCTAAACCGGGTAAAGATCATCGCAGACTAAATGGATATCACATCCTGACCATGGAAAACATAATAGCAAAGAAATTAGCTAGAGACCTAGAAGACAGGAAAATATTTCAATATTTTATACAATACAATACAATATATAAATAAAATATTGTATTGTATATTGTATTTCCACCTAAACAAGGAGGCTTGAGAACAGGATATAGGAAAACGCAGCTGCCTTAGCTCACGAAGTCTACGAGGGTTTTCAGAACAAAGAAGAAACCCTAGCTGTAGGCATTGACCTAGAGGATGCGTACAATAAAGTACAATTCACATTACTCATGGAACTACTTCAGCGATATGGTGTCAGCATGACAGTCACAAGATGGATTGCTGCTACACTCCAAGATCGGATAGTAATCCTATGAATTGGAAACTGGTGCTCAGCACCACAAAAACTCTCCATGGGACTCCCTCAAGGATCACCACTTTCCCCTGTTCTCTACAACATATGTACGAAAGGGCTTGCTGACCTAAATAACAATGGACTAGCCTGTATTCTCTCTTTTGCTGATGACGGACTCATCTACAAGACAGGCAAAAATGCATCAGAAAGAAACAAAGCAGTCCAAAAACAGTTAAACAATGTAGATCAGTGGTGTCAGGAAACTGGATCCGCAATCAACCCCACCAAAGCACAGGTACTGTTCTGCACCCTTGACAACAGAGCAGCGAGTATCATTTTATCTGTCTTTAAGAGTCCAAGGTTTAGTTTGATGTTGCTTTTTGTTTGTTTCCTTTTCCTCAATTTCAGCCTAAACCTTCCCACTACAGGATTGTGGTCACTGTTGCAGTCTGTGCCTGGTAGTGTTTTTAGTGACATTAAAGAATTTCTAAATCTTTTGTTGATCAGGACGTAGTCAATCTGATTTTTGGCATTATCTCCTGGACTCATCCAAGTCTATTTTCGTCTGTTAGGCTGTTCAAACCAGGTGTTTCCTACTATGAACTCATTCATCTGTGCCCATTCTACAAGTTTCCCTCCCCTTTCATTTTGTGTACCAAGGCCATGAGGTCCAACTATATCCTCCACCCTATCATGTCCCACTTTAGCATTAAAATCTCCCATTATGACTGTAACTTCTTGTGATTTACATTGGACCTTGGCCATCTCTAATACTTCGTAGAAGTTGTCGATGTCTTCCTGAGTACTTGCGGATGTTGGTGCATACACCTGTATGATGTTGATATCAAATGGTTTGCCTCCGAATTTGACCAGCAAAACTCTGTCGGACACAGCCCAGTATCCCTTAACTGCTTTTGATTTGTCTTTGTCCATTATGATGTCTACTCCTCTTTCATGTGAATTACCACCAGAGTATATCACTGTGTATTCTCCTGATGTTATCATGCCTGCCCCCTTCCATCTCACTTCCCCTAGTCCTAAAATACTGATGTTAAGCCTTTCCATTTCCATTTTGATGTTGTCTAATTTTCCCTTCTGCAACAGTGTTCTGATGTTCCATGTTGCTATTTTGGTGTTTCTAAGTTTGACTTTGGGTGTGATTTTGGTTGCAGTAGCTGGCTGATGGTCTGGTGTCACCTGCACCGCATGACAGTCCCTACCAGACGAAGATGCTCCACAGGAGCACCTATTAACGTCGTTAACTTCATTCTTTATCTTTCTTTTGTCCATGGTTGTCCTGGGGAAAACTACGATGGTGATTTCCCCTTGCCTTCCATCGGATTTTTTTCAGGGCTAACTCCCTTAGCCTTACTCTCTCGTGAGATGTCCACAAGGCAGTGGAGCTATTTACCCATAGCTTGGGGATCTGGTTCGTGGGCACCAGGGCATATCCACACACCGGTGGGCCTGCATGCCGCACGTCTGGGGGCCAGACCTCCTCCGAGTCCCACGAGATTTAGCCTGAGTCCGTGAGGTGCTCAGTTACTGCCTGTCGCCACGAGGAGGCACAGCGTAGGGCTTGCTGATGGAGAGGCAATGTACTGACAGGAAGAGACTTACCCTTCTGCTCTTCTTTTACTCGCATAGGCTGCAAGGCAGGAAGTGCAAGCCCAGCCGTAGTACTGGAAACTAGACGCATACAACCACGCATGACTACTATCACTGCAACACAGCTGTGACAGTGAGATCAAGCCTAATTTTACTATACTGGCTGATAATACAGGCAGCTGTGGACAGGGTGAGGGAGTCAAAGCTAACATTTTGCACCGCTATACTGGCTGATAATACAGGCAGCTGGTGGACAGGGTGAGGGAGTCAAAGCTTAACATTTTGCAACCGCTATACTGGCTGATAATACAGGCAGCTGGGGACAGGGTGAGGGAGTCAAAGCCTAACATTTTGCACCGCTATACTGGCTGATAATACAGGTAGCTGGTGGACAGGGTGAGGGAGTCAAAGCTAACATTTTGCACCGCTATACTGGCTGATAATACAGGAGCTGGTGGACAGGGTGAGGGAGTCAAAGCTTAACATTTTGCACCGCTATACTGGCTGATAATACAGGTAGCTGGTGGAAAAGGTGAAGGAGTGAAATAGTTAACCACTGGAGATTGGATATACCTGCTCTAAATCGATAGCAAAATTTGTTTTAGGAATAATGCTTAGATGGTCAGTACATCGACCAGGAGACTGAAGTGTTGCGCAAGTCAATGTGAAAAGTAAACCGTCTGTTGTTACTTGTAACTGTGTCCACAGAATTGTGATTTGCTGATTTACTAAAGAGAGCTGATGGTGCAATGTTGGAGGGTTTCGTGTCTCCTTATCTCCATGGCGTGGTCCTGCATACATCATCTTTAAATGTATCATCAAGTTTGTTTAAAGGATTTGTGAAATGTAAGTGACCGCAGATGAGAAGAATACCACAATGACTCAAAGTTCATATCACTCTGTCTTCTGTTTGTCTGTCTGTCTGTCTGCCTGTCTGTCTCTTTGTCTTTGTCTCTGTCTCCGTCTGTCTGTCTGTCTGTCTCTGTCTTTCTGTCTTCTCTCTCTCTCTCTCTCCCTCTGCCTCTCTGTCTGTCTGTCTCTGTCTCTGTCTTTCTCTCTTCTCTCTCTCTCCTCTCCCTCTGCCTCTCTGTCTGTCTGTCTCTGTCTCTGTCCCTCTCTCTCTGTGTCTCTCTCTTTCTCTGTCTGTCTGTCTTCTGTCTCTGTCTGCCTGTCTGTCTCTCTCTCTCTCTGTCTCTGTCACTTTCTCTGTCTGTCTTTGTCTGTCTCTCTTTCTCTCTCTCTGTCTCTCTTTCTCTTTCTCTCTCTTTTTCTCATTCTGTCTCTTTCTTTCTTATGACATCAACCAAAATAGATCTTGTTAAACAGTTTACCATTTGTTTGCTTAAGATTTGTAAATTCATGAGATTATGTAGCAAAGTG
>CM060310.1:2889238-2909238 GCA_030674185.1 Monoplex corrugatus | reverse complement strand
GCAATTTGTATTCATATAAATATATAGTTGTTTACTGTATCTGTGTATAATTTGTATTTGTTATACATGTTTGTCCTATGCTTTTCAGACCATGAGATGTATTTAAGAAGCGTACATGTCACTAAACAATCCATTGTACATAATACTGTATGGACAAAGGTTTGTAATTTTTGTAATAGAAACAACTGTGCTGGAATCACTTGGAACAATTTTCTTAAAATAATGAAAACTATCAATAATGGGTAGCATCACAATTGCCTCTTTAAATTGTCAAGGTTTGGGGGATATGCGAAAACGAAATGTTTTCCATTACCTGAAACAGAAAAAGTATTCGATATACTCTCTCCAAGACACACATTTTAACAAGAGATTAGAGCAATATGTAACTTCAGAATAGGGATATAAATGGTTTTTTTGCATCATACCAGTCTAATTCTAAAGGAGTTGCTGTTTTATTTTCAAACAATTTTGAATTTAAAGTAACAAACGTTAAACGAGACCAAAATGGCAACTATATCATTCTGTCATCCTCGTCAATGGAAAAAGATTTACTCTTAGTGAAGGTTTATGGTCCCAATAAAGACGACCCGATGTTTTATAATACATTAAAAGATGTAATTAAAAGTTACAAAAATAACAATATCATCGCTGTAGGTGACTGGAACATTGCTATGGATCCAAACATGGACTGTTATAACTATGTGCGCATTAACAACCCCAAAGCCAAAGAGGCACTCGAAAACATGACAAGAGAACTTAATCTGACAGATATCTGGAGAGAACAATCCTGAACGTAGGCGGTATACGTGGAGAAAACCGACACCAATTAAACAAAGCCGACTCGACTATTTCCTAATGTCTGATTATCTGTACTGGTATTATGAAAGCACAGATATTCTTTCAGGCTACCGTTTAGATCATTCAATAGTAACACTTCGCTTACTTTTCCACAAAATCGAAAAGACGAGAGGTTTATGGAAATTCAATAATCTCTTCTAAGGAATGAGCAATATGTGAAAGAAATAAATGAACAGATTTCAAATGTGATAAACGAGTATGCAGCTGACAATTATGATAAATGGAATTTAAATGAAATGGCAAAATCTGACATCATCATCATCATGTGCCCTGCTGCATGGCGTTGGCGATCATGGACTTCCATCTGTCTCTGTCTCTCGTTGCCCCTAGCATCTCACCCACCCCCCTAGTCCCCAGCCACTCTGCAAGTCCGTCCAGCATTTTCTCCCTGGGTCTACCCGGTGCTCTCTTTCCCTCCAGCTTTCCCGTTGTGACCAGGTGCTCCAAATCCCCCTTCCTCATAAAATGGCCTATAAATGTTGCCTGTCTTTTCCCAATCTTCTTTATGAGTGATCTACTTGTGTCTACCTCCATCAAGACTGTCTCGTTTGCTTTCTTTGCTGTCCATGGAACTCTCAACATTCTTCTTAGAAACCACATCTTGGCTGCCTCAAACTTGTTCTGGCTTTGCTTGTTGACTGTCCACGTCTCACATCCGTACAATAGTATTGGTTCTATATAACATTCAAGAACTCTCTTCCTGATGTTAATTGATAGGCATTTGTTGGTAAGAATGCTTGTCATCTTTTAAATTATATCAACTGTGTCAAGGTTGTGCCATTTGCTGTTATTTTGCATAAGGGGATTTCATGTTTATTACTGATCACCATGACTACAGTCTTCCTGCTATTTAGTTCCAACCCTTATTTTTGCTTTCTATTTCTAATATATTCACAAGGTTTTGTAGGTCCCTGTCATTTTCTGCAATAAGCACGGTGTCATCTGCGTATCGAATGTTGTTTATCATTTTCCCTCCAACCTTTAATCCAGGGTCTTCTTCTAGGTTTCTCATGATGTTTTCGCTGTAAAGTGAAAACAGATCTGGTGACAAAACACAATCTTGTCTGACTCCTCTTTTGATGTTTTGGAAAGAGCTTACATCGTTTTCTATTCTGATTGCAGCTGTTTGTTCCCAGTACATATTTCTGATTATTCGTAGATCTTTTCCATCAACATTGAGTCTCTCCAGTTGGTTGATCAATTCATCATGTCTTACCCGATCGAAAGCCTGCGCACGCCAAATATCCCACGGCCGTTGAAGATCGTTAAAAGTAGAGCATTCTTCTGGTTGCCCAGGTAGAAAGCATTGGAGAGATAACTTGATTCCCCAGATCCCTCCACACGAAGGCCAGGTAGCCATCTTGCCTTTGTGAAGTCTTGGTGAACAAAAACAAAACAAAACAAAACAGAACAAAACAAACAAACAAAACAACAAAAGGTGGCACTTACGTGACAGTGCTGTACTCTACATTTACTATCACGATATTTCCTAGCGTCAACCAGACCAGAGCAATACACACACCTGCAGTGCTAGTTATCACTTTGAACGACGCATCCGTGAAGTAGATGAGACTCGACTGTGTGGTACATGCCACACTTATGTCTTGGTACCAGGCCGTTCGGGCCAAAAAATCCCACACTGATTTTGAAGGGATTATAGGGATTCGAGCCCGCAACTTTCCAGTTGGTAGCGTACTGCGCTAACTGATGCACCAGGGTGAATGGTAAAAGGCGGGTTTAATATGTCTTTAGAATTGAAAGCGAGAAGAAGACGGAGGAGGAGGAGAAGAAAAACAAGCTGTATGTTGTCAAGCCGGTTTGGCAAAACTTTTGAGGGCTTCTGCGGTTGGCTAAGTTTAAATGAAATACTGATACGATGTCTCATATGGTATACGTGTACATGTATGCGTGTATGTGTGTGTGTGTGCATGTGTATGCGTGTGTGTGTGAGTGTGTGTGTGTGAGTGTGTGTGAGTGTGTGAGTGTGTGTGTGTGTGTGTGTGTGTGTGTGTGTGTGCACGCGCGCGCGTGGGTGGGTGGTTGGTTGCTTGGATTTGTGTTGTGTGTGTGTGTGTGTGTGTGTGTGTGTGTGTGTGTGTGTGTGTGTGTGTGTGTGTGTGTGTGTGTGTGTGCGGGTGTGTGAATGATTGCTTAGATTAATGTGTGTGTGTGTGTGTGTGTGTGTGTGTGTGTGTGTGTGTGTGTGTGTGTGTGAGTTGTGGGGGTGGGTGTCTGGGTGGGTGTAGATGGATGGGAGTGGGTATGTGTGTATGTGTGTATCTATGTCTCTGTGTGTGTGTGGGGGGGGGGAGATGGATGGGAGTGGGTATGTGTGTGTGTGTGTATCTATGTCTGTGTGTGTGTGGGGGGGGGGGGAGATGGATGGGTGTAAGTATGTGGGTGAGTGAAGGGTGGGGGTAGGCATTTGGGTACAGTAGTAGAGCAAGTCTGATAGGATGTATATGTATGTCATATAATGACTCCAATAATGAGAGAACACGGTTAGTCTTTTATAGATATATGGACACACACTGACACTTCATCATCATCATCATCATCATCATAATCATAATCATCATCATCATCATCATCATCGTCGTCGTCGTCGTCGTTGTCGTCGTTATCATCTCTCTCTCTCTCTCTCTCTCTCTCTCTCTCTCTATATATATATATATATATATATATATATATATATATATATATATATATATATATATATATATGAACTGATCCAAGTGCGGTGAATCCACCTTGAACAAAATCCAACACCCCTCCCTCCTCCCCCTTCCATACTGACAATGTTTTTTTTTTCGTGTGTATTTTTTTTTCTTTACATCTTCAGTTGCATGCAAGTCATTGATCCCCCTGATCCCCCCCCCCCCCTATTACTCCCCCCTTATATACTCTATGTGCTCCTTCTATTACTCTCTCTTTTTATAACAAGACGTCAATGTACGTACAGTATCTGACGTCTGTGCGCGTGCTTGTGATGCTGTGTGTCCGTGTGTCTGAGTCAATGAAGGTGAAGATTCATGTAAAGTGTTTGATGTGAAGAAAGTAACTTCACTTTCAGTGTGAAAGCTACAGAATGCTGGTGGATAGGATAAGGAAGTGAAAGGGTTCAGTGAAGCTGGTTGACAGTGTGAGGAAGTGAAAGGGTTAGTTTTTTCCGGTGGTGGATAGGGTGCAGGAGTGAAAGAGTTAAACGATGTGATGGGGCTGACTGACCGTGTGATTAGTACTGCGTCCACAGACATATGGTTGTGTGTAGGCCAGTGTGTGTGTGTGTGTGTGTGTGTGTGTGTGTGTGTGTGTGTGTGTGTGTGTTTGTGTGTATGTGTGTATGTATGTATGTGTGTAGGCCAGTGTGTGTGTATGTGTGTGTAGGCCAGTGTGTGTGTGTGTGTGTGTGTGTATGTGTGTGTATGTGTGTATGTGAGTGTGTATGTGTGTATGTGTGTGTATGTGTGTTCGTTCGTTATTTCTTTTAACGTCTGTTCACATATGTGCTTTTAGACGGGGAAAAAAAAAAAAAGAAAAAAAAAAGGTGTCTATGGGGTGGAAGATTCTACGAAATCATAAAGACAGTTTAACATATTAATTAACATTAAAAAAAAATTTATAGGACAATAGAAAAGCAATCATAACATTAGAACGATTAGGCTTGAACAGATTGCTCAGGGCTGTATGTGTGTATGTAACCGCGCGCGCGCGCGCGTGTGTGTGTGTGTGTGTGTGTGTGTGTGTGTGTGTGTGTGTGTGTGTGTGTGTGTGTGTGTGTGTGTGTGTGTGTGTGTGTGTGTGTGTGTGTGAGTGTGTGCACGTATACGCATGCGCATGCAACGAGCGTATCCCGTGCTGGGTTATGACAAACCATCTGTGATTATCTGGTGGGGTAGAGGGGTAGAAAAGGATAATCTTACCGAATAAAAACATTGTAACGGTCAAGGAGTAATGATAAAACTAACAAGCAAACAAACAAAGGTCTTAATCAAAGGAAACGACCTACAGGACTGTGCAGTAAATGCCTAGCAAAGTGTAAATACAAAGTGAAATCAGTGTGTTTCTGTTTCAATTTTGAAAATGATACAGGGAAATAAGGTCGCATTCGCTGACAACACAAAAGGTGTTTAACTGTTATAGACTCATTACAGACACATTTGATGGTATTATTGAACTTAATCCGAAGTGAGTCCAGATATAATCTGTAAGCTAAAGTTATTTCTAGTCTTGTAAAACCCTGGTAATTTACGATGAAGGGTCGATAGTGACATTGCGCTTTTACTTTCTTTTCTAATATAGCATTCATTTCATGTTCAGAGAGTCGTAAATCAAGTTTAGTACTGCCTGCCCTATTCATTGCTGCACTTTTAGCGATTCTATCGACTCGATCATTATCTATTATACCACAGTGTGATGGAATCCAACAAAAAGTAACGTGAGTATTATTTGTTATTAAACAATGAATTAAAAAGTTTATCTCAAATATTAACGTACTATTTACTTTACATTTGCAGCTCGTCAGGGATTGTAATGCAGATTTCGAATCTACACATAATAAGATACTAAATATAGCTATGGGTAGATCTACTATATATTTCAGAGCCATTAGGATGGCGACTAATTCAGACGTGAAGATTGAGTGTCCCTGTTCTAAAGAGTAAGCCTTTTCCATTTTTAAGTTTGGAATTATAAAACCAGCGCCTGCTGCACCATCATCTAGAACAGAGCCATCAGTAAATATTTTCAAGTGATGTGAATATTTTTCATGCAGATGAGACAGAACGTCAATTGCCAACAGGTGCGGATTAATATCTTTTCTCAAGTCAGTTTCAATGTAGTTGATATCAAAAGTAGCAGTGGACAATTCCCAGGGGGGTAGAGGACAACATATCAGTTTATGTGAAACTTTTTTTGGAACTACTCTGCAAATTTCGAAGAGCTCATTTGTGTAACTGGATATTGTTTCTTGTGCCTTTATTGTTCTTGCTCTCTTGGGGAAATGGATGTCAGACCGAATTTTAAGATCCGTGTCAACATAGTTAGCTACTGCATTTGCTCTAACTATATATTTAGCAGCTGATAACTTCCTCCAGTCTTCCAAAGGAAGGATGCCGGCTATTTTATATACTTCTTGTGTTTTTGTATACACCGGTACCCCAAGAGCACATTTAACAGCTTTACTATCTAAGCTTTGAAGTTTTTTCAAATAACATTTTGGGGCTGAAAAATAGACCTCTTGGCCATAAGCCAACTTTGATCTGACTAAAGCTGTCACAAGATGTAATAACGTTTTAGTGTCCTGCCCCCATGACTGTTTACTAATTATTTTTATTAAATTAAAGCTTTTCACGGCTTTGTATAACAAGGCATCAATATGTACTTTCCATTGTAAACTAGAAGTCAAGTGAACTCCCAGAAATTTCACCTGAGTGGTATATTTCAGTTCCTCATTATCAATTTTGAACAGTGGTAACTCTTTAGGACTGAAACCATTATTAAAAAGAATCATATGTGTCTTTTCATTGGATATTTCCAGACCGTTAACTTTCAAGTAAGTGGAAATGTGATCAATTTCACGTTGATAGATCTTTTTAATATAGGTTATTTCTCTTAAGGAAGTCTTCCTTTTCAACGAAACGTTCATCCAGAGCGCTATATCATCAGCGTACTGAGCTAAGTTCACATTGTTTGAGACTTGTGATGGCAGGTCATTGATCAAAATATTAAATAAAAGAGGAGATATTATGGAACCCTGTGGAATTCCCATGTTTACAGGTCGTTTTTCAGAGTATGTATTACTTATTTTAGCGACTATACTTCGATTACTTATAAATGCTTTGATGAAATAATAAATATTACCTTTGAGACCAATATGTTTCAATTTCAACAAAGTCTTGCATGCCAGACTTGATCATACGCTTTTTTAAGATCAAAAAAGGTAGCTAAGACATTTTTCCTTCTCGCAAACTGAGTTTTTATTTGAGTTGTTAATTTAACTAAATGGTCTGTCGTCGATCTACCTTTTCGAAATCCAGACTGGTTAATAGGTATTATATTATTTTTCTCACAAAAATAAGTCAGTCGATTCAGAGTAATTTTTTCCATTAGTTTCGAAACATGGGATGTAAGCGAGATAGGCCTGTAACTACCTGTATCAGAGCGTGGTTTATTAGCTTTCAGTACAGGTATCACAATTGAATTCTTCCAAATGTCAGGTATGTGACCACTTTCCCAGCATTTTAGTATGATATGGCGTAAATATTTAATCCATTTCTCTGGTAAATGATTTAAAAGCGTATACGAAATGCCATCCAGACCTACAGCCGATTTTTTATTGTTCAAAGAGAGAAGAGCATCTTTAAGTTCTTGTAACGTAATTTTTGAATTTATGTACATGTGGCTATCTGAGTATTCTACAGATTCCTCAATTTTCCGTCTTTTCTCCTGAATTGGTGGAGACAAGCTACTGGAATTACTTGCTCTTGAAAAGAACTGTACAAATTCTTCAGCTTTCTCAGATGACGAAGGAAATTCATTGTCTCTAATCTTAATAGGAAACTGTTGTAAATGAAATCCATTTTTCATTTCTTTGACCTTATTCCAAATTTTAGGAAGATCTTTAGGACCGGAAATTTGTTGAGAACAGAAATCTGACCAATATCTCTTTTTGTTGGGCTATGACTTGTGAAATCTTGCATTATATGTATGGCTTCTGGAGATTTAGTTTTAAGTAGGTTTTATACATTTCTTTTTGCTAGCTTCTTAATATGATTCCACAACTATTTCAACAAAATTATCTTTGTTTACATTTTTCCTTTTTGGAATGATCTTTGCTGCTCATGAATGTGTTGTAAGTGTGAAACATATAATTAACACTGTCGTTCGTTGAACGTGCATCTTTCCATTAAGATTGTGTGGTATTTTACGTTTGACGGTTGTACAATATCTAGGAATACAGTCATTTGTTCTGTGCTTTAGCAAACTAATTCATCAATAAACTGTGACATTTGATGTCCTTCAAGGGAATTGAATCTTTTGCTGCCTCATGTAATGTGTTTGTGAAGTGTGAATACATATAATTAACACTGTCGCTCTCGTTGAAACGTGCAATCTTTTCCCATTAAGATTGTGTGGTATTTTACCCAGTTTGCACGGTTGTACAAATATCTAGGAATACAGTCATCTTGTTCTGGTGCTTTAGCAAATAATTCATCAATAACTGTGACAATTGGTAGATGATCACTTCCAAGAGTCGGATGTAATATCCCATATACAATTAATGACGAGGTCAGGAGATAATAAAGTCAAGTCAATGGCGGAAGCTTTATGTTTAGGATTATCTGGTAGTCTAGTTATTCGACCGTCATTTAATAATACCAAGCCAGAGTCAACGATGTTTTCAACAAAACAATTGTTAGACACATATTGGCAGTCTTTGTCCCAGAATGGAGAATGGGCATTAAAATCTCCGGCGATCAACCATTTCTCAGCATGTTCTAAAGTTCGTAGCCAGTCACTGTTGTTTCCATCAGGGCCACGTGGAAAATATACAGACATGATATTTAAAGTTGATACATAGTTAATTTTTACTTTCACAGCCACACAATAAACACCACCCGTGTCCTTTGGCACAGGAGGCTGAATGATTTTGTAGTCCACATCTTTACGGATATATATAGCTGCATATGTCTTAGAGTTATGATCACAAATATGTGTCACAGGAGGATAGTAATAGTCCTCTAACTTTGGTAATTTACTTTTCGTCACATTCATGGACTGTAAGGCGATAATATGATGCTTATTTTCGGATAAGTAGTGCTGGAGATGAAGAAGATTAATATTGATGGAGCGACTGTTCCACTGAAGAACAGAAACAAACCTGTTTTATAACGTTTTTTGACTTGCATAACTAACACACACACAAAAAAACCAGTAGGAAACAACTATATAAAGGAAGTAACAAAAAATAAAATTTTAAAAGAAATCAAGGATGCTGATAGTTTTGGCGAAAGTAAGAACAACCTGTAAGCGACAGAAAAAATCAATATATGAAAGTCGCTACTAAGTTCATCCTGACGCTGGTGCGTACACAACATAAATACAGTTTCACCAGTCACCGAGATCTCTCAATGGATGGTAAAAGTTATGATAGTAGATGGCACCATTCCACCATGGACTCTGGGACTCATCAGAAGGGGGTGGTCTTGAACAGTAGAATGTGTTGTAGCCCTTGTCGTAGATGGTGAATGGGTTGTTTCCAGATCTCTTACTTTGATGATGACGAGTTTTATGTTTTGGTGTCTCCCATAAGACTCTGTTGATATGTCTGCCGATGTTTTTGGCAAGGATAGATGAGCCGAGCAGATTGGGATGCATATTGTCTTTGAAAGTAGAGTGGAATTTTGATTTCAAATTTCCATGATCCAAGAAAGAGATGTTGTTGCGACCGTAAAGTTCGGAGTGAAGCAGGGCGTTAAAAAGATCTATTTTTATTTGAAGGTCCCTGTCACGCACTGGTGCTGTCTTGCTAATGACTATTTTACTTTTAGGATGTGTGGTCACAATTTCCTCCACGGTTGTCACGAATTTCTTACAAATTGTTTGGGGATCGTTGGCCTTCAGATCATACATTCCACAATGTAGAACAAAACAATCAAATTGATTGGTGGGCGATTCTTTGAGGAACTTAGAAATTTTGTCCACAGAAGAAATTTTATTTGTTGTAACGTTGAAACCATATGAACGACCAAGTCTGTGACCGTATACGCCATTTAATACGGTATCGTGAACAAGAAGAACTGTTGGTAGTGCAGAGTTTACTTTTTCTTTTTGTGAGATCTTAGATTTGACGCGAGAGGCAGCTTTTCCGTCGGTCTGTTCTTTTGGTGGTATTTTCGTCACAGGTTTGACGTCATTTTCCTGGCGCGTGATGTTGGTCCGCCTTTCAGGAGATCGTTTGATTTTCCGTTGTTTTGACGATCTTGACGCCAAAGGAGTAGGCCTAGATCCAGACAGGGTTGTTGAGGTGACTGGTAGTGTAGTCACCCGTTTGGCTGCCTCCGCGTAAGAGATGGGCAGCGGTGAAGGACCTGGTTGTGGTTTGTCTGCGTGGTTGGGGTCCGTTTGCGTCCCAACCGACACGCAGACTGGCAGCGTCCTTCCGCTATTCAGCGCCCCACTGCCCATCCCCTGCATATGTTCAGTCACAAATCGTTCTAGAGACTGAATACGGTCGGATAGTGCGACTATAACCGATTTCAACTCACTGATGGAGTCGTTGTGGAGATCTGTCCCTGGGCCGGCATCGGTGCTCCTCTTCGCATCTGGCGAAGCGGTGACAGCCTTCGCAGCGACGTTTGAACTTTTCTTTCCATCAGTGATGTTGTTATCGTCGAAATCTTCAGAAAAGGTTGACGACTTCATAAGGGCACAGGATCCCGACCGTAGACATCTCGTTCTCGTCATGGCTGTATTTTAGTGTGATGGCACGCAGCACAGAAAATTTTTAGGTGGCTACCATCGCCATGTTGGTGTATGTGTGTGTATGTGTATGTGTGTGCGTGTGTGTGCGTGCGTGTGTGTGTGTTTGTGTGTGTGTGTGATGTGTATGTATGTGTGAGTGTGTTTGTGTGGTGTTGTGTGTGCGTGTGTGTATGTGTGTGCGTGTGTGTGTGTATGTGCGTGTGTGTGTGAGTGGTTATGTGTGTGTGTATGTGTATGTATGTGTGAGTCTGTGTGTTTTTTTGTGTGTGTGTGTGTTCGTGTGTGCTTGTGTGTGTGTGTGTGTGTGTGTGTGGTTGTGCGTGTGTGTTACCCAAAGAAGTTTGCCTGATTTTCTCAGCTGTTTCTGTCAGTAGATGGACTTGACCAAATTATGGTCAACAATGTGAATCATTGATGAATCACGAATACATCAGTTTGGATGAGAAAGTGTCCAGATCATCATCATCATTACCATGTGCCTTGCCGCATGGTGTTGGCGATCATGGCCCTCCATATTTATCTATCCCTTGTTGCCGCAAGCACATCTGCCACCCTCTCTGTGCTTAGCCACGCTGCAAGTCCGTCCAATATTTTCTCCCTGGGTCTACCTGTTGCTCTCTTTCCCTCCAGATTTCTATTGTGACCAGGTGCTCTAATTCCCTTTCCTCACAAAATGGCTTATAAATGTTGCCTGTCTTTTCCTAATCTTTCTTATCAACGGTCTTCTTGTGTCCGCCTCCATCAAGACTGTCTCGTTTGTTTTCTTTGCTGTCTATGGAACTCTCAACATTCTTCTTAGAAACTACTTCTCGGCTGCCTCTATCTTGTTCTGGCTTTGCTTGTTCACTGTCCACACCTCACAACCGTGTAACATTATCGGTTCTATATAACATTCAAGAACTCTCTTCATCTTCCTGATGTCAATTGATAGGCATTTGTTGGAAAGAATGCTGAATGCTTTTCATCTTCTTGAATGCTGTTTTGGCTTGGCCGACTCTGCCGGATATTTTTGATGTGCATCTGCCGTCTGGTGAGATATTTAAACTTACCAACCTGTGTCAAGGTTGTTCCGTTTGCTGTTATTTTGCATGACGGGATTCCATGTTTTTTACTGATCACCATGACTACAGTCTTCTTTTGTTTAGTTCCAACCCCTTACCTTTGCTTTCTATTTCTAGTATATTCACAAGGTTTTGTAGGTCCCTTTCACTTTCTGCAATTAGCACGGTGTCATCCGAGTATCGAATGTTGTTTATCATTTTTCCTCCAACCTTTAATCCAGGGTCTTTTTCTAGGTTTCTCATGAAGTTTTCGCTGTAAAGTGAAAACAGATCTGGTGACAAAACACAACCTTGTCTGACTCTTCTTTTGATATTTTGGAAAGAGCTTATATCGTTTTCTATTCTGATTGCAGCTGTTCGTTCCCAATATATATTTCTGATTATTCGTAGATCTTTTCCATCAAAAGTGAGTCTTTCTAGTTGGTTGATCAATTCTTTATGTCTTACCTGATCGAAAGCCCAGGTATAATCAACAAAGCATAAATATAAATCCTTATTCAACTCGACTGACCTCCATATGATAGTTCTTAGGATGTATATGGCATTTATAGTTCCTTTTCCTTCGACAAATTCACACTGTTCTTCTGCTATTTCTCTTTTGATTCTGTTCCTTGTCCTCATCATGATTATTCTTAATAGGATTTTTGTTACATGGCTCATCAAACTGATTGTGCGATGGAGTTCGCATTCTATAGCCCCCGTTTGCTTTGTAAGTGCAATGAAAGTTGATTTTGACATGTGTTTGGGGATTTTTCCAGTGTCATAAATCCCATTTAGGAGGACTGTCATTGTTTCTATGCCGAATTCCTCCAGGGCTTCAATCATCTCTGTAGTAATATTATCTGGTCCTGGGGCTTTTCCTGGTTTCATCTTTTTCAGTGCTGCTCTAACTTACTTTTTCATTATTGGTGGTCCTTCAAAGTTCTTTTTTATAATGTGTTCTTCGTTTCTGTCATCTTCAAAAAGGTCTTTAATGTATACTCTCCCCATCTGTCTAATATTTTGTCTTTTTCCATGATAAGCGTACCATCTTTCATGTTTATTCAACCAGTTGATGTGCATGTATTTTTCCTATGGACAATTTCTTCAGTTCTTCTGTATATACCCTGAGGATCCGTTTTGCGTCGGTCTTCTATTTCTTTGCATTTTGTTTTCACCCAAGCTTCCTTAGCTTCATTGCACCTATTCCTGATTTCTTTGTTTATCTTCCTGTATATCTCCTCCTTTCCCTTTGCCTTTCTCCATTCCTCCATCAATATATAAATAAATTACTGAATAAATAAATACCTAAATGAATAACTAGCTAAATGAATAAATAAACAACATACAAATAAATAATCAAATAAATAAACAAATAATAAATTTAATATACTCACGTCTTATTTTACAAGAAGTTGCGAAGGACAAAAAAATCGCCGGGGGCGGGACTCGAACCCGCACTCACAGATGTGAACAGGGACTGAAGACTGAGAGCTAGTCAGTGTGACGTGCTGTGGTTTATGAAGCTGTACACGAGAGAATATTATACTACAGAGAATGGCATCAACAACATATGTATATCTCATACGCCGTACCAAACACAGTGACCCAATAACAACTATACACTGATTGCACTTTGGAACATAAACCCTAACATGTTTACATAAGTCACCATGGGATCTAACTTCTTATTTCATTTGTTTTTTTACATCACATTGATCAGCCTGCTAACGTAATGTCATCACACTTGTAAGGTAATGTCGCCGACTTTTCTTTGCTGGTGTCAAAGGCTTTGGAGAAAACGACATTTTTAACTGTGCAGTTTTCATGCGTGTTCATGCTGATTACAAAGTGTGTGGACAGATATTTTGTCATTTAATGTTTTGTCCAAATTGCGTCCTGCATCATTTGCTTTGTGGAAATTCTTATTGCTATTGTATAGTTGTTGATCCTGGAAGTTAGGAGATTGCCGCCTTCAGATATTTCATTACTCGTATCACTATCATCATCACTATGGGGATACTAGATTGTCACTATTATTATAGTATTATCATCAAAGTTACGCTATGACAATGAATGCAATTTAACTGACAAATTCAAATAGCAGACTACAACAACTGAATTAATAATAACAGAATGATTTATGTTTTACGTTACTGATGGCATTACAGACTGACAAGAACAACATTACTGAAAGACAGGCTGGTTATATCTTAACTGTATATACATCAGTGAAATTAGTTTGTTCAATTAGGACAACACCACCATTGACTCTCCTGTCTTCAAAAACCCTGTGCCTTAACCATTCGGCCACCCCGGCTGGTGACTGCAGACGTGAATTATATTTTCTTAAAGGTCAGGTTCTGTAGCTATTTATAGTTCTTTCACCGCTCAAGTGGTCGTACGTGCTTGGACAGTTGTTTGTTTTAAAATCAACAAGCCATCAAAAAAACTCCCTTTTCCTGAGAATTTGCTGTTTCCTTGATTGCTGACTGTTGAGGTGAATATTGCTAGCAGAGTTGGGCGAAGCGCATATGGAATTGCCTAAGCACGATGATTGTCTCTTGATCAAGCGGCAAGTGAATAATTAAGTAAATAATTTCGTTCACTTTGATCAACTGTCTTAACTGATTATGACTAGTGCACCTGGGTAGTGGCCAACGTTGAACAGCAATAGATCTCTTGATGCTGACGTGACGCTGTCTCTCAGGTCAGATCTCTTGATGCTGACGTCGCTCTGCGTATGTCACGTCAGGTCTCTTGATGCTGACGTGACGCTGATGTCTCTCAGGTCAGATCTCTTGATGCTGACGTTGCTCTGCGTATGTCACGTCAGGTCTCTTGATGCTGACGTGACGCTGATGTCTCTCAGGTCAGATCTCTTGATGCTGACGTGGGGCTGATGTCTCTCAGGTCAGATCTCTTGATGCTGACGTGACGCTGTCTCTCTCAGGTCAGATCTCTTGATGCTGACGTGACGCTGTCTCTCAGGTCAGATCTCTTGATGATGACGTGACGCTGATATCTCTCAGGTCAGATCTCTTGTTGCTGACGTGACGCTGATGTCTCTCAGGTCAGATCTCTTGATGCTGATGTGACGATGATGTCTCTCAGGTCAGATCTCTAGATGCTGACGTGGCTCTGCATATCTGTAACCTCAGGTCTCTTGAAGCTGACGTGACGCTGATGTCTCTCAGGTCAGATCTCTTAAGCTGATGAGCTGATGTCCTCAGTCAGTCTCTTGAAGCTGAGTGGAGCTGTGTCTCTCAGGTCAGGTCTCTTGATGCTGACATGGCTCTGCGTATCTGTCATGTCAGGTCTCTTGATGCTGACGTGACGCTGATGTCTGTCTCTCAAGTCAGATCTCTTGATGCTGACGTGTCTCCGCGTATCTGTCACGTCAGGTCTCTTGATGCTGACGTGATGCTGATGTATATGTCTCTCAGGTCAGATCTCTTGATGCTGACGTGGCTCTGCATATCTGTCATGTCAGGTCTCTTGATGCTGACATGGCTCTGTATATCTGTCACGTCAGGTCTCTTGATGCTGACGTGGCTCTGCATATCTGTCAAGTCAGGTCTCTTGATGCTGACGTGGCTCTGCATATCTGTCAAGTCAGGTCTCTTGATGCTAGACGTGGCTCTGCATATCTGTCACGTCAGGTCTCTTGATGCTGACGTGGCTCTGCATATCTGTCACGTCAGGTCTCTTGATGCTGACGTGGCTCTGCATATCTGTCAAATCAGGTCTCTTGATGCTGACGTGGCTCTGCATATCTGTCACGTCAGGTCTCTTGATGCTGACGTGGCTCTGCATATCTGTCACATCAGGTCTCTTGATGCTGACGTGGCTCTGCATATCTGTCACGTCAGGTCTCTTGATGCTGACGTGGCTCTGCATATCTGTCACGTCAGGTCTCTTGATGCTGACGTGGCTCTGCATATCTGTCAAATCAGGTCTCTTGATGCTGACTTGGCTCTGCATATCTGTCACGTCAGGTCTCTTGATGCTGACGTGGCTCTGTATATCTGTCTGGTCAACAGGTGTGTAGATCCACAAACGTCTTGCCCTCTTCCCTGTACACAGGTACACAGAACATCACGTATGCACGGTACACATCCTGTAAGTTGTGTCAGTGTCTAATGACTGATGGAAACACGAAAATACTCAGCACGCACACCCACAAAAGGCAGAGTATGCACACTATGCAGCAGCAAAACACCTTCAGAATGTGCTTAAAACAACTTTCATACCCGCATCGGAAAAATTGTAATTCTAAAAAAAGTAACAATAACTACAACAAAAATAAACAAATGAAAACAAAATAAAATAGAATGAAATAAAAATTCACCCTCACCCACATTCATATTTTCTGTTGTTTATGTAACATGATAATAATAATAATAATAATAATTAATAGTATAATAATAATAACAATAATAATGATAATGATAATAATAATAATAATAATGATGATGATAATAATAATAATAATAATAATAATAATAATAATAATAATAATAATAATATATGTATATATAAGTATAGCTGGCCCCAGTAGCTCAGTTGGTTTGAGCATCGGATTCACATGCTAATGGTTGTGGGTTTGAATCCCGGGGTGCGCTATATTAAAACTGGCTGTCTCGCTGTCCCATCTTAACATCATTGTTGTTCTGGTGGTGTCAGTATAGGATTAGATAGGTCCCCCTTCCCCCACTTCCCTGGGATGGTTATCCCCGTCGGCCATAACACCTGAGGTGGGTGTCGACGTAAAAAGTCAACCAAATCAATCAATCAGTCAATATATAAGTAGGCTATCAACGGCAGATATGTATGTAAATTGACCCATGCAGACATTCCTATACCGATGGGGAATGAAGTTTCATTTCATTACAATTCATTTCATATTTGATTTTATTTCTCTCTCTCTCTCTCTCTCTCTCTCTCTCTCTCTCTCTCTCTCTCATTCTTTCTTTCTCTCATTCTCTCATTCTCACTCTCTCATTCTGTCTCTCATTCTCTCTGTCCCTCTTTCTCTCTCACTCACTCACAGCCAAGAGGCTGTAAACAATGCCAAGAGAAACCTCAGCATCAAAGAAATAATTGGACACACGCAAACCAACAGACAGGGACTGGGAGCAACAAAAATGCAGTGGTGGTCCAAAGCCAAAGGGAAGGAAAAAAGAGACATGATCATACAGGAGTTGAAGGAAGAAGAAGATGTCAAAAGAGTGCAGAAGGCAGTCCAGCAAGGTCAACAGGGGCAATGGACAACATGGGACAGTGCATTCCAAAGAAGTCTCAGCTGGAACGATATGTGGCACATGGCTCCTCTAAGGATAAGCTTCCTCCTCAGATCTGTATATGACCTGCTCCCCTCGAATGCAAACTTAGTGAAATGGGGGAAATCAGACGACCCAGCATGTCCGCTCTGTCAGAAGAAACAAACAGTGGAACATGTCCTAAGCTCTTGCAAAGTAGCGCTAGCCCAAGGAAGGTATACATGGAGGCACAACCAAGTTCTGAAAGTGATCACAGACGTGGTTAGCGAAAAAACCATGACCCCAAACGCACCAATTGCTATGACAACGTTCTACAAAGCAGGAGGGAAACAGGTCTGGCCCGAAAGTGCTATGACAACCAGCACATTGCCAAAGGGTCTTCTGGATGGAGCAGTCGACTGGGAGTATACAGCAGACCTCCCAGAGTGGAGAAATTACCCAGATGTCATCAGCAAGACAGGCATGAGACCAGACATCGCTCTCCACTCTGACTCCTCGAAACAAGTGATTCTGATAGAACTCACTGTGCCATACGAAAGCAGAATGGAAGAAGCACATATCTACAAGACCGAAAAATACGCCGGTCTTGCCAGCACCCTGAAGAAAGCAGGTCTGCGGGTCAAAATCTTCGCCATAGAGGTCGGGGCAAGAGTGTTTGTGGGCACCTCCGCTTATGATCTCATGAAACAACTCGCCATTTCTGGGAAGAAGAGGACTAGAGCCCTTAAAGCGATGGCAGAGGCAGCAGAAAGGAGCTCAAGCTGGATCTGGGCAAGGAGGAACCAAAAGTGAACTTCATAAGGATTAAATTCCCTACAGATGATGTGTGCCCCGTTAGCACATTGGTAAAACCGCGTACTGCAGTTCTGAAGCGCAGAATCGCCCAGGTTCGCTCCCCGGCGTGGGGAAAAAAAAAAATAGACAGCAGCAGAAGGGCATCCAGGAGTCATGACCTGGATGTGGCCCGGCCCCCCGAGAGTGTAAGGAATTCAGGGCCGAAACACTTGTCTAAAGGGGGTTACTTCTCTGAAGACCTTCTGTTGTCTAGCTCTCCCTAGAGTTTCTTTCTACCCTCTCTCAATCTCTCTGTCTATCTGTCAGTCTCTTCTCACTCACACTCCCTTCCTCCCCCCTCTCTCTCTCCCTCTCTCTCTCATTCTCTTCTGTCTCTTTTCACCCTCTCCTTCTCACGCTTACACACTCTCTCTCACTCACTCATTCACTCTCACTCATTCTCTCTCTCTCAATCACACTCTTTCTCTCAGTCTGTCTGTCTGTCTCTCTCTCTTTCATGCACGCTTTCTCTCTCACTGTCTGTCTCTTTCGCCCCCTCTCTCTCACTCCTTCTCTCTCTCTCTCTCTTTCACACACACTCTCTCTCGTTCTCTCTCATTCTCTCTCTCTCACTCTCTCTGTGTCTCACTCTCTTCTCTCACTCTCTCTCATTCTCTCTCTCACTCTATTCTCTCTCTCTCTCTGTCTCCTATGCACTATTTCTTGTCTCACTCTCTCTCTCTCTCTCTCTCTCCCATGCACCATTTCTCTCTCTCTCTCACTTCTACTTTTTCTCTCACTGTCTCCCTCTCTCTCACTCAATCTTTCTCTCTCTCTCACTCTCTCTCATGCACTCTTTCTCTTTCACTCTCTCTTTTACTCTCTTCCTCTCCCTGTCTCTCTGTCTCTGTTTGTATGTCTGTCTGTCTCTCTCAAAAAGACACATACAGACACACAGACACAGACACACACACACACACACACACAACACACACACACACACACACTGACACACTTTTGTCCCATATATTACCAGCATTAAGTCAATCCTGAAGTCAAGCCCTTGTCGACATACCATTGTTGTGTCGTGGACCTGAACAGTCAACTGCCTTGTCGACATACCTGTCGTGTCGTGACCTGAACAGTCAACTGTGTCTTGGCACGGGCTGTTGTAGATGAAGGACACATGTGTAAAAGGACAACTCCAGCGGGGATGCAAGGGGAGGGTGCTGCGAGGAAGGCCTCTTTCAGTAAGTTGCAAATGATATGACCACATTCTGTTTTTTCCTATCTATCTAGCTATCTATCTATCTATTCATCTATCTGTCTATCTATCTGTCTGTCTATCTACCTATCTGTCTGTCTATCTGTCTATCTGTCTGTCTATCTATCTATCTATCTATCTATTTTCTGTCTGTCTGTCTATCTTATCTGTACTATCTATCTTCTGTCTGTCTATCTATCTGTCTATCTATCTGTCTGTCTATCTATCTGTCTGTCTGTCTATCTGTCTATCTATCTGTCGTCTTCTATCTATCTATCTATCCTATCTGTCTGTCTATCTGTCTGTCTTCTATCTATCTATCTATCTATCTATCTGTCTGTCTGTCTGTCTGTCTATTTTTTCAGCCTATCTATAAAGACAGAAAGAGAGATGCGCATAACGAGAGGGCAAGAGAGAGAGAGAAAGAGAGAGAGACAGAGACAGAGATAGAGAGACAGAGAGAGGTAGAGAGAGAAATAGACAGAGACAGAGAGAGAGATGGAGGGAGAGAAATAGACAAAGAGAAGTTAGGAGGGAAGGACAGACAAAGCAAGATATGCAATGGATGTTTGATTCATGAAATATCATGAAAATATTATACTATGACAATATTTTCAATGATAAGGATAATAATAATCATCATCATGTGCCTTTCCGCATTGCGTTGACGATCATGGCCCTCCATACGAATCTACCCTTTGTTGCTGCAAGTACATCTCCCATCCTTTCTGTCTTCATCCACTCCGCAAGTCTGTTCAATAGTTTCTCCCTAGGTCTACCTGGTGCTCTTTTTTCCATCCAGCTTTCCTGTTGGGACGAGGTGCTCTAATTTCTCTTGTCTCATGACATGTTCTATATATGTTGCTTGACTTTTCTTAATCTTCTTCATGAATATTCTGTTTTGTGTCTGCCTCCTTCAAGAAGAAGAAGAAAAAGAAGAAGAAGAAGAAGTAAGGAAGAGGAGAAGGAAGAGGAGGAAGAGGAGAAGAAGGAGGATGATGATGATGAGGAGAACAAGAACAAAAACAAGAACAAGAACGCAAAGAACAAGAAGACGAAGAAGAAATTTTAAGCAAGGCTTGTCCTCTTCTCATTCACTCTTAGTTTACCAACCCACACCTCCTTACACACACACACACACACACACACACACACACACACACACACACACACACACACACACACACACACACACACACGCACACGCACACGCACACACACATACACACATATACACACACACATACAAACACATATATGTATATACATATATATACACGCATACACACACATATA
>CM060310.1:2866738-2886738 GCA_030674185.1 Monoplex corrugatus | reverse complement strand
ACACACACACATACACACACACACACACACACACACATACATACATACATACACACACGCGCGCGCGTGCGCACGCACACACGTATGGGTGCACTCACACACAGGCGCACGTGCGTGCCTTTTCACACACATACATAGGCACAGACGCAAAGATGCAAACGCACTTACACACACATATACACACATAGACACATCTGTACACACGTACACTCATATGCACGCACATACACACATGCACACACATACGCACACACATAATACGCTTACACGCACGCACGCACAGACACATACGTACGCACACACACATACATACACACATGCTTGCATCTTCTTCTTTTTGTTTTTCCTTAAACGTTCTCAGTGCCATTAGTATGCAACTAATTCAGAAGTGAAGATTGTCCCTGTCCTAAAGAGTAAATGACGGTAGAATAACTAGAATGCCGGATAATCCTCAACATAAAGTTTCTACTATTGACCTAACTTTGTTATCACCTGACCTCGTCATTAATAGTATGTGGGATGTTACATCCGACTCCCTCGGAAGTGATCACCTGCCAATTGTTACAGTTATAAATGAACCGTTTGATAACGCACCAGAACAAGACGACGTTATCCCTCGATATATGTACAAACGTGCTAACTGGGTAAAATACCGGAAGATTTTAATGGGAAAAGATTGCACGTTTAATGAATGCGCCAATGTTAATGATATGTATTCCCATTTCACCGACGCGCTACATGAGGCAGCAAACAATTCCATTCCAAACAGGAAAAATGTAAACAAAGGTACTCATGTTGCAAATAGTTGGTGGAATCAGTTATGTGAAGAAGCGAAGAATGAAAAAAAGAAAATGTATAAACTCTATTTAAAAACTAAATCTCCAGAAGACCATTACAATATGAAAATGGCTAAGATTCACTCAAACAAAGTTATAGCCCAAGCCAAAAAGCGCTATTGGTCAGATTTTTGCTCTGAACAAATTTCCGGGCCTAAAGATCTTCCTGAAATTTGGAATAAGGGCAAAGAAATGAAAAATGGGTTTAATTTATCACAGTTTCCTATTAAGATTTAAAGGTAAAGACTTTCCTTCGTCATCTGAGAAAGCTGAAGAATTTGTACAGTTCTTTTCAAGAGCAAGTAATTCCAGTAGCTTGTCTACTCCAATAAGAGAGGAAAGACGGAAAATACAAGAGTCAGTAGCATACTCAGATCCTGTCCCTGATAGTCACATGTACATAAATTCAAAAATTACTTTAAAAGACCTTAAAGATGCCCTTCTCTCGTTGAACAACAAAAATCGGCTGTAGGACTGGATGGCGTTTCATATACCCTATTAAATCATTTACCAGAGAAATGGATTGAATACTTACACAATATCACACTAAAATGCTGGGAAAGTGGTCGCTTACCTGACATTTGGAAGACTTCGATTGTGTTACCTATACCAAAAGCGAATAAACCCCTTTCTGATCCAGGTAGTTACAGACCTACATTGTATCTCGCTTACATCCCATGTTTCAAAACTAATGGAAAAATTATAGTGAATAGACTGAGTTACTTTTGTGAGAAAAATAATATAATACCTATTAACCAGTCTGGGTTTCGAAAAGGTAGATCAACATCAGACCATTTAGTTAAGTTAAATGTCTAAGCTACCTTCTTTGCTCTTAAAAAAGCATACAATCAAGTCTGGCATACGAGACTTTTGTTGAAATTAAAACATATTGGTCTCAACGGTAATCTTTATAATTTTATCAAAACGTTTATAAGTGACCGAAGTATAGTCGCTAAAATAGGTAATACATACTCTGAAAAACGATCTGTAAACATGGGAATTCCTCAGGGTTCCGTAATATCTCCTCTATTATTTAATATTTTGATCTATGACCTGCCAACTCAAGTCTCAAACAATGTAAACGTTGCTCAGTACGCTGATGATATAGCGATCTGGATGAATGTTTCGTTAAAAAGGAAGACTTCCTTGAGAGAAATAAAATATACTAAAAAGGTTTATCAACATGAAATTAATAATATTTCCACTTACTTGACACTTAACGGTCTGGAAATGTCCAATGAAAAAACACACATGATGCTTTTAATAATGGTCTCAGTCCGAAAGAAGTACTGTTGTTTAAAATTGATGATGAAGAACTGAAATATACTACTCACGTGAAATTTCTGGCAGCACAATTGACTTCTACTTTACAGTGGAAAGAACATATTGATGCCTTGTTATGTAAAGCTATGAAAAGCTATAATTTAATCAAAATTATTTGTAAACAGTCCTGGGGACAGGACACTAAAAAGTTGTTGCATCTTGTCACAGCTTTAGTCAATATAAATTGGCTTATGGCCAAGAGGTCTATTTTTCAGTTCCAAAATGCTATTTGAAAAAACTTCAAAGCTTAGATAGTAAAGCTGTTAAATGTACTCTTGGGGTACCGGTGTATACAAAAACACAAGAAGTATATAAAACAGCCGGCATCCTTCCCTTGGAAGATTGGAGGAAGTTATCAACTGCTACATATATCGTTAGAGAAAATGCAGTAGCTAATTATGCCAATACGGAACTTAAAATTCGGTCTGAAATCCATTTCCCCAAGACAGCAAGAACAGTAGAGTCACAAGAAGCAATATCCAGTTACACAAATGAACTCTTCAAACTTTCTCACGTATTACCTAACAAAGTTTAACATAAAATGATATGTTATCCTCTACCCCCCTGGGAACTGTCCAATGCTATTTTTGATATCAACTACACTGATACTGACTTGACAAAAGATATTAATCCACACTTGTTAGCAATTGATGTTCTGTCACATCTACATGTACAAAAAAAATATTAACATTTCTTAAAAATCTTTACAGATGGCTCTGTTCTAGATGATGGTAAAGCAAGCGCTGGCTTTCTAATTCCTAAATTTAAAGTAGAAAAGGCTTACTCTTTAGGACAGGGACATTCAATCTTCACTTCTGAATTAGTTGCCATCCTAATGGCACTGAAATACATAGTAGATCTACCCATAACTTTGTTTAGTATCCTTTTATGTGTAGATTCGAAATCTGCATTACGATCCCTAAAAAGTTGCAAATATAAAGTAAATAGTTCGTTAATATTTGAGATAAAAATTCTTATTCATTGTTTAATAACAAATAATACACAAGTTACTTTTTGTTGGATCCCATCACACTGTGGTATCCCATATAACGATCGGGTCGACAGAATAGCAAAAAATGCAGCAATGAATAGGGCTGGCAGTACTAAACTTGATTTCCCACTGAACTTGAAATGAATGTTATATTAGAAAACAAAGTACAAGCGCAATGTGACCTTCACCCCTTCTCGGTAAATTACCAGGGTTTTACAAGACAAGAGATAACTTTAGCTTACAGATTATCTCTCAACTCACTTCGAACTAAATTTAGTAAAACCATCAAATGTATCTGTGGTGATCTTATAACAGTTAATCACCTTTTGTGTTGTCAGCGAATGCGACCTTATTTCCCTGCGTCATTTACAAAATTAAAACAGAAACATACTGATTTCACTCTATATTTACACATTGCTAGGCATTTACTGCACAGTCCTGTAGGTCGTTTCCTTTGATTCAGCCCAACTGCTATATAACTGTAACTCCCATTTTTTTTCCTTTCAGGACCTTACATGCTCGTAGCACACAGACACACAGACTCACACACACACACACACACACACACACACACACACACACACACACACACACACACACACACACACACACACACACACACACACATACATGCATACACATAACCCTGAGAAAACCGATGAAGCCTGACCGATATAATGTTCTGATTGTTTTTCTTTTGTTCGTTAATTTGTTTGATGTTACCTTAATTGATACAATGCCTTCATGATTACATGATTCATTCATCCCATACGCATCTTTTCTTTTCTTTTTTTTTCGTCTAATAGCACGTAGGTCTATATGAATAGACGTTAAAAGAAATAACGAACATAAGCACAATAAAACACACACTCACACATAAGCACACAAACACACACACTCACACACATCAACACACACACAGACACAGGCACACTCACATACGAGGACACACACAAACACACACATGGACACACACACACATAAACTCGTGCTATTTGTTTTATGCCTGAAGCGAGATGTTTAGTTGTTGTAGCGAGATCTTTGCTATTCAAATCATGCACACCACAGTGAAAAACAATACAGTCTGCAGTATCGTCACATTTGGAAAGGGCCATGTCTAATGAGCTTTGAATGTCATGAGGGGCGGTCACAGGGCACGAGTCTCCTTCGAAGCCGTAAGATCGTCCCAGTCTTCTCGAGTTGACACCCCTCAACACAGAGTCGTGGACAGTGATAACATACGGAAGATCATGGTGCTTTTTATGTTGTTTTGGAATAGGCCTATTTTCAGAGCGTGATGCTATATGGTTCGGATGTAAACTGACGTCTTTAGCTTGTGTGACGTCATGCCGTTGTTCTTTCTTGTTTTTTATTTTCTTTTCAGGCATTTTTGCTGCTTGCTGATTTGTTTTGCTGCTGGGTTTTGGTGCCTTGATGTTTCGAGCCTGTTTGTCGTCCTGCTTGCTTGTGTGGTTTTGTTTCAGTACGTCTGCATATGTGGGATGTGTGTCATGTAGATCGTCTGTGTGTGACAGTTACGGGTTGGCATGGTGATGTTCTCTTTTTGCTGGGTGGTAAGTAGTGCAAGGACAGTCTTTTCCAAAGAATTGACTTGGTCCCCCAGAGCCAGTATAATATTTTTGAGTTCTGACGTACTTACGCAGTCCGCCGTGCTGGAAAGAGGCGCGGTGCAGGTTGTCCCACTCTGCGTGTCAGTGGAAGCCGTGGACAGTGAACCAGATGTAGAGTCAGACTCCGCCACTGTCGATTGCGGGTCCTTTTCCGTATCTGCTCCCATGTCGCTCGCCGATAGCCTCTCTCCATCAGCCTTACCCTCTGATGCGTCTTCTTGTTTCTTTTGGGCAAGATGGCCTCTTCTAGTTCTTGTCATATTGGGCCTTTTTAAACGTTTTCTCCCACAGCTGAAAATTTTTACTTAGGTGTCTCCGCCATCTTGAATCGTGTCAAGAACATCCTAATTCAAAATTAGTCGTTAGTAAGGTTGCCCCTGTACGGCACGCACGAATGGAGGTTCAACGAAATCTGTTCAACGCTTTACTATCTGCTGAACTTGTTGATATGAAAAATATTTCTTTTGTATCACATGAGAACCTTCGTACCACTCAACAATTTCTAAAAGATGACATTCACCCCACCACCAGAGGAAGCAGCATCATTGCAGGAAATCTTGGAAGACACATTCGAGACCTGTTTTGGGAGACTCCAAGGAGAACAGCAAGATCAAGATCAGCACAGCTACACCCTTTCAGATTCTCCAGAGAAAGGTACCACCTTTTCGACAACTACGTACCATGGTGGCCATATAATGTTTTGATATAACAGTATTACATATACAATTCTTGACGTTCATGTCACAGGACTTTTTCCTCGTCATCTCTGACATTTCTTCTGCTGAAAGTATATTATAACCAGGTTTTAGTCTGACTATCAAGACTCAGACTATACACTCTGTTCATTTGAAGACGTGTATGCTATTATTTTGTTTATTGGTTATTTGTTATCCATTGTAATATAATATCTCTTCAAAGTTCAATAAGTTATTTCTACGTGGACTGTGTAATTTTCTTTTCATCGTTTTGCTACAATTTTGTTATCTTTAATAATAATAATGGCTTCTTATATAGTGCTTAATCAAAATAATTTCTCTAAGCGCTTTACAAAAACATACTGCATTCACCTCTCCTACACACACAACCACACACCCAACCACACACCTACAAACAACTACGAATACCACTACTACAGAAACCAACAAATCCTACGAGCACAACACTCACTCATCTCAAACATTGCTACAAAACCAAATCACACAACGTTCAATTATACAACAAACACATACAATAGAAAACACACCCTGAAACAGTATGTCAAAACAAGGCTTAGACGGCTATGACATAGGTGGTACCCCTACGCAGCATTGACTAGTTGTGAGAAAATAGATGGGTTTTAGGTTTAGACTTGAAAGAAGAGAAATAATCTGAATGTCTGAGAGAGTCTGGCAGTCTGTTCCACATCAATGGAGCTTGAAAAGAGAAAGACCTTTCACCAGTAGTAGTTTTGAAGCGAGTCATTCGTAGAAGGCGGTCGTCTGCAGAGGAGCGTAGTTGTCGAGAGGGAGTATAGATTTGAAGGAGATCCGAGAGATAAGAAGGTCCATTTTCAAAGAGAGAAGAGAAAGTGAGAGTTGAGATTTTGTACGAGATACGGTTTGAGACAGATAACCAGTGAAGAGAGTGAAGTAGTGGCGAAATGTGATCATATTTACCTGCTCTACAGACTACCCCCTTAACTGCTCAGTATAATAGCACTTTCGAATAACTGCTTGCCAGGGTAAAATTTAGCTTTTTAGGGTAGGTTCAATAAAATGGTTACTGCTTATTTATTTCTTGACAGATCTCTCAGATTTTTTGCATGTTTTGTTGTTATGCATTGGTCTACAATGTCCTGTCAAAATAACTTGATTATGTTGATAATTAGTATAGCAGAAACTGACATAACTACAAAAAATTACCAAAAAATAACAGCTTTCGAGTATACACAAATACACTGTGCCACACAAAATGAGTCAGAACATTGGAAAAGTGGTTTTACTATTTATTCAACATCAGCACTAACACATGACAGTCATATAAATCCCAAGGAATGTTGCTCTTGATCATAATCTGCTCATAATTGGGAGTACTATTTTTTAGGAAAAAAGGGGCATAATCATGCTTTTTGCAGTATGTTCACTAACATGTACATTACTCATCCACTTATTGAGTTATTTGTTAGATTTTTTGTGGACTTCTTCCTTATACCCTTGTTTACAATTTCACATCATTCTAATTTGATTTTGTTGGTAATGATGATGGTTCACACTAATAACATGTGATAAATCAGTTTTTGTTTTGTTTTCAATTTGAGAGTTTTAGAACAATTCAGCACATAAAAGCCCACTGAACAAAGCAAAATACCTTTTGGTGTTTGCTCAGCAATATTACAAACACCTGGGATTCAAACTGATGTCAATAAATGTCCCTCTGTGTAACAATCTGTATGTTACTGGGGGTACCCCAATTCTACTGGAAAGGGGCATAATTTTACTATTTGGGGTAGGTTCAGTACCGCAATCACTGCTTATTCATTTGTTGACATATGACTTAGATTTTATGGCTTCTCTTTCATTTTACCCCAAGTTATAATGCTATATAACAATAGTGTAATTTTGTTAGCCATTGGGAAGATGGCCAGGGATATAACGGATGGTGGTTTTACAGAAAATAAAAGTTTCTAAAAACATACACATGTTACAACACATAAAACCTGTAAAACACTGACAAAAACTTCTGTTAGTGTTTACTCAACATCACTGTAAGTACACAGTATGGTCCAAATTGTTATAGTATAATATTATACATATTGGTAAATGTTCAAAATGACAACTATGGGAAAAAAAAGTCTGAAGAAAAAAATAAACAATTGTCTGTTCAAAAAGAAAGACCCTCCCCCACATACACACACACTTGGTATCCATTTGTTATCACATAAAACACTGTGGGAACTGTGTTAGTGTTTCTGAACATATTGTACTCACATTACTGCCATACTGTTCTATAGGAATCCAGCACTTGCGCTTGGACATAATCCTCAGGTTGTCTACATTCGTTACTTCATAACTTTGGGGGATGGTGTTCATTTTTTTGTCTGTCCAAATTGTGGTTCAAAGAAACACACAAGGGGATTCATTCTATACTCCACTTGGTCTTCTTTCACTGATGGCACTCAGTCTTGTCACAGCGTTCACAAAACGGTGAACACACACACAGGTGAGGAAAAAAAAATGCACTGTAGAATGGAAAACTAAGAACACAAAAACAAAAGCACAAAAAAGCAGAAGAAAATGAAATATATATAACTGAGGGGAAAAAAAAAACTAACACAGAACACCCTACTGCCAATACACAAACTTGGTGTGGTAGTCCTTGAAACATTGGCCTAAGCACAATCCAGGCTTGGATGGGCAGGAGGGGCAGTAGTAGCGGGATTCCTTCCGCACTTTTATTTTCTTCGTGCAGACCCGACACGGCTTGGTGGGGTTAGACTTGTTTGGTGTCGGTGGCAGTGGAAATAAAAAGTGGTGTGCACCCACCCTCACCTCGTCATCTGTTTTTCCCTCTTCCACAGCTGGCACCTGATCTGGCCAAATCCAAGAGGTGATGACACTCTCCAAAAAACTTAGGAAAGTGTTACAGGAGTCATCACCTCTTGACTTTTGCAAGATGAATGCATTGCAGGCTGCAACCTGCAGAAAATGGAAAAACCGGGCACGTTTCAACGGTATGTATTGACGAAATATCAGTCTACCCTTCCAAAGAAGTAGACTTTCATCAACACATACCGCTTGCCGGGGCTCATACACCTCCTGGAACCTCTCATGCAGATGATCCAGAATAGGACGGATCTTGTAGAGCCGGTCGTACGCTGGATCACCTGGCACTGGCATGGCTGCATTGTTGTTGAAGTGCAGAAACTGAAGAAGAATCTGAAATACAGAGTAAACTTTCAAGATAAGTAAGCAGACCCACAACTGGGCACACACACACACACACACACACACACACACACACACACACACACACACACACACACACAGCCTACACACACACACACACACACACATACACACACACACACACACAGCCTACACACACACAGCCTACACACACACCCACTACACAAGCACACACTGACAGTATCACACACACTTGAATATATAAAAACACCACACTGGTATAAAAAAGTGCTTTTGTCTTTTACAAAATGAATAAACTTGCATGGAAAACTTACACACAGAAAATAAATAATGCTTATGCACACACGCGCGCGCGCACACACACACACACACACACACACACACACACACACACACACACACACACACACACACACACACATACACACACACACACATTCACACAAGCACACACTGACAGTATCACACACACATGAATATAAAAACACCACACTGGTGTACCAAAAAAGTGCTTTTGTTTTTACAAAATCAGCAAACTTGTATGGAAAACTTGCAAACAGAAATAAATAATGCGTATGTACACATGTGCACTCACACACACACACACGCACATGCACACACACACACACACACACACACACACACACACACACGCACACACACACACAGCCTACACATACACACACACACACACACACACATTTACACAAGCACACACTGACAGTATCCACACACACTTGAATATATAAAACCACACCACACACACACACACACACACACACACACACACACACACACACACACACACACACACACACAAAATGAATAGTGGAGGGATGAAGAATCAAGTAGTGAAAAAAAGAAAAGAAAAAAAAATAGAGCTACTTGCCTGGAACCGGTTTCTTGTCATGATGGAGCTGAAGACTGGAATTCTGTACAGCACCTTCTTAGACCAGTACAGTTCAATTGAAGGTAGCCGCACAATGCCCATCAGCAGAACCAGGCCCAGAAACTTCCTCATTTCTGCACAGTCGACTTTCTCCCACTTGTTGGCCCTGGAAAACTGTGGAAGATTGGGGTGTGCCTCGAGAAACTGGTCAGCATACAGGTTTGTCTGAATGACGAGATGGTTGACTAGGTCAGAAAAAAATAATTCCAAATAGTCAACCGGCCTAAAATTAGCACAGCTGACCTTCAACCCCGGATTTCCAGTGAAAACTACACCAGGGTTGGGGTGCTGTGCATCAGCTTCTCGCCATTCTCTCACTAGCTGTTGCTGACCACGCCTCACGCCACGCCCCCTGCCGCTTCCACGGGGCCCTCGCCGTCGTCCAGACCCCCTACCACGTCCACGACCCCGTCCCCTCCTGACAGGAGGGGGTGCAGTGCTTGTTGATGGTAGAGGATCCCCCATTTCCTCTTCTTCACCCTCGCTAGCACTGGTTTCCCCACTGCTTTCACTGGGAGCGAACGAAGGATCCACGTCATCACCAGCACCTATCTCCGATAAAAGTGGATGGTGCTGGTTCCCATCCGTCTCCTCCTCATCACTGATGTCAGGATCCGATCCTCCCATGTCTTCTTCTCCACTGTCTTGATCGTTGAATATCTCGTCCAACACATCAAGCGCAGTGTACCGCTTGAAAACAGGTCGAGCCGACGACGTACTAGGTCTCGCTGCCATCTTGAATTCGCTAATCACTGTAACCTCTCAACTCGCGATTTGCATATCCTGTGGTCAGTTACTGGTGACGTGAAGGATATGGGGCTCTTCGCTGATATCAGCAACAGAGTTGGAAACATTTTGCGCAGTCATTTCTTGTGTAGATTTGCTCGCTTTCCGTGACGAGTTTACTACGAGTGGCACTCGTATACGGGCGTGGTGAATTTCGATTTTACTACGAGCGTTACTCGTACCAAGCAGAGAAGAGGTTTTAATTCCCACTCCCCATTTTGGGAAAAGAACTGTTCTACTGTTACGAGCAATCGTTTGGTAGAAAATATCATTGATAGTTCGCTTTACCTTCTAAATGATGGTAGTGTCACTAAGATTCCTGATGTCTCCAAACACAGGGCGACAGCCATCGATTTGTCTCTGATATCACCAGAATTAGCACATCCTGTACCTGGGAAACTCACAGAGACACTTTGGGAAGCGATCATCTACCTATCATCATAACCATAACTGACAAAAACATCAGGATGAAAGACAGCTCTCCTGATATTATTCCAAAATATAATTACAAGCGTGCAGATTGGTCCTTATTTCGAACTGCTCTTGCTAATCAGGATTACAGACATTATGAAAGTGAAAATGTAGACATTATGTTTTCTAAATTCCAAGAGTCAATTCTAGCCGCTGCAGACGTATCAATTCCGAAACTCAAAACTTCTAGATCGAATAATCGATTGGGTAATGTTTGGTGGACAGAGGCATGTGAGAAAGCAGTTCAATATAAAAGGGAGAAATTCAAAATCTACCTCAAAAGCCGGAAACCTGAAGATCATGTGGAAATGAAAAAAGCTAACATCCAATGTAACAAAATCATCGCTGAAGCAAAGAAAGATTATTGGGCATCATTCTGCACAAAAGAAATTTCAGATTTCAAAGACTTCCATAAAGTCTGGACGAAAATGAGTCAAATGAAGAATGGAACCAACTTACCTAGGTGTCCGATAATGATAGAAACATGTAACACATTTCCTTCAGACATAGACAAAGCAGAAACCTTTGTGGACTTATTTGCTAAAAACAGTAAAGTTGAAGGTTTATCTCCAAACTGCAAACATCACAGAGAAATGGAAGATAACAACTCAATCTACACTGATCCAATACCTCAGAATGATCTCTGGTTTAATTCTCCAATCACCTTAGAAGAGCTAAAAAACACAATACTGTTTCTACACAACAAAACGAGTTCGGTAGGTGTTGATGCAGTTTCGACTGAAATGATTAAACATCTCCCTGAAAACTATCTTATTTTCCTACACAAAATTTTGCAGAAATGCTGGGTTAGCGGAACTGTACCACAAATCTGGCAAAACTAAGTTATACCGATATTAAAAGCAGGAAAATCGAAAACTGATAAAAACAGTTACAGACCCATTGCTTTGACGTCCCACACGAGCAAACTAATGGAAAGATTGATCTTAAACAGACTTTTACACTACTGTGATAAAAATAAACGTTATTCCGGTAAACCAGGCGGGTTTTAGAAAAGGGAGATCCGCAGTTGAACACCTGGTTAAACTTACGACTCAGATCAAACAACAGTTTGCCCGCAGAAAAAGTGTTTTAGCTACTTTCTTTGATGTAAAAAAAGCTTAGTTTGGCACAAACGTTTATTGTTCAAGCTAAAATATGTTGGTTTATCTGGCAATATGTACAATTACATTAAGTCTTTTTTAGCTAATAGAACAATACAGGCTAGAGTGGGAGCTAGTTATTCTACTTCACGACGCCTCGACATGGGGATTCCACAAGGTTCAGTGATAGCACCTATTTATTTAATATCCTTATACAGGATCTTCCTAAAGATTTTTCAAATCGTGTTGTTTTAGTACAGTATGCTGATGATATATGCACTTGGATGAATATCACTTTAAAAAAGACAACTCCACAGAGAACACGGAATTACATCAGGAAATTGTATCAAATTGATCTTGATAATCTTGGAAACTATATGTTAGAAAATGGTCTGTCGTTGTCGGCAGAAAAAACTAACATGATGCTGTTTGATCCTGGTGGTAACTCAAATAACTTGCCTACTTTCAAATTGCTTGGTGAAGTGTTAAATTACAAACAAGTCGTAAAATTTCTGGGAGTTTACATCACTTCGAAATTAAGCTGGAATGTTCATTTTGATTATATTTTAACAAAAGCACGAAAAACCTTAAATTTTCTAAAAATAATAAGCAAATTACCCTGGGGAATGGATACAAATATACTGATTCATCTGTCAACAGCGCTGGTCAGGTCTAAATTATCCTACGCGCAAGAAGTTTTTTTTCAATGCACCTAAATATTTACTAAAAAAGATTCAGAACTTGGACTGCAAAAGTCTTAAAATTGCTCTAGGTGTACCAACTCATGCTTCTACTCTGGAAACGTACAAAGTTGCTGGAATTTACCTCTAAACAACCTTCGTGAGCTAGCTACAGCAAAGTTTGCAATTAGAACTAGTTCACAAGCGAATAATTTTGTGAGCAAAGAAATTAAAATCAGGTCTGATATTGACTTTCCAAAACGAGCAAAAGGGCATTTCATCACAAATTACAACCGCAACTTACATATCTGACCTGATCAAACAATCCAGCATAACTATGGATGAAATAGCCGAAAAACCAACGTTAACGCCTATCCCTACATGGGAAATGCTGAAGGCCACGTTTGATCTCGATTATGCAGACGTTAAAAAAGATGATAATGCCAACATTACGCTATCCACAGCTTGTGAACACATCGATGAAAAGTACCGTACCCACCTCCACATTTTTACTGATGGGTCAGTCTTAGCAAATCAGAGCGCTGGAGCAGCGTTTTATGTTCCAAAATTTAACATTAAAAAGTCTTTTTTCATTGGGGCAAATGTATCTATATATACAGCAGAATTGGTCGCTGTTGTTCAAGCGTTGCATTATTTACTAAGCCTTCGGCCTGTGCCTTTCAAAGTAGTTCTGTTTGTTGATTCAAAATCTGTATTATATGCCTTACAGTCTTTTGATACAGACACAAGACCTGATTTGATAATTGAGGCAAATCATCTAATACACTGTTTAAAGATAAATGGCTCGGAAATCAGTTTATGCTGGGTGCCTTCTCACGTTGGTCTTCACGGCAACAATGTAGTTGACAGAGCAGCTAAATCCGGTGCACTCCGTTTTGAAAATTCCATAGAATTACATGTTAACACCTCGGTAAAAGAAGCTTACAACTCGCTAGAATTAGCATCATGGATTCGATTTCATGAACATTTAAATGAAAAATTTGTGTCACAAAAAAGAATCAAACTTTCAGTTCAAAATATATGTAAAAAAATGCAGTATTCTTCATTATATCATTTGAGATTAATTGTTACCACATATTTTCGTATTCAACTGAACGCTTTGAAAACAAAATATTGTAAAAACGTTTTATGTATTTGCGGTGAACAATTCACATTGTATCACTGTTTGTTTTACTGCAGAAAGCTTCGTTATTTTTTACCAAAGATGTTTACACAAGGAAACTATCTTGAAAAGCATTTTAAAGAAGTGATATCAGATCAAGTTCTGTTAGTTAAAATTTCAGAATCATTGGTTCACAGTCCTGTTAATGCGTTACTTTAAGGTTATTATTTTAATTATCATTATCTTATTTTGTTTTGTTTTGCTTTTTATGACGATTTTTTTTTACATTTGATGTTAGCATTGTTCTAGTTTCATTTCTCTGTTCATCCATATCATTTTTCTAAAGACCTTGCCGATTCCTTTTAATTTTTTTCCGTCTCTTACTCTGTTCCCTTCTTTCCCCTCCTCCCCCCCCCCCCCCCCCCCCCCAGAAAAAAAAATCATCCTCCATGCCATTTTTACCCGTCTAATATCACTTATAGTGAAAAGACGTTAAATCAAGGAACGAACACATAAACTCACACACAACACACACGCATAACACACACAAACACACACACACACACACACACACACACACACAACACACACACACACACACACACACACACACACACACACACACACACACAGAGTATTATTGTCTGTCTCTCTGGACAGAATTAGGTATCACAGTCAGTCGTCCTGTGGTGAACTGAGTGGCACTTTGTCCTGACCCCAACACAGAACAGCCTGTGTTGTTGGTACTATGACTGTCCTGACCCCAATACAGAACAGCCTGTGTTGGTACTATGACTGTCCTGACCCCAATACAGAACAGCCTGTGTTGTTGGTACTATGACTGTCCTGACCCCAATACAGAACAGCCTGTGTTGTTGGTACTATGACTGTCCTGACCCCAATACAGAACAGCCTGTGTTGTTGGTACTATGACTGTCCTGACCCCAATACAGGACAGCCTGTATTGTTGGTACTATGACTGTCCTGACCCCAATACAGGACAGCCTGTGTTGTTGGTACTATGACTGTCCTGACCCCAATACAGAACAGCCTGTGTTGTTGGTATTATGACTGTCCTGACCCCAATACAGAACAGCCTGTGTTGTTGGTACTATGACTGTCCTGACCCCAATACAGAACAGCCTGTGTTGTTGGTACTATGACTGTCCTGACCCCAATACAGAACAGCCTGTGTTGTTGGTACTATGACTGTCCTGACCCCAATACAGGACAGCCTGTGTTGTTGGTACTATGACTGTCCTGACCCCAATACAGGACAGCCTGTGTTGTTAGTACTATGACTGTCCTGACCCCAATACAGAACAGCCTGTATTGTTGGTACTATGACTGTCCTGACCCCAATACAGAACAGCCTGTGTTGTTGGTCTATGACTGTCCTGACCAATACAACAGCCTGTGTGTTGGTACTATGACTGTCCTGACCCCAATACAGACAGCCTGTGTTGTTGGTACTATGACTGTCCTGACCCCAATACAGAACAGCCTGTGTTGTTGGTACTATGACTGTCCTGACCCCAATACAGGACAGCCTGTGTTGTTGGTACTATGACTGTCCTGACCCCAATACAGAACAGCCTGTGTTGTTGGTACTATGACTGTCTGACCCAATACAGACAGCTGTGTGTTGTAATGACTGTCTGACCCCAATACAGAACAGCCTGTGTTGTTGGTACTATGACTGTCCTGACCCCAATACAGGACAGCCTGTGTTGTTGGTACTATGACTGTCCTGACCTCAATACAGAGCAGCCTGTGTTGGCACTGACTGATGTAGGTCAAGGAAACGTGACCATCCACAAGGAAATGGCTCCCAGGTGGAATGTTGCACAGACGAGATGACCCACATGAGATAAACACCACTGTGTCTGCGTAAAAGAGACCAAACAAACAAACCTGACATTAGGTCAGACCTTTCAAAGATTAACCCTTTGACTGCCGCACCCTCTCCGCCAGCATTATGCATTGTCAGCCATGCTAGCAAAGTAAAAACAACTTGCTGCTGTTACTGGATAGGGTGTTGGAGTCAAAGGGTTGTTTTTGCTGTTACTGGATAGGGTGTGGTAGAGCTGAATAATAAGCGTGGCATGCACACAACTGCATAATTTTCAGTGAATGGATTCGTGCCAGGGTGTGTGAAGAAGGGAAAGATGTGATTGTGTTGTTGTTTGTTGTGTGTGTGTGTGTGTGTGTGTGTGGGTGTGTGTGTGTGTGTGTGTGTGTGTTACTGTGTGTGTGTGTGTGTGTGTGTCTGTGTGTGTTGTATGTGTGTGTTTTGTGTGTGTGTGGTGTGTATGTGTGTTGTGTGTATGTATGTGTGTGGTGGTGTGGTGTAGTATGTGCATGCGTGCGTTTGTGTTCATTGTGTGTGAAGGGAAGATGAGGCAGATGATTCAGACGTTCGCTTGTCAATAACTAAACAAAGGTTCAGGATTCACTCATACAGCCTTGACCTTTCATCAATTTGACGAAATCGAATGACGTTAGTCTTCGAAGGGGACGAAGAACGAGTCGGACCGTGTGCTTTGGCTGCGCACGCTAAGATCCACGGAGTTGAAAATCGTGAAGGCAGGGCATTGCCCGGCTGCCTCCGTAAAACATTGGAGAGATAGATTGATTTCCCAGGTCCACTCTTGAAGACAATTACATCTGTCTTTCTAAGTCTGGTAAAGGTAAAAACATGTGAATATGAATATGAATTTGAAGCAAAGGAGAGGGAAATGGGCGTCGCCTCGTGGTGCTGCCGGAACAAGTTGAGGTCTCTGCCCCCTCGTCCTTACGACCAGGATTAGGCACATCTAGTAGGACTCAGGATTGCAAGCTGTAATTAAGTGCGCTTAAGCTTGTGCCATGATCATTCTGGATCTTCTCCATCACATGGCACCTCTGACGTTAGTGAATATGGAATTCATTCCGAGAGCGGAGACGTCATCTTGAGAAATTGAAACTGGCGTGTAAGCGCGAGTGTGTATATATAAATCTATGTGAGTGTGTGCCTATGTGCCCACTCGTCTATTGCAAGTGCGTGTGATCTTTCAGATTGTCTGTTACAAGTTTGTGTGTGTCTCCATTGCTATAGACAGACCTGACATAACTAAGCTACGCACAAAAAGTTAAGGATCACTTGCACAAAAATTCATAACTTTCAAAATAAGAAAGCCAATGCGTTGAAGTTTGGCAAACATTTAATTCCATGCTTTAGTGATAACGATACACAATTGCCTTCAATTTCAAGCAATCGTTTGGTGTGTACATTTGATCAAAGTGGGTACGTATCGAAATTTGATTTCCCAATGTCATTGAAATCACAAGACAGGGCATTCTGATGCTCCCAAAAGTTCAGTAATGCGTGTAACTGCCATGGCTGTTCTGGCACTCGACGCAGCGAGTCCTCATCGAGTTGACCAGGTTGGTGAAGATCCTCTGTGGAAGCGCCTGCCACTCAGCCTGCAGCATCTGGTAGAGGTGTTGGGCATCCCTGGGAGGGGGATGGTTGCTCCTCACTTTGCGATCCAGCTCATCCCAGAGGTTCTCAATCGGGTTGAGATCGGGACTGCATGCTGGCCACTCCATTCTGTTGACTCCAGACTGCTGCAGGAAGTCGTTGACCACCCTTGCCCTGTGGGGGCGAGCGTTGTCATCCTGGTAGACAGCCGTCGGTCCCATCTGCTACAGTGTAGGCACAGCCAGCGGTCGAAGGATCTCATCCCGGTATCGGAGGCCAGTCAGGTTACCCTGTACATGATACAAGGGTGTTCTGTGGTGAAGGCTGAAGGCCCCCCAGACCATTACAGAACCTCCACCAAAGGCCACCTTTTCTTGGACAGTGGTGTCAATAAAGCGTTGCCCTGGGCGCCTCCAGACCCTCAGTCAGCCGTCGTTGTGGTTCATGGTGAAGCGTGATTCATCACTGAACAGGACCTGGGACCATTGCTGACGTGTCCACCTCACGTGACGTCTGCAGAAGGCGCGGCGTGCTGCCCTATGGGCTGGAGTTAAGCGTGGCCGTACAGCTGGGCGACGAGAACGGAGGTTAAACCCATGAAGGCGGTTCCGTATGGTCTGCTGGCTGATGTTGATGTTAGTAGCCACCCTCAGCTGCCTTCGAATGATGCTGGAAGAGGCTGTTCTTGTCTGCAGGGCTTGTCGTTCAATGAGACGATCTTCACGTGGGTTTGTCTTCTTCGGTCGACCAGATCTGCGTCTTTCATGGACCCTCCCAGTGGCTGTGAAGCGTTGAATCAGTCTGACAATGACCGAGATGGACACCTGAAGTCGACTGGCCACTTCTCGCTTGGGAACACCATCTTGGAACCATGCAACAGCTCGTCCCCTCTCAAACTCGCTCAATTTTCGTCGTGGAGGCATTGTCAGATCAGGCCTACTACTGGTGTAATGTCTTCTTATAAAGCCAAGCAAGAGACAGCATCTCACACATAAACAGCAGTGCTTGCACGTGCATAATGGTTTTTCCATCTGGCTGGTGCAATGTGTTCAGGCAGAACGGTCCAAAACAAGGTCCTTTTTCGCAAGTTTCCGCTTTTCCGTTTGCGGCCAAGCTCAGTAGTAGAGAATCCCGGGCAAATTTTCGCACTAACACAACATCGCCCACTTACAGCTGAACAAGAATTCATAACAATTTGGCTGGACTGAGAAATAAATACCAGTAGCGAACTGAGTTTATTACGCACCTGTTTTCTCATAGTGATCCTTAACTTTTTGTGCGTAGCTTATAATTGAAACGAAACTACACATGTACTAGTGTTTACCCCTATAGATATATCTGACAAAACTATACGGAATTATACGTGTAATAATTATGTCTCCACTCATCTAGAGATAAACTTGTAATACTTTATATTACTACATTCCCAGTATTGTTTTCTCTCACCTTGAAGACAACGAGCAGAAGTGTAGAGAAGCTACTACACTTCCTGTGGGATGTTCTGTCTCTCTCTGTCTCTGTCTCTTTCTCTCTCTCTCTCTCTCTCTCTCTCTCTCTCTCTCTGTTTCTATGTGTGTCTGCTCTCTGTCTCACTGTGTGTCTGTGTGTCTGTCTCTCAGTCTCTGTCTCTGTCTCTTTGTCTCTCTATGTCTGTCTGTATGTCTGTCTCTGTCCGTCTCTCTGTCTGTCTCTGTCTGCCTGTCTCTCTGTGTCTCTGTCTGTCTCTCTCTGTCTCTCTGTCTGTCTTTGTCTATCTGTCTGTCTCTGTCTCTCTGTCTTTCTTTCTCTCCGTGTCTTTGTCTGTCTGTCTGTCTCTGTCTCTTTCTGTCTCCTTGTCTCTCTAATTGTCTGTCTCTGTCTGTCTCTCTCTGAGTCTCACTCTGTCTGTCTGTCTGTGTCTCTTTCTCTCTCTCTGTCTCTGTCTCTCTCTTTCTCTCTCTGTGTCTGTCTTTCTCTGTCTGTCTTTCTCTCTCTCTTTCTCTCTGTCTGTCTGTCTGTCTCTATCTCTCTATGCATGTCTGTCTCTCTCTGTATGTCTCTGTCTCTCTCTCCTCTCTCTCTTCTGTCTCTGCTTTCTGTCTCTCTGTCTCTCTGACTCTGTCTCTGTAGTGTGTCTGTCTGTCTGTCTGTCTCTCCCCTCTCTCTCTGTACCTCTCTTTGTCTCTCTGTCTCTGTTTGTCTGTCTGTCTGTCTGTCTCTCTGTCTTCCTCTCTCTAACTCTGCTGTGTCTCTCTTTCTATTTCTGTCTCTGTCTGCATCTGTCTGTCTATCTGTCTCTTTCTCTGTCTCTCTGCTTCTGCCTCTGTCTCTCTTCTTCTGCTTCTGTCTCTGTCTGCCTGTCTGTCTGTCTGCCTGCTTGCCTATCTGTCTGTCTGCCTGTCTGCCTGTCTGTCTGTCTGTCTGTCTCTCTCTCTCTCTCTCCAGTATACTTACCATGAGTTCTAATCGGATCCTTTTGTTAGTGTGCTTACGAGCATTTCTTCTGGATCGTCACTTTCTGAGATGATGGGTATAAACAGAGAGAGAAAGAGAGAGAGAGAGACAGACAGACAGACACACAGACACACAGACACACAGACAGAGACAGACAGAGACAGAGACAGACAGAGACAGATAGACAGAGACACAGAGAAAGAGACAGAGACGGAGAGAGAAACAGAGACAGAAAGAGCCAAGAGAGACAGACAGATACAGAGAAATGAAAGAGAGACAAATACAGAGAGATAGAAAGACAGACAGAGC
>CM060310.1:2846738-2861738 GCA_030674185.1 Monoplex corrugatus | reverse complement strand
CAGACATGACAGACCATGACAGACATGACAGACATGAACAAACTGACAGACGTGACAGACATGACAAACATGACAAACATGACAGACGTGACAGACGTGACAGACATGACAACATGACAAACTGACAGACGTGACAGACGTGACAGACGTGACAACATGACAGACGTGACAGACGTGACAGACGTGACAAACATGGACAACATGACAGAGGTGACAGATATGACAGACGTGACACGCGTCAAACATGACAGACGTGACAGACTGCGGATGTGACAGACTGTTAAAAGAACGTGTGCGTGAGAGATGGGTGTGAGGACTTGTTCGTGAATTCAGCAATCAAGGGAAATGTTTCAGTTGGAGAGCTGTGACTGGAGATCTGATCAATATGCCGACAACTGACAATTCATGCCACCTTGACCCTTGACTCCCTCACCATATCCACCAACTGCAAAAACTTAACCCTCTGACTCCCTCACCATATCCACCAACTGCAAAAACTTAACCCTCTGACTCCCTCACCATATCCACCAACTGCAAAAACTTAACCCTCTGGACTCCCTCACCATATCCACCAACTGCAAAAATTAACCCTTGGCTCCTCACATTCCACACTGCAAATTCCCTTGACTCTCTCACCATATCCACCAACTGCAAAAACTTAACCCTCTGACTCTCTCACCATATCCACCAACTGCAAAAACTTAACCCTCTGACTCTCTCACCCTATCCACCAGTTTCCTACAGAAAGCTGGCGGATAGAGTGAGGGAGTCACAGGGTTAAGTTTTGCTTAGCTAGCAAGGTTGACAATGCAGGATGCTGGTGGACAGGGCGCGGTATTCAAAGGGTTAACGCTTCTATCATTGTGGTGGTGTCATCTTAGTGTTGACAGAGTTAAGGTTACCAGCACATGGCATTTGGTGTCTGCCACATTATCATTGGCACATTTTAGGGGAACACGTATGGAATGGTCCGAGCGCTTGATAAAATCCTCTTCAACAAATTCCAATTAAGATCAATTTTACTGAAGAGAATTTGACAAGGTGTTAAAAAAACAAACAAATATGCTGCCCCACTCTCTCCTAAAAGAGTGACACCAAAGTGGTGAATTCTCTACCACCTCACTCCCCGCATAAGAGTTTAGGAGCAACCTTGGTGTTTTGCTGCATGGACAAGGGGGCAGCGTAGTAGGCTGCGGTATAAATGGGGGAATGGTGGTGGAGATAACGAACAGAGGAATAAAGAAAGGTGTGTGTGTAGGGGGGAGGGGGAGGGGGTGTAAGATGGAGAGAGACGAGCGGGTGTCGCGCGCTTTGCCGCGTTCGTGGCCAAAAAGCTGTGTGACGGACTTGGCGTAGAGAAGATATACATGTTCATTGAAAGGCGCTCACTCCGATATAAACTGGCTTTTTGCCTATCACATCTATCTACTGTCTCTCTCTCTCCCACCCTCCCTCTCTGTCTCCCCTTACTCCTCTTCCCTTCTTTTACTCTCAAGTGCTCTGAATGTCTCCGCCTACTAGATCTACCCCTGTGAGCTTCTCGTGTGTGAGCGTTCTTCGTCCATATAGACTACATGTAGACTGTTTGTGTGCTTCTTGTCACCACGCTTTGGAAAGTGTATCAGGGTTTAGGGGAGAGGGGTGAGGCAAGGGTTGTCAGGCCTTACACCAGAGCGAGTGTCTCAAACAGACGTGGGCTCCACAGACACACAACGTGGACGGTGTATTATTTATATACGTTCATTACTGGCCACGACTACAGGCCACACGTCTTTTCTTTACCTGGACTGCCGACAGCGTAAGGTTGGGCTGGTTGGTGGTGTGGCGTGTCTCAAGGCTGTGTAGTGTTGTTTTTGCTCTTTACTGCTGCCGTCAGTTCTCACATACATACATACATACTTACATACGTACGTACATAGTCTGTGGGTCACCGGTATGCCACTGGCTGCTACATGAGTTGTTAAAGTTGTGGCTAAAGTTATCACATGTTAAGTCCACGGATTCTTTTTAACATATCACAGGATTTCATAACTGTACATTGGATTCGTTAAAATTATCATCGGATTTTTCATTCTTCCAGGGCGTCTCACCACAATATTTCTGTACATTTCATCCAGTTCATTAAACTTATCATTGGATTTTTGAAATCACCACTGGATTTACTAACTTATCCATGGATTTGCTAATTGCCACTGGATTCATTAACTACCACTGGATGCCTAAATTTACCACTGGATTCCTAGACTGACCAGTCCGCTGATTCGTTGAGTTACTATTGAACTTGCCCCAAAATCATAAACTTTACCATTGGAATTGTAAATTTTCATGTTGTCGTTTCTCCTGGGTGCAGATTTAATTTTGATGTCTCTTTGTGTAACTGCAAAACTTGTTTCCTTATCTGACCACCACGAATGTCCGTTCTAACACTGCATTCCGTGAATTTACAAGTTCCGAATTCGTCGTCGACTTAATTAGATGATTTGTTGTCTGCCCTCTGGCTCTTCTGCCGGCTTCAGTGTTTGTTTAGTGGTCAGTTAGTTTAAAGTAACACCCGATTTGTTAAAGATCCCTGTGTGTTAAGTGCCACCTGATTTGTTGAACATACCTGCGACGATTTAACATACCTGTGTGACTTTAAGTGCTACCCGATATCTTGAACATACCTCTGTTATTTTTTTCTGGTGGCCAGAGTTTTGGATTGTGTGCTTAGTGTGGTGTTGTGATTTATTACGAGGCAGAAACGTTGGTACAGGACTGTATGTTGCTGTGACCGTGTTGGTGTGTGTTAGGTGGGTACAGAACTGTATGTTGCTGTGACCATTTCCATTGTCAGCAGTCATGGGAACTTGGATCAAGCGGCACCGCAAATATGTGGTGAATGTGAGTATATGGACGGTGTGTGTGTGAGTGTGTGTGTGTGTGTGTGTGTGTGTGTGTGTGTGGTTGTAGTAACGTGCGTGCGGGTGTGCCAGCGCGCGCGCGTATGTATGTGTGTGTGACGGTATGTGTCAACGTGTTTTCTCTCTAATCTTTCTCTCTGTCTGTCTGTCTGTCTGTCTATCTGTCTGTCTGTCTGTCTGTGTGCCTTTCTATCTGTCTGATAGTAAACACATGTGAATGAATGTGTAAACGTGCATAACTGTCAATACCGGCCGGTCTGTGTGCTGGTGGTACGTGCTTAATTAATACGGTCATCTGTGATTCTCTCCTCTCTCTCTCTCTCTCTCTCTCTCTCTCTCTCTCTCTCCTCCTCTCTCTCTCTCTCCTCCTCTCTTTCTTTCTGTCTCTCTGTCTCTCTCTCTTCTGTTTCTCTCTCTCTAATTTTTTCTCTGTCTGTCTGTCGGTTTGCCTGTCTGTTTGTCTCTGTCTGTCTGTCTGTCTGTCTCTGTAATTTGTCGATTTTCACCAATGAAAACTATAGATACAAAGATCAATCCCTGAATTCTGAAGCCCCCCGCCCTCCCTTCTCTATCTCCTCCCCCCCCCCCCCCCGCCTGTTTATTTTTCATGGAACTGATCTTTTCCGAGATCTGAAAGGCGTGTTAGTGATTAAAGTCTGGCTCATCGATGGCGCCCAGTGTATAGAATAACTGACATATTTATAATTGATGATGTAGGTCAACAGTGCATTCGTGATAGATGAGATGTATGATAATATGATAATTGATGGAATACAGGTTTATGATGAGATGGCGACTGTGATTGATGACTTCGAGAGAGAGAGAGAGAGAGAGAGAGAGAATGGATGAGAGAGAGAGAGAGAGAGATTGTTTAATTGTTTGATTGAATATTTGCAATGGAGAATTATAATACAATCACAGAGAAAGAGACACTTACACAGACAACCAAAACACACACACACAACCACACACACACACACACACACACACACACACACACACACACACACACAACACACACACACACACACACACGTAGGTGCACGCACACGCTTAAACATATATACATCCATACATACGTACGTACATACGAACACACGCATACATACGTACGCATGCACACGCACGCATGTACGCACATTCGATGCACGTACGTACATCGACGCAGATTCACACACGCACGCACACACACACACGCGTACTGGCAGACACACATCAACACACACATACATCGTGATTATGTGCGTGTGTGTGTTGATGTGTGCCTGCCAGTACGTGTGTTTGCAGTGTGTGTATGTATATATGTCATTTCAACTCTCTCTCTCCCTCTCTCCCTCTCTCTCTTCTCTCTCTCCCTCTCTCTTTCTCTCTCTTTCTGTCTCTCTCTCTTTCTCTCTCTTTCTGTCTCTCTCTGTCTGTCTGTCTCTCTTTTTCTGTGAACGTAAGCCACACACTTGATGTGTGTGTGTGTGTGTGTGTGTGTACGTGTGTCTGTTGGTGTGTGCACGTGTGTACATGTGTGTGTGCGTGTGTACATGTGTGTGTGCTTATGTGTGGGTATATGTGCGTGTGTGCGTGTGTGTGTGTGTGTGTGTGTGTGTGTATGCTTGCCTCTTTGCAGTGTGTGTGTGCTGTGTGATTATATCTGTGTGGGTGTGGGCGTGGAATGGAAATACGTTCTAGTTGTCACATTCCACACACGCTAATCACAATTGTTGCGAAATACCTGTGAAATACGCCCAGTGGCTCCAGGCGTGGAGTAACAATATTACGGTAATCGTGTACGGTGTACATGTATTAAGGCCACTGGGTTCACAACACGTAGTGTGTGGTGGTGCATTAACAACGATAGAAAATTAACACAATTGGTCAAAAGCTGTGGACTGTTTGCTGTTGTGGTCTTTTTGTCTCTGTCTTTGTCTGTCTGTCTGTCTCTCCCTCTCTCCCTCTCTTCCCCTTCTCCCTCTCCTCCTTTCTCTCTCCCTTCCCCTATCTCTCTCATTTTTGTATATGTGTGTGTGTGTGTGTCTGTTAAAAAGCAAGGCAGACAAATCATTAATGTTACAATGCATTTGCTGGTTTGTGAAAGTATGCTTCCCGCGTAATATGTCTGTATATGAACCAGGGGGGAAAAAAACACGAAAAAAAATCAGAACGCGTATTTAATGCAACAAGACAAGGCAGGCGCAAAGTTTCGGCCGACTGGCCTTTGTCAACCGCAAGATCACAAACACACAAACACCAAATACAAATATCAGGCGAAAAAGAATGAAACGTCCCTGTTGCTTCGTCCAGTTTAGTCTTTTTCTCCTAATTTTTGTATTTGATGTTTGTGTGTTTGTGACCTTACGCTTGACAAAGACCAGTTGGCCGAAACTTTGCAGCTGTCTTGTCTTGTATTAAATACGCGTTCTTATTCTTCTTTCGTGTTTTTTCTGGTTCCTGTTTGCTTGAACGCGGGCAGTCACACTTGTTTTGGATGTGTGTAGATGTGTATGTTTGTGTGAGTGTGTGTGTTTATTTATGCGTTGTTTCTTTGAATGTCTATTCACGTCAGATACTTTTAGAGAAATCTGTGTGTGTGTGTGTCTACATGTGTATGTATGTGTTTGTGTGTGTGTTTGTGGGTAGTGTGTGTGTGCGTGCGCGGGCGCGTGCGGGTGTGTATGTGTATGTGTGTGTTTGTGTGTGCGTGTGTGTGTGTAAAAGACATGTGTATCTGTATATCTTATCTTCAAAGAAAACAACAGATATATAAAGTAAATAAACAAATTATTCGATGTCTCAATCACTACACAACTTCAGCCCACCGGCGGCAGTTAGTACCAGATACCACAGGAAAGTTAAAAAGTTTTTCTTGTGTCCATATCTCAGCACGATAGCTCACCGCACACGCTGTTTTGGTTCCGACGGCAAACCCCTCTTGTAGGCTGTGACCTTGGTGACGTTGCTGTCTGAACTCAGTCACTGTAAGGTCAAGGACAGACAAGTCCACAGTAAATACCCCATACCAGCAGCTCACGTCACGTGGTCTACCACACGGATTGAAACCAACGAACAAACAAACAAACAAACGAACGAACGAACAAACAAAACAAAACGAAAACAAATAAAAAAGTGACGTAGGCCTACTGTTCTGTAAGTTGTGGTATTATCTGTTGTGAGGGAGCCAAACCAATCAACAGAGTAACATAACATGTTATATAATAATTATATATGTCAAGCAGTACTAATAGTTACACGCTTATCGACTTATCGTATGCAAGTATTTTTGTGTAAACACACACACAAGCGCACACACACGCATGAGCGCAATCACGCACACACACATGCACGCACACACATACATACACACGCATACATACACACGCATACATACACACGCATACACACGCATAAGCACACACACATACACATACATACACACACACGCACACGCGCACGCACACACACATACACGCACACGCAGACATACACAGAGACACAGACACACACAAACAGACAGACACACACACAGATACACACACACACACACACACACACACACACACACACGCAGAAACACACACACACGCACACACACACAGACACAGACACAGACAGACAGACTGCACACACACACACACACACACACACACACACACACACACACACACACACACACACACACACACACACACCACACACACACACACACATGCAGTCATGATATACATGTGTTTGTGTGCTTTTCGTGTATGTGTGTGTGCGCGTGTGTGTGTATTTGCGTGTGTGCGTGTTTGCGTGTGTGTGTATGTGTGTGTGCGTGCGTGCGTGTGTGTGTGTGTGTGTGTGTGTGTGTGTGTGTGTGTGTGTGTGTGTGTGTGTGTGTGTGTGTAGGGCCTATATGTATTCATGACGTGAGTGCGTTTATGTTTATACGCATGTGTATATTATTATGTGTTTTTGTGTGCGTTTGTGTATGTGTTTGTGTGCGTGTTTGCGTGTGCTTGCGTATGTGTGCGTGTGTGTTTGTTTGGGGGGGGGGGGGTAAGTGAGAGTGAGTGTAAGAGAGAGAGCAAAAGAGGGAATGTTACATATGTATATTTGTGTGTGTATTCATGGGCGCGAGTGAGAGATTCGCACACAGTCAGTCAGTCAGTCAGTCAGTCAGTCAGACAGACAGAGAGACAGTCGGTCAGTCAGTCCGTCAGACAGACATAGAGACAGTCAGACAGACAGTCAGACAGACAGACAGAGAGACAGTCAGACAGACAGACAGAGAGACAGTCAGACAGACAGAGAGACAGTCAGACAGACAGACAGACAGTCAGTCAGACAGACAGACAGTTAGTCAGTCAGTCAGTCAGTCAGACAGACAGACAGTTAGTCAGTCAGTCAGTCAGTCAGACAGACAGAAAGACAGTCAGACAGACAGACATAGAGACAGTCAGATAGACAGACAGACAGTCAGTCAGACAGACAGACAGACAGAGAGACAATCAGATAGACAGACAGACAGTCAGACAGACAGACAGAGATACAGTCAGATAGACAGACAGTCAGTCAGACAGACAGACAGACAGACAGTTAGTCAGTCAGTCAGTCAGACAGACAGTCAGTCAGTCAGTCAGTCAGACAGAGAGAACAGACAGACAGAGAGACAGACAGACAGACAGAGAGAGAGACAGACAGACAGACAAACACATGGTGCTATTTGTCCTACGTGTAGCCACAAAGGCCAGTAGACAACAGACAATTTTGTGTGTGTGTGTGACTGTCCCCTGAGATTGCGGCTGATCATAATTTATTATAATATATATAATTATGCACACAGAGACAGGCAGCAAACTGTGTCACACACTTTGTTACCACTGCCTACGAAGTCTAATTTTCTAGTTTTTACAAGAGAACAATACATGTAGGTTTTCATCTTACATGACCATACGTGTGGGACAGTTTTTTTAAAAATGCATTTACATTTGAAAGGATAGTAACTGTTGTGTTTGAAATAAAATTTGGAATTAATTTGTTAACGTGGTGTTAGCTCTGATCTGGGTCTGGTGATGGGCTGCGCTATAAACATTATGAACTTGAACTGACGTTGCAGTGGCTCTCTGCAAGTTACCGGGTGTGCTAACAATGACTTTGCTCACGCTCTGTGAGCGTTATACTATACTTGTGTTAGAGAGGACCCTCCATGGGTGAAATCATGACTGTGTTCATGTCACTACCTACACATGTCTTCTTCTTCTTCTTCTTCTTCTTGTTCACTCACTGTCTTCATTCTATTAGCTCGGGGTGCTGGTGCAAAAGGTGTCAGCCAATCTCAGTCAGCCACGACGATCTTGAGTCAGTCACGATAGCTCAGTCCATGTCTTCCATACGTCATTCCATGTTTTCCATACCTCATCCCATGTCTTCAACCTCATACCATAACTTCCATACCTCCTTCCATGTCTTCCATACCTCATTCCATGACTTCCATACGTCATCCCTTGTCTTCCATATCTCATTCCATGTCTTCCATACTTCATTCCATGTCTTCCATACCTCATCCCATGTCTTCCATACCTCCTTCCATGTCTTCCATATCTCCTTCCATGCCTTCCATACCTCATCCCATGCCTTCCATACCTTTCCCATGTCTTCCATACCTCATTCCATGCCTTCCATACCTCATTCCATGTCTTCCATATCTCTTTCATCCTTTGTCATTGACAGTAAATGACGCTTACGTGACTTCTGATTTTTCATTGCCAAAATATGACAGTAATGTGACTTTGTCTCGCCAAAAACTGACTATAATATGACTTTGTTATTTATTATTGACAGTAGATAACACTAATATGATTCTTCATCACGGAAAGTAAATGAGTTTAATTTACGTAGACCACGCATGTAATTCAAGCTTATAATACACTTATTAATGCGAACTCCATCGTACAATCAGCTTGATAAGTCATGTAACAAAAATCCTATCAAGAATAATCATGATGAGGACAAGGAACAGAATCAAAAGAGAAATAGCAGAAGAACAGTGATTTGTCGAAGGGAAAGGAAGTATTAATGCCATGTACATTCTAAAAAGTATCATAGAGAGGTCAATCCAGATGAATAAGGATTTATGTTTATGCTTTGTTGATTATACCATGGCTTTAGATCGGGTAAGACATGAAGAATTGTTCAACCAACTAGAAAGGCTCAATACAGATGGAAAAGATCAGCAGCAGCAATGAGAATAGAAAATGAGGTTGTTGTTTTTTTTCCAAAATATCAAAAGAGAGGGTCAGGCAGGGTTGTGTTCTGTCACCAGATTTGTTTTCACTTTACAGCAAAACCATCATGAGAAACCCAGAAGAATGCCCTGGGATAAAGTTTGGAAGAAAAATGACAAACAACATTCATTACGCAGATTACATCGTGCTAAATTGCAGAAAATGAAAAAGACCTACAAAACTTTGTGAATATAACAGAAATAGAAAGCAAACATAAAGGGCTGGAGCAAAATGGCAGGAAGACTGAGGTCATGGTAATCAGTAAAAAACACAAGAAGAACATTGATAAAGAAGATTTAGGAAAAGACAAGCTACATTTATAGGACATGTTATGAGGAAAGACAAATTAGGGCACCAGGTCACAACAGGAAAGCTGGAGGAACAGCGAACACCAGGTAGACCCAGGGAGAAAATATTGGACGGACTTGCAGGATGGCTGAGGACAGAGAGGGTGGGAGATGTACTTGCAGCGACAAAGGACAGATTCTTATAGAGGGCCACGATCGTCAACGTCATGTGGCAGCGCACATGATGATGATGAGTACACGCAATGCGTATGAAAGTAAGATTTTGTTTCAGTTATTTGTGTTTTGTTCTGTTTTGCTGTTATGGTGTTTGTTTGTTTGCTTTGTTTATGACATTTTTCTTTGTGTAGTTCAAGTTTTATGTTAACTGCACAATAAATAGTTTATGATGATGATGGTGATGGTGTAGGACATATGAGATGTGATTGTTGTTTCAGATATTAGTTTCCGTAAATCTTTATAGGACTATTATGGTTTGATTGGGAAATGGGAAACAAGAAAGACAGACTTTGGAAAGAAAATGGATTTATTTACGTTACACTTACTACTAATATTTAATTTAACGACTGTGACCTCAGTTTGGGTTTGACATCTCAGAAGGCGAGAGCCAAGTGGGATGGGGAGTGGGTAACATACGTACATCGCCTGGAGGCCGGTGTTGTGAGAGGAATGTGGGTGTTATCTGTTTAGTCAGTCCATAGACATAAATGAGGAGACAGGCGACCAGCTGTGTTCCACTCTGTGATATGTCATCTTCCTATCAACTGGCGAGCGTACAGAACTTAGTAACATGGATGTGTTCAGCCATCTTCAATTCAACTTTGTAATACATTTCTGCGATAAGGGGAAAAATAAATCAACTAATGAATCATTCTTAACGGAGAAGTATACGATGAAATATTCTCCAAATCGAAACAGAGCACAAAGAGGCTTGAAGAAACGCCTCCATCTTGGCTTTTATAATAAGAGCAAACGATCACAACTGCAATGTTATTTTCTAGATAATGATCTTTATCGTGTCTATGTGTTGTTTTAAAATATCAAACTGCCAGCTCTGTTGTCCTTACTGTAGACTCCATAGTGTTGCGACTACGGAAAGAGGAGCAGAACAGAAGGCTGGGCGGACTGCCCGGTAGAGAAGAAGGCTGGAGTGAATCAAAGAAGGGCTGTTTCATTCTGTCTTGGTGCAGTAGCTGGGCTTGGCTTGGCTGGTGTGTGTTGTGTGGCTGTCTAAAAGTGACTGGGCTTGTGTGGTGTGTGTGTTGTGTGGCTGTCTAAAAGTGGCTTGGCTTGGCTGGTGTGTGTTGTGTGGCTGTCTTAAAGTGACTGGGCTTGTGTGGTGTGTGTGTTGTGTGGCTGTCTAAAAGTGGCTTGGCTTGGCTGGTGTGTGTTGTGTGGCTGTCTAAAATTGACTGGGCTTGGCTGGTGTGTGTGTTGTGTGGCTGTCTAAAAGTGATTGGGCTTGGCTGGTGTGTGCTGTGTGTCTGTCTAAAAGTGACTGGGCTTGTGTGGTGTGTGTGTTGTGTGGCTGTGTCTAAAAGTGACTGGGCTTGTGTGGTGTGTGTGTTGTGTGGCTGTGTCTAAAAGTGACTGGGCTTGGCTGGTGTGTGTGTTGTGTGGCTGTGTCTAAAAGTGACTGGGCTTGTGTGGTGTGTGTGGCTGTGTCTAAAAGTGACTGGGCTTGTGTGGTGTGTGTGTTGTGTGGCTGTCTAAAAGTGACTGGGCTTGTGTGGTGTGTGTGGTGTGTGGCTGTGTCTAAAAGTGACTGGGCTTGTGTGGTGTGTGTGTTGTGTGGCTGTGTCTAAAAGTGACTGGGCTTGTGTGGTGTGTGTATTGTGTGGCTGTCTAAAAGTGACTGGGCTTGGCTGGTGTGTGCTGTGTCTCTGTCTAAAAGTGACTGGGCTTGTGTGGTGTGTGTGTTGTGTGGCTGTTTAAAAGTGACTGGGCTTGTGTGTGTGTGTGTTGTGTGGTTGTGTCTAAAAGTGACTGGGCTTGTGTGATGTGTGAAGTGCGCTGGGTCTTGGCTGGTGTGTGTTGTGTGGCTGTCTAAAAGTGACTGGGCTTGTGTGTTGTGTGTGTTGTGTGGCTGTTTAAAAGTGACTGGGCTTGTGTGGTGTGTGTGTTGTGTGGTTGTGTCTAAAAGTGACTGGGCTTGTGTGGTGTGTGTATTGTGTGGCTGTGTCTAAAAGTGACTGGGCTTGTGTGGTGTGTGTATTGTGTGGCTGTCTAAAAGTGACTGGGCTTGGTGGTGTGTGCTGTGTGTCTGTCTAAAAGTGACTGGGCTTGTGTGGTGTGTGTGTTGTGTGGCTGTTTAAAAGTGACTGGGTTGTGTGGGTGTGTGTGTTGTGTGTTGTGTCTAAAAGTGACTGGGCTTGTGTGATGTGTGAAGTGCGCTGGGCTTGGGCTGGTGTGTGTTGTGTGGCTGTCTAAATAGTGGATGGTGGCTTGTGTGTTGTGTGTGTTGTGTGGCTGTCTAAAAGTGACTGGGCTTGTGTGGTGTGTGTGTTGTGTGGTTGTGTCTAAAAGTGACTGGGCTTGTGTGGTGTGTGTTGTGTGTTGTGTGGTGTGTGAAGTGCGCTGGGCTTGGCTGGTGTGTGTTGTGTGGCTGTCTAAAAGTGACTGGGCTTGTGTGGTGTGTGGTGTGTGGCTGTCTAAAAGTGACTGGGCTTGTGTGGTGTGTGGTGTGTGGTGTGTGGCTGTCTAAAAGTGACTGGGCTTGTGTGGTGTGTGTTGTGTGTTGTGTGTTGTGTGGCTGTCTAAAAGTGACTGGGCTTGTGTGGTGTGTGAAATGCGCTGGGCTTGGCTGGTGTGTGTTGTGTGTCTGTCTGAAAGTAACTGGGCTTGTGTGTGACGTGTGGCTATATCCCAGAGTTTGTCATCTCTTCACCTTGCCATTCGGCTTATAAACATGGTAACTGGTGACTGGGTCCGAATGGGTCACACAGCGCATGGACAGCCCCTCTCTGCCTGGCGAAATGGCAACTATGTGGTGTCTGGAGCTGGGAGGTAACTTGTCTGGCTGGTGTCAAGATATCATTCCTCTGGGTCCTACCCAGCGCCTGGCTGTTTTATTTTGTTTTGTTTTTTGTTTTGATAATTTTCAACAGAACAGTTTATGATCAGCATGGCCAGAACTGAACACGCAAGAGACATGAGTGACAGCTCTTGTCTTTGCCTATGACATAGGAGCAAGTTGCCACAAGTACAATATTATTTACCAAGCAAAGATCTTCAATATGTGTCAATGTTGTTTCGTGTTAATGCAAATCGTTTCCCTATAGCACTGTTATTCAGACTTATTTGGACTCACTGTTCGTGGTCAGATCAGATCAGACCTAATCAGACCGTTACTGGAGCACGGAGAACTGAAGCTGTCAGGCGAGCTGACCACATTCCACTATGTTGTTGTACAGTCCGTATCTTTGGTGGGCGTCCATGCTGGGTGTTTTCATATTTCTATAATCCAGTCACTTACATGGCTTACAGGGTCTTTAACGTGCATATTTGATATCCTGCATGCATATGCACAGGAAGAGGGAGGGGGTGGATGATGGGTCAGGTGTTGGCGGTCTGCACACTTTGACATGAGAGGTCAGAAAAATCCCGCTGTAACCGCCAGGTGGAGCTGTCAACTGGGAGTAAACCCAGGATCTGTGATTGGAGGTCCGACATTTATCCACTTGACTATGCCGCCCATCCAAAAGCCGTTGGTCCAACAAAATCAGCAGAAGATCGACACCGGTGCTGACACGAGCCCTGAGATTTCATTGACAAGTCAGTCTGTGTTGTCTTGTGTGTCTGTGGTAAATCTGAAGACGCGCTTGAGGAAAGAAGACACGTGTGAGGGATTTACTCTTGTGTATACTGTTCGATAATAGTTTTGTTTCGTGTTGAAATCGTGGTGGGGTGTAGGGAGAGAGAGAGAGAGAGAGAGAGACAGAGACAGAGACAGAGACAGAGACACACAGACAGATAGACAAAGAGAGAGAGAGAGAGACAGACGGAAGACAGACGGACAGACAGACCGAGAGAGAGAGAAGGGGGGATGGAGTGAGGGATAGAGGTAGGGAGCGAGAGACATCCCTTGCCCTTCCCTTGTTGCTCCTTGGGCAAGGGATTTTCATGCTGTGATAAATGGTCATTTTCTTGCTGGACTGCTCACTGTGCAGGTCAGTCGATTGTCGACTGGTTTGTCAAGTTTGCCATTGAGATATTGCAATCTTTAGCTTTGCTGGGGGTGATATGTACGATCGTATCCATTGTTTATTTGAATTTGTCTGTTTCTGTCTGTCTGCCAGTCTGTCTTTACATGTAATGCTTGTGCAAGTATATAAACACAAAAAATGCACACACGCACGCACGCACACACACACACACACACACACACCCACACACACACACACACACACACACACAACACACACACACACACACACACACACACACACACACACACACACACCACACACACATACACACACACACACACACATAGTTGATCTTAAGTTGTTTGAATTAATATCAAAATTAGAGTGTCTGTGCTGTTGTAAGCGTGCATATACATACATATGTGTTAAGCTGTTTTACGTGAAAGGGTGAGGCGAGAAGGGGATGTGCATGTGCACGCGTAAATGTGTATGTATGTGCGCACATATAAACTTGCATGCTTGTATGCGTGCGTGCGTTTATATCTGGGAGCTCAAATGAAAAACAAGCACCCCAGTCAAACCAGAGGGATACAGACAGAGAGACAGACAGACAGACAGACAGACAGACACAGAGGAGTGAAGTGAAATAACACCTTATTTTTCAATGAAATGAAATAGCACCCTATTTTCCAGAGAATAAATAGCATCCTATTTTCCAATGAAAAAAGCCACCTTATTTTCCAATGAAACGAACAAACAAACAAACAAAAAGCCCATCTTATTTTCCAACGAAATGAAATAAAACCCTATTTTCCAGAGAATAAATAACGCCTTATTTTCCAATGAAACAAACAAACAAAACGTCTTATTTTTCAATGAAATGAAATGACATATTTTCCATTGAAATGAAATAACACCTTATTTTCCATTGAAATAAAATAACACCTTATTTTCCAATGAACTGAAATAACACCTTATTTTCCAATGAACTGAAATAACACCTTATTTTCCAATGAACTGAAATAACACCTTATTTTCCAGCAGTGTAAATAGTAGCACAGAGGCCAGCTTACATCTGCCGTTACTGATCTGCTTATATCAAACAACAGCAAAGACGATGCTGCAAAAACGTACAAATTGATAAATTAGAGACACAAAACGAATTATATTTTATCATGAATACGCCACATTAAAGTGAATACATAGACTCGAATGATTGTGTATGTATGTATGTGTGTGTGTGTGTATGTGTGTGTGTGTGTGTGTGTGTGTGTGTGTGTGTGTGTGTGTGTGTGTGTAAATGTGTGTGTGCGAGTGTGTGTGCGCCTATGTGTGTGCGTGTGTGTGTGGTAGTGTGTGTGTGTGTACGTGTGTGTATTTGTATTAATAG
>CM060310.1:2826738-2841738 GCA_030674185.1 Monoplex corrugatus | reverse complement strand
GTTAGTAGAGCGCTTAACATGCAGGTAGAGTGATTGATTTTATGGTAGAACACTTAACAGGTAGAGTCATTGATCATATAGAACAGCACTTAACAGGCAGGAAGAGTGATTGATTATATGGTAGAACACTTAACAGGTAGAGTCATTGATTGTATAGAACAGCACTTAACAGGCAGGAAGAGTGATTGATTTTATGGTAGAACACTTAACAGGTAGAGTCATTGATCGTATTGTAGAGCACTTAACAGGTAGAGTCATTGATCATATAGAACAGCACTTAACAGGCAGGAAGAGTGATTGATTTTATGGTAGAACACTTAACAGGTAGAGTCATTGATCGTATTGTAGAGCACTTAACAGGTAGAGTCATTGATCATATAGAACAGCACTTAACAGGCAGGAAGAGTGATTGATTATATGGTAGAACACTTAACAGGTAGAGTCATTGATCGTATTGTAGAGCACTTAACAGGTAGAGTCATTGATCATATAGTAGAGTACTTAACAGGTAGAGTCAATGATCATATAGTGGAGCACTTAACATGCACATTGATCATATAGTGGAGCACTTAACAGGTAGAGTCATTGATCATATAGTGGAGCACTTAACAGGTAGAGTCATTGATCATATAGTAGAGCACTTAACAGGTAGAGTCAATGATCATATAGTGGAGCACTTAACAGGTAGAGTCATTGATCATATAGTAGAGCACTTAACAGGTAGTGTCATTGATCATATAGTAGAGCACTTAACAGGTAGAGTCAATGATCATATAGTAGAGCACTTAACAGGTAGAGTCAATGATCATATAGTAGAGCACTTAACAAGTAGGCATTGATTGTATAGTAGAGCGTTTAGCAGGTAGAGCCATTGATTATATATCAGAACAGGCTCTGGTGAACTACACCAAGTTGCCAGACACCTACGCAGTCTTCTTTGGTGGGTGGCTTAACAGCCACTTGACAACACTAAGTGCCGACGGATGCCTGGTAGCGAGACTTTGGAATAAATCATCTCGAGGTTGGTGGTGTGTTAAAGAACCAAGATGATTAACGTGGAATTAGAGCCATTGAATATTCCCAGACCTGAACATTCCCGTGTGGTGTGACACATGAGGCCACAAGAGAACTCTAACGGACTTAGCAGTCTCAGGCCATCACTCCAGTGTCTATCCACCAGTTGTAGTCTCTGTCAACCGTCTGATGCCAGCTCATGTTTGGTCGTCCTTCCTTCACTGTCCTCCTGGGCTCTAGTTCAGGACTTGGTTGGCACCAGGTCTTAAAGACAATCTAGCGACATAACCCAGCCAACTCCGTTGTTGCCTGCAGATGATGTTGGTAACTGGGATTTGTTTGCTTCTTGACCTTACTTCGTCGTCTACAAAGTCTTTCCACTTGATAACCAAGATCTTACGTAGGCAATGATATCAAAGGATTGGCACAAAGGGGAAAAAAGATTAAACAAAAAACTTTCATCAGGCTGATCTATATCAAAGGCATGCAAAGTGAGACTGGTAACTTACTCCACGACACGCGATTTACGTCTGCCAAGCTACCACAGTCCGCAACCCTGTGGCGCAAAGCGCTGTAGAGGGCTTAGGACAGCTTCTTATAAAAGCTCCGAAACGCATTGCGATCGCGTCGAGTTAGCGCGGACTTGTAGGAGGCAGAGGCCGGCGCTAATTGTGCCGTTGGTGCTGGTGGGACCAATCATTTGATAACTACTTTCCCAGAAATTCATAGTTTGTCTGTGTAAGATGTTGCTGACTATGGACCCAGTTTAAGATGAAAACCAACGTGGGGTAAAACTAAAAGTAGGGGTTGGAGTGTCGGGGTAGGGGTTCAAGAAGATAGCTCAGTGAATGTGAATGGCCAGAATTGGGACACTGATCGCATGGATAGGATAAGGAAAAACGCAGATGTGAAAACAGAAATGTACGTCCTCACCATAAAACTTGACTGACCGAGAATCTGAGACAGGACCTCTACCACTTTTGACCATTCCATCTTTAAAGGGTTATCTGCCTTGCCCTCAAGAAAGGGAAAGTAGGGTTGTCTATCTTGCCCCAAGAAGGGGAAAGTAAAGTTGTGTACCTTGCACTAAGAAGGGAAAGTAGGTTGTCTACCTTGCCCCAAGAAAGGAAAAGTAGAAAGGGAAGTAGGTTGTCTACCTTGTCCCAAGAAAAGGGAAAGTAGGGTTGTCTACCTTGTCCCAAAACGGGAAAGTAGGGTTGTCTACCTCGTCCCAAGAAAGGGAAAGTAGGGTTGTTTACCTTGTCCCAAGAAATGGAAAGTAGGGTTGTCTGCCTTGCGATCAAGGAAGGAAAGTAGGGTTGTTTACCTTGTCCCAAGAAATGGAAAGTAGGGTTGTCTGCCTTGCGATCAAGGAAGGAAAAGTAGGGTTGTCTGCCTTGTGCCCGAAAGGAAAAGTAGGTTGTCTGCCTTGTGCCCTGAGAAAGGAAAGTAGGTTGTCTGTCTTGTGCCTGAGAGAAGAAAAAGTAGGTTGTCTTGTGCCCTGAGAAAGGAAAAGTAGGTTGTCTGCCTTGTGCCCGAGAAAGGAAAAGTAGGTTGTCTGTCTTGTGCCCTGAGAAAGGAAAAGTAGGTTGTCTGCCTTGTGCCCTGAGAAAGGAAAAGTAGGTTGTCTGCCTTGTGCCCTGAGAAAGGAAAAGTAGGTTGTCTGCCTTGTGCCCCGAGAAAGGATAAGTAGGTTGTCTGCCTTGTACCCTGAGAAAGTAAAAGTAGGTTGTCTGTTTGCGCTCAAGGAAGGAAAAGCAGGTTGTCTGCCTTGTGCCCCAAAAGTAAAACAGGATTGTGATGCTTGCCCCAAAGAAGTAAACGAGTTGTCTGCCTTGTCCCCCAAGAGTTAAAACAGGGTAGTCTGCGGGGTGTCTGCCTTGTCCCCAAAAGAATGAAACAGGGGTTGTCTGCCTTGTCCCAACAAGTAAAACAGGGTTGTCTGCCTTGTCCCCAAACAAGTAAAACAGGGTTGTCTGCCTTGTCCCACAAAGAAATGAAACAGAGTTGTCTGCCTTTGTCCCCCAAAGACGTAAAACAGGGTTGTCTGCCTTGTCCCCCAAAGACGTAAAAACAGGGTTGTCTGCCTTGTCCCCCAAAGACGTAAAACAGGGTTGTGCTGCCTTGTCCCCCAAAGACGTAAAACAAGTTGTCTGCTGTCCCCCAAAGACGTAAACAGGGTTGTCTGCCTTGTCCCCCAAAGACGTAAAACAGAGTTGTCTGCCTTGTCCCCCAAAGACGTAAAACAGGGTTGTTTCCTTGTCCCCCAAGAAATGAAACAGAGTTGTCTGCCTTGTCCCCCAAAGACGTAAAACAGGGTTGTCTGCCTTGTCCCCCAAAGACGTAAAACAGGTTGTCTGCCTTGTCCCCAAAGACGTAAAACGGGTGTGTGCCTTGTCCCCCAAAGACGTAAAACAGGGTTGTCTGCCTTGTCCCCCAAAGACGTAAAACAGGGTTGTCTGCCTTGTCCCCCAAAGACGTTAAAACAGGGTTGTCTGCCTTGTCCCCCAAAGAGTAAAACAGGGTTGTGTGCCTTGTCCCCCAAAGAAATGAAACAGAGTTGTCTGCCTTGTCCCCCAAAGAAGTAAAACAGGGTTGTCTGCCTTGCCCCCAAAGACGGTAAAACAGGGTTGTCTGCCTTGTCCCCCAAAGAAATGAAATAGAGTTGTCTGCCTTGTCCCCCAAAGAGATAAAACAGAGTTGTCTGCCTTATCCCCCAAAGACGTAAAACAGGGTTGTCTGCCTTGTCCCCCAAAGAAGTAAAACAGGGTTGTCTGCCTTGTCCCCCAAAGAAGTAAAAACAGGGTTGTCTGCCTTGTCCCCCAAAGAGGTAAAACAGAGTTGTCTGCCTTGTCCCCCAAAACGTAAAACAGGGTTGTCTGCCTTGTCCCCCAAACAAGTAAAACAGGGTTGTCTGCCTTGTCCCCCAAACAAGTAAAATAGCGTTGTCTGCCTTGTCCCCCAAACAAGTAAAATAGCGTTGTCTGCCTTGTCCCTTAAGAAGGAAAATAGGGTTTTCTGCCTTGCCCCTCAAGAAATTAAAACAGGGTTGTCTGCCTTGCCCCCAAAGAAATAAAACAGGGTTTTCTGCCTTGCCCCCCCCCCCCCCTTCAAGAAGTAAAACCGGGTTGTCTGCCTTTTTCTTTCCACCTCTTGAGGCTGAGGACATGTCCGTGTACTTACATGTCTTGACAAAGGGGCACCCTGGCAGTCCTTTTCTGTTCATACTTACCCACTGTACCCGGCCCTAAATGGATACCTGACATTGTCCCCAGCACCCTCCCCATGGAGATGTCGGCGGCTTTTTCAATAAAGTGCTCGTAGTTTTCCCACTTTTGGGAATTCTGTGATCGAAATTTCTTCTTTTCTGTCACTCTGTTTGTTTCTGTCTTGTTCCTTTTTTTCTGTCATCTTTTCCTTTCATTTTCTGCATTTTGATCCTGATCCATTCTGTGTTATGTTGTAAAGCCGTACATACTTTCTATAAGGGTTGATGATTGGATACATATATTAACGGCATTTTTGTCTGTAAACAAAGATGGCATGCAGAAGCAATCCTACATAACAGTGTAGGCCAGTATGTATGTATGTATGTATGCATGCATGTATGTATGTATGTATGTATGCATGTATGTATGTATGTATGTATTATATGTATATGTATGTATGTATATATGTATGTATGTATGTATGCATGTATGTATGTATGCATGTATGTGTGTATGTATGTATGTATGTATGTATGCATGCATGTATGTATGCATGTATGTATGTATGTATGCATGTATGTATGTATGTTATGTATGTATGTATGTACATACGTACGTACTTACGTATATACTATGTATATATGTATGTATTGTATGTATTGTATGTATGTATGTATGTAGTTGTATGTATATGTATCGTATGTATGTTGTGTGTGTGTGTATGTGTGTGTGTTGTGTGTGTGTATGTGTATGTATATACATATATATATATGTGTGTGTGTGTGTGTGCGTGCGTGCGTGCGTGTGTGTGTGTGTGTGTGTGTGTGTGTGTGTGTGTGTGTGTGTGTGTGTGTGGTGTGTGTGTGTGTGTGTGTGTGTGTGTGTGTGTGTGTGTGTGTGTGTGTGTGTTGTAAAGTACTTAATCGTGTTTAGATATTTGTATGACAATTTTCTTTAAAACCCTGGTGAGAAATTGGGCTAGAATGGTCAACTGCAGGGGTATATTCCTAGATTATGTGCGGGAGTAAATTGGTATGTGTACTGTTTTTTCGTTTCCCTTTTTATTTATTTTTTTAAATGTATTTTTAGGGTTAACGAGGAGCTGTGTGTGTTTTCAGACGTTACAGCCCTGATGTCGCTCTGCGCATCGGCTTGGCTTTAAGATTAAGAACACTAATACTGACATTAATACTAATGTTAATACTAATACCAATAATAATGATAATGATGAGTGTAATGATGATGATGAGAAGATGATGACAAAGAAGAATAACTGACCCTCTTCTACATGGCTCTCCAACGACCGATGACATGTGGGGAAAATGTGTACTACCTACCTACCTATTTTACTAATCCTACAGGGCGCGTGTCTCGTGATGTCACTGTTGTCTAAGCCAAATGCAAGGACATGAACCTGTTATCATCACATCTTGAGGGTGGAAGGGTCGGGGGATGGATGGGGGTGGGGCTCGATGGGACGTGGGGAGGGGGGGGGCACGATCCCTTCAATGTGACAGTACGATGTGGGGAGGGGATGTAGTAACATCATAGTTACGGAAAAACGGATAGATGTTTCGTCAGCATATTAAATTCACGGCTGTCTCCAGTCACATGACAAATAGCTTGTGTGCTGACCCCGTTTTTAATGCCTCGGTCATGCAAGTTGTTGGACGTTAGCGTTTTATCGGGCTCTTTCTCGTCCCTCCCATTTTAAAACGCTGTCAGTTATCACAGATTGTGCAGGCTAAGGGATCATGCAGGCCGATTTGTGTGGAGCGCATATTGAATTGTCCGAGCGTAATGAATCTGTCTTAAACAAACTCTAATTGTATCACTGCAGTGTTGATAATTTTGTTTTCTATTTGTTTCTTTGTCAATCTATTTCCAGTTTGTTTTAACACTAAGTTCTGTGAACTTCGCTGGAAGCTGGGGAAATTACTCACTGGTCAAAGTCACAGTTATACGAAATGTCCCTTGAAACAGGGGAACAGCACACATGTACAGAAACATACATATATGTACAAGACAGAGCGCAAAACACACACACACACACACACACACACACACACACACACACACACACAGCGCCCGCGACCGCCACACACACACACACACACCACACACACACACACGCACCACACACAACACACACACACACGCACACACACACACACACACACACACACACACACACACACACACACACACACACACACACACACACACACGCACACACACACACACACACACAACACACACACCGTTCTCAGCACACTACTACATCATGTAAAATGCAATAAACTATACCATAAAACAATACCGGAATACATAAATACGTACCACAACACAATGCAAACCACAACACAATGCAAACCACAACACAATGCAAACCACAACACAATGCAGTGAATCAATAGTCCATTTTCCTGGAAAACATTATCTCGGTAAAAGAAGAAATATAGTTGACATTAACAGCAACAGTTGACGCAGAGCGTTATGTACCGGTGATAATGCGGTCATCATGACCTTGCTTTGAGGTCAGACTGATTCCTGGCTGGTCACACTTGCACCTACTTTCTTACTGCCCGCTCTATCGTTAACATGTGGGACAGCAACGAAGATTTTTCAATTCCGTCTGTTTTGGGCCAGCCCCTGTATAGAAGTAGCCCAAGAGTGTTTCAGAACGTTTAGGTCTTTCGTCTGTTGTTCGTCAACAGGTGTCCTTGGGGGTCTCCCCTTGCGTCTTCCTTCTGGTGTCCAGTGAAGGGCAGTGTGTGTGATGTTATCCTGCTGTTGTGGGATGACATGTCCAATCCATGTCTATCGTTTTCTCATGTAATGATGGCCATGGTGTCTTGACTACATGTACACCAGGCAAAGTAGTCATTGGTTGGGAATGGTGTTGAGACAGCAGCTTGCCTTGAGTCTTCACACGACTTGTATGTGACGGCTGATGGGCTGATAGCTGGTACAGGGACACCTAGATGTAGGCTGATGGGCTGATAGCTGGGTACAGGGACACCTAGATGTAGGCTGATGGGCTGATAGTGGGTATGGGAAACCTAGATGTAGGCTGATGGGCTGATAGTGGGTACAGGGACACCTAGATGTAGGCTGATGGGCTGATAGTGGGTATGGGACACCTAGATGTAGGCTGATGGGCTGATAGTGGGTACAGGGACACCTAGATGTAGGCTATGGGCTGATAGTGGGTACAGGGACACCTAGATGTAGCTGATGGCTGATGGGCTGATAGTGGGTACAGGGACACCTAGATTAGGCTGATGGGCTGATAGTGGGTACAGGGACACCTAGATGTAGGCTGATGGGCTGATGGTGATAGTGTACAGGGACACCTAGATGTAGGCTGATGGGCTGATGGGCTGATAGCTGGGTACAGGGACACCTAGATGTAGGCTGATGGGCTGATGGGCTGATAGCTGGGTACAGGGACACCTAGATGTAGCTGATGGCTGATGGCTGATAGTGGGTACAGGGACACCTAGATGTAGGCTGATGGCTGATAGTGGGTACGGGACACCTAGATGTAGGCTGATGGGCTGAAGTGGGTACAGGACACCTAGATGTAGGCTGATGGGCTGAGAGTGGGTACAGGGACACCTAGATGTAGGCTGATGGCTGAGGCTGATAGTGGGTATGGGGACACCTAGATGTAGGCTGATGGGCTGAGAGTGGGTACAGGGACACCTAGATGTAGGCTGATGGCTGATGGGCTGATAGTGGGTATGGGGACACCTAGATGTAGGCTGATGGGCTGAGATAGCTGGGTACAGGGACACCTAGATGTAGGCTGATGGGCTGAGAGTGGGTACAGGGACACCTAGATGTAGGCTGATGGGCTGATGGGCTGATAGTGGGTAATGGGGACACCTAGATGTAGGCTGATGGGCTGATAGCTGGGTACAGGGACACCTAGATGTAGGCTGATAGGCTGATGGGCTAATAGTGGGAACAGGGACACCTAGATGTAAGCTGATGGCTAAATGGGCTGATGGGTTGATAGTGGGTATGGGACACCTAGATGTAGGCTGATGGGCTGATAGCTGGGTACAGGGACACCTAGATGTAGGCTGATGGGCTGATAGCTGGGTACAGGGACACCTAGATGTAGGCTGATGGGCTGATAGTTGGTACAGGGACACCTAGATGTAGGCTAATGGGCTGATAGTGGTACAGGGACACCTAGATGTAGGCTAATGGGCTGATAGTGGGTACAGGGACACCTAGATGTAGGCTGATGGGCTGATAGTGGGTATGGGGACACTAGATGTAGGCTGATGGGCTGTTAGCTGGGTATGGGGACACCTAGATGTATACAGAACTAAAACGTTTGCTGTCCACTCTGATAGATACAGACTGGGTGCACATCCAAACCTAGCTCATGCGTGGAGAAAGAAAGAAAGCAAAATAAAAAACCTACCTACCTACCGACCTACGTACCCACCGACCTACCTATCTACCTACCTATCTACCTACCTACCTAACCTACCTACCTACCTACCTACCTACCTACCTACCTACCGACCTACCTACCGACCTACCTACCGACCTACCTGCCTACCTACCTACCTGTCTCTCTTCTGTTTCTCTCTCTGTAGCTATGTTTTCTCTCTCTTTCTCTCTGTCTCTGTCTCTGTCTCTCTCTGTTTCTCTCTGTCTCTGTCTCTGTCTCTCTCGATCTCTGTGTGTCTCTGCTTCTGTTTCTGTCTGACTGTCTGTCTGTCTGTCTGTCTGTCTGTCTGTCTCTTTCTTTTCTGTGTTTGTAGATTGAAAACTTTAAAAGTAGACCGACAGAACCAAAGGCTTCTATATTCTCAGACACCTGCAGACAGATATATATACACACTGTACACTGTACATACAGGGGTATACACTGTACATACAAGGGTCGCCTTGTTCCGCTGCCACACTGAACTCTTCCTTACTGAAGCATACATTTGTAACCCCTTCCCACTGTCCTCTCTCCCCCACCCTCCATACTCTCCCCCAACTCCTCTCTCACTCACCGTCATACTCTCCACCCACCTTTCATACTCTCCCCCACTCAACTCTCTCCACCACCATTCATACTTTCCCACCCTACTCTACCCCACCCTTCATATTCTCCCCTCCCCAACATAATCTCCCTCCACCCTTTCTACTCTCCCCCCTCCCTTCATACTGTCCACCACCTTCCTCTCTCACCCGTCCGCCATAATCTCCCCCACCTTCATACTCTCACCCATCCAATATACTGTACCCCACTCACCCACCATTTCTGTTCTGTCCACCCCTTTCTTGTCTTGTAAACACCCTGTGGGTGCTACGAATTATCCTTCAGGTGCTTGCTGTCAGTCGATAATTGTTCACACTAATGCTGGTAGGAAGTGGACAATGTGGCCATTGGCTCAGACACTTTATCATGCAGTAGTTTGACTCTAACACACATACAACAATCTCTCGAAAAGTGTCTCTTTTCCGTGTGTGTGTGTGTGTGTGTGTGTGTGTGTGTGTGTGTGTGTGTGTGTGTGTGTGTGTGTGTGTGTGTGTGTGTGTGTGTGTGTGTGTGTGTTTATGTGTGCGTGCGTGTGTACGTGTGTGTGAGTGTTTGTTATATGAGCGTCGGTGTGTATGTGTGTGTATGCGTGTGTGTGTGCGCTCGTGTGTGTGTGTGTGTTCCTGTTTCCTATAACCTAGCATGCAGAGATGTCTAGTCCACTATAACCTAGCAGAAATGTCTAGAGTCCTATAACCTAGCAGAGATGTCTAGTCTCCTCTAACCTAGCAGAGATGTCTAATGTCCTATAACCTAACAGATGTCTAGTGTCCTATAACTTCGCAGAGATGTCTAATGTCTTATAACCTAGCAGAGATGTCTAATGTCCTATAACCTAGCAGAGATGTCTAGTGTCCTATAACTTCGCAGACAGAGATGTCTAATGTCCTATAACCTAGCAGAGATATCTAGTGTCCTATAACCTAGTAGACAGATGTCTAATGTCCTATAACCTAGCAGAGATATCTAGTGTCCTATAACCTAATAGACAGATGTCTAATGTCCTATAACCTAGCAGAGATGTCTAATGTCCTATAACCTAACAGAGATGTCTAATGTCCTATAACCTAGTAGACAGATGTCTAATGTCCTATAACCTAGCAGAGATGTCTAATGTCCTATAACCTAGTAGACAGATGTCTAATGTCCTATAACCTAGTAGACAGAGATATCTAATGTCCTACAACCTAGCAGAGATATCTAGTCTCCTATAATCTAGCAGACAGAAATGGCGGGTTGAACCTTCGATCGTTGATTGAAAATTTGACGTCTACCCAAACGTTTACCCATATGACTTCAGTGTCTGACGTTTACCCATATGTCTGCAGTGTCTGTGACGTTTACCCATATGACTGCAGTGTGTGTGACGTTTACCCATATGACTGCAGTGTGTGTGACGTTTACCCATATGACTGCAGTGTCTGTGACGTTTACCCATATGACTGCAGTGTCTGTGACGTCTACCCGTATGACTGCAGTGTGTGTGACGTTTACCCATATGACTGCAGTGTGTGTGACGTTTACCCATATGACTACAGTGTGTGACGTTTACCCATATGACTGCAGTGTGTGTGACATTTAACCATATGACTGCAGTGTGCGTGACATTTACCTATATGACTGCAGTGTGTGTGACGTTTACCCGTGTGACTGCAGTGTGTGTGACGTTTACCCATATGACTGCAGTGTGTGACGTTTACCCATATGACTGCAGTGTGTGTGACATTTACCCATATGACTGCAGTGTGTGACATTTACCCATATGACTACAGTGTGTGACGTTTACCCATATGACTGTAGTCTGTGTGACGTTTACCCATATGACTGCAGTGTGTGTGACGTTTACCCATATGACTGAAATGTGTGATGTTTACCCATATGACTGCAATGTGTGATGTTTACCCATATGCCTGCAATGTGTTTGACGTTTACCCATATGACTGCAGTGTGTGTGACGTTTACCCATATGACTGCAATGTGTGACGTTTACCCATATGACTGCAATGTGTGATGTTTACCCATATGACTGCAATGTGTCATGTTTACCCATATGACTGCAATGTGTGATCTTTACTCATATGACTGCAATGTGTGATGTTTACGCATATGACTGCAATGTGTGAGGTTTACCCATATGACTGCAATGTGTGATCTTTACTCATATGACTGCAGTGTGTGGGGACGTTTACGCCTATGACTGAAGTAGTCTGTATAACGTTAACCAATATGACTGCAGTGTGTGTGACGTTTACCCATATGACTGCAGTGTGTGACATTTACCCATATGACTGCAGTGTTTGTGAGACGTTTACCCATATGACTGCAATGTTTGTGAGACGTTTACCCATATGACTGCAGAGTGTGACGTTTACCCATATGACTGCAGTATGTGTGACGTTTACCCATATGACTGCAGTGTGTGACGTTTACCCATATGACTGCAGTGTGTGTGAGACGTTTACCCATATGACTGCAATGTGTGTGAGACGTTTACCCATATGACTGCAGAGTGTGACGTTTACCCATATGACTGCAGTATGTGTAACGTTTACCCATATGACTGCAGTATGTGTGACGTTTACCCATATGACTGAAATGTGTGATGTTTACCCATATGACTGCAATGTGTGACGTTTACCCATATGCCTGCAATGTGTTTGACGTTTACCCATATGACTGCAGTGTGTGTGACGTTTACCCATATGACTGCAATGTGTGACGTTTACCCATATGACTGCAATGTGTGATGTTTACCCATATGACTGCAATGTGTCATGTTTACCCATATGACTGCAATGTGTGATCTTTACTCATATGACTGCAATGTGTGATGTTTACGCATATGACTGCAATGTGTGAGGTTTACCCATATGACTGCAATGTGTGATCTTTACTCATATGACTGCAGTGTGTGTGACGTTTACGACTATGACTGAAGTAGTCTGTGTAACGTTAACCAATATGACTGCAGTGTGTGTGACGTTTACCCATATGACTGCAGTGTGTGACGTTTACCCATATGACTGCAGTGTTTGTGAGACGTTTACCCATATGACTGCAGAGTGTGACGTTTACCCATATGACTGCAGTATGTGTGACGTTTACCCATATGACTGCAGTGTGTGACGTTTACCCATATGACTGCAGTGTGTGTGAGACGTTTACCCATATGACTGCAATGTGTGTGAGACGTTTACCCATATGACTGCAGTGTTTGTGAGACGTTTACCCATATGACTGCAATTTGTGTGAGACGTTTACCCATATGACTGCAGAGTGTGACGTTTACCCATATGACTGCAGTATGTGTAACTTTACCCATATGACTGCAGTATGTGTGACGTTTACCCATATGACTGCAGTGTGTGTGACGTTTATCCTTATGACTGCAGTGTGTGATGTTTACCCATATGACTGCAGTGTGTGTGTGATGTTTACCCATATGACTGCTGTGTGTGATGTTTACCCATATGACTGCAGTTTGAGATGTTTACCCATATGACTGCAGTGTTGTGACGTTTACCCATATGGCTGCAGTGTGTGATGTTTACCCATATGACTGCAGTGTGTGTGAAGTTTACCCATATAACTGTAGTATGTGTGATGTTTACCCATATGACTGCAGTGTGTGTGAAGTTTACCCATATGACTGTAGTGTGTGCCTTGTTTACCCATATGACTGCAGTGTGTGATGTTTACCCATATGACTGCAGTGTGTGTGATGTTTACCCATATGAATGCAGTGTGTGATGTTTACCCATATGACTGCAGTGTGTGTGATGTTTACCCATATGACTGCAGTGTGTGTGACGTTTACCCATATGACTGCAGTGTGTGACGTTTACCCATATGACTGCTGTGTGTGACGTTTACCCATATGACTGCGGTGTGTGACGTTTACCCATATGACTGCAGTGTGTGACGTTTATCCATATGACCGGAATGTGTGACGTTTTTCGCCTATGATTGAAGTGTGTGTGTTTTTTTTTTTGCCCATATGACTGCAATGTCTGATGTTTACTCATATGACTGCAATGTGTGATGTTTACCCATATGACTGCAATGTGTGATGTTTACCCATATGACTGCAATATGTGATGTTTACCCATATGACTGCAATGTGTGATGTTTATCCATATGACTGAAATGTGTGATGTTTACCCATATGACTGCAGTGTGTGTGACGTTTAGCCATATGACTGCAGTGTGTGACGTTTACCCATATGACTGCAGTGTGTGTGACGTTTACCCATATGACTGCAGTGTGTGTGACGTTTACCCATAGGACTGAAATGTGTGATGTTTACCCATATGACTGCAGTGTGTGACGTTTACCCATATGACTGCAGTGTTTGTGAGACGTTTTACCCATATGACTGCAATGTGTGTGAGACGTTTACCCATAAGACTGCAGAGTGTGACGTTTACCCATATGACTGCAGTATGTGTGACGTTTACCCATATGACTGCAGTGTGTGACGTTTACCCATATGACTGCAGTGTGTGTGAGACGTTTACCCATATGACTGCAATGTGTGTGAGACGTTTACCCATATGACAGCAGAGTGTGACGTTTACCCATATGACTGCAGTATGTGTAACGTTTACCCATATGACTGCAGTATGTGTGACGTTTACCCATATGACTGCAGTGTGTGTGACGTTATATCCTTATGACTGCAGTGTGTGATGTTTACCCATATGACTGCAGTGTGTGTGTGATGTTTACCCATATGACTGCAGTGTGTGTGATGTTTACCCATATGACTGCAGTGTGTGACGTTTACCCATATGGCTGCAGTGTGTGGATGTTTACCCATATGACTGCAGTGTGTGTGACGTTTACCCATATGACTGCAGTGTGTGAAGTTTACCCATATGACTGTAGTGTGTGTGATGTTTACCCATATGACTGCAGTGTGTGATGTTTACCCATATGACTGTAGTGTGTGTGATGTTTACCCATATGAATGCAGTGTGTGATGTTTACCCATATGACTGCAGTGTGTGTGATGTTTACCCATATGACTGCAGTGTGTGTGACGTTTACCCATATGACTGCAGTGTGTGACGTTTACCCATATGACTGCTGTGTGTGACGTTTACCCATATGACTGCGGTGTGTGACGTTTACCCATATGACTGCAGTGTGTGACGTTTATCCATATGACCGGAATGTGTGACGTTTTTCGCCTATGAGTGAAGTGTGTGTGTGACATTTGCCCATATGACTGCAATGTGTGATGTTTACTCATATGACTGCAATGTGTGATGTTTACCCATATGACTGCAATGTGTGATGTTTATCCATATGACTGAAATGTGTGATGTTTACCCATATGACTGCAGTGTGTGTGACGTTTAGCCATATGACTGCAGTGTGTGTGACGTTTACCCATATGACTGCAGTGTGTGTGACGTTTACCCATATGACTGCAGTGTGTGTGACGTTTACCCATAGAACTGAAATGTGTGATGTTTACCCATATGACTGCAGTGTGTGTGACGTTTAGCCATATGACTGCAGTGTGTGTGACGTTTACCCATATGACTGCAGTGTGTGTGACGTTTACCCATAGAACTGAAATGTGTGATGTTTACCCATATGACTGCAGTGTGTGACGTTTAGCCATATGACTGCAGTGTGTGTGTGACGTTTACCCATATGACTGCAGTGTGTGTGACGTTTACCCATATGACTGCAGTGTGTGTGACGTTTAC
>CM060310.1:2801738-2824238 GCA_030674185.1 Monoplex corrugatus | reverse complement strand
AAATGTCTTCTCTCTCTCTCTCTCTTTCTCTCTCTCTCTCTCTCTTTCTCTCTCTCTCTCTTTCTCTCTCTCTCTCTCTGTTTGCACGTGTACGTGAGTGTGTGTTTGTGTGCATGCATGTGTGTGTGCGTGTGTGTGTATGCGGTATGTGTGGTCTAATTTGTTTGATTTTAATTCTTTTGCAGTATGCTATTTTGTGTGGTTGTAACACAATTAGAGTAACAACGGTAGATGCGTAAGCTGGCCCTGTGCTACCGTCTATACCGTTGGAAAATGAAATGTCATTTCTTTTCTTTTTATTTCCTTTACAATTAGAGTAACAACGGTAGATGTGTAAGATGGCCCCTGTGCTACCGTCTATACCGTTGGAAAATGAAATGTCATTTCTTTTCTTTTTATTTCCTTTACAATTAGAGTAACAACGGTAGATGTGTAAGATGGCCCCTGTGCTACCGTCTATACCGCTGGAAAATGAAATGTCATTTCTTTTCTTTTTATTTCCTTTACAATTAGAGTAACAACGGTAGATGCGTAAGCTGGCCGTTGTGCTACCGTCTATACCGTTGTAAAATGAAATACCGTCTATACCGTTGTAAATGAAATGTCATTTCTTTTCTTTTTATTTCCTTTACAGACGGGTACTGGACGTGTGTAAATCACAAATGTATTCCACTCCATTTGACCAAGCTCTGTAGCCTAGTTTTAAATACATGCATTAAACATTATACATAAGATTGATTAACATCCATGAATATATTTCGTTCCGTTTTGACAAACTCTAAAACCTGTTTTAAATATGAATTAAACATCATCATATATCAACTTGTTCAGCACGTAGGAATGTATTTCGTTGCGTTATGAATGAGTAGAAAGCCTGTTTTTGAATATGAATTAAACATCATCATGAATCAGATTGCTGTGCTGCGCATGTAGGGATGTGTTTCGATGCGTTTGGACAAGTTCTAAGGTCTGTTTTTCAAATGTGAATGAAACATGGCTTCACATAATAATGTACTTGTATTGAGCATATCGTCTTCTGTTCTATAACGGCCAAGTATGTTTTCGTCTTCCTTCACTCACTGTTTTCATTTCACATATGACATGGCGGTGGCCAAGTGGGTAAGACGTAAAACTTCCAATCGGGAGGTCTGGGGTTTGATCTTGCCTGGGTACCTCCCTCATGGTGGGTACAGATTTTTCCATCTCCCAGTCAACAATTATACAATTATGTTAGTGCCTAAACAATTATACAATTATGTTAGTGCCTAAACAATTATACAATTATGTTAGTGCCTAAACACTTATACAATTATGTTAGTGCCTAAACAATTATACAATTATGTTAGTGCCTAAACACTTATACAATTATGTTAGTGCCTGAACAATTATACAATTATGTTAGTGCCTAAACAATTATACAATTATGTTAGTGCCTAAACAATTATACAATTATGTTAGTGCCTAAACAATTATACAATTATGTTAGTGCCTAAACAATTATGTTAGTGCCTAAACAATTATACAGTTATATTAGTGCCTAAACAAGTACACAATTATGTTAGTGCCTAAACACTTATACAATTATGTTAGTGCCTAAACAATTATACAATTATGTTAGTGCCTAAACACTTATACAATTATGTTAATGCCTAAACAATTATACAGTTATGTTAGTGCCTAAACAATTATACAATTATGTTAGTGCCTAAACAATTATACAGTTATGTTAGTGCCAAAACAATTATACAATTATGTTAGTGCCTAAACTCCCTTTAATGTGTATACGCACGCAGAACATGGATTACAAATGTTAAAGATCCTTTAAGTTTTGTCTATACCCAGCGGCTTAAAACATCCGGCAATCGTGTCCAGTGAAGAAGGAGCATATAGGAAGTGTAGTAAGATAGTCAGTCAGCAAGCAAAGCCAGAACAGGATTGAGGCAGCCGAGATGTGGTTTCTCAGAAGAATGTTGAGAGTTCCATGGACAGCAAAGAAAACAAACGAGACAGTCTTGATGGAGGCAGACACAAGTCGATCACTGATAAGGAAGATTAGGAAAAGACAAGCAACATTTATAGGCCATTTTATGAGGAAGGGGGATTTGGAGCACCTGGTCACAACGGGAAAGCTGGAGGGAAAGAGAGCACCGGGTAGACCCAGGGAGAGAATGCTGGACGGACTTGCAGAGTGGCTGGGGATGAAGAGGGTGGGGGAGATGCTGGGTGCAACGAGAGATAGAGATGGTTGGAAGTCCATGATCGCCAACGCCATGCGGCAGGGCACCTGATGATGATGAGTAAGATAGTCCCAACACTTTTGCTCAATGAGTTTTTTCTTTAGTCAACAAGATCAGGACAACCCAAACAAAGATGAACTTTAACCTCAAAGGTCAAGAAGAATAGGACGGCCCAAAACAAGATGACCTTAAACCTCAAAGGTCAACAACAGGACGGCCCAAAACAAGATGACCTTTAAACTCAAAGGTCAACAAAAATAACACATCCCAAAACAAGATGAACTTTAATCTCAAAGATGAACACAGCAGGACAGCCCAAAACAAGATGAACTTTAACCTGAAGGGTCAGCAAGTTTAGGACAGCCAAAACAAGATGAACGTTAACCTCAAAGGTCAAGAAGACCAGGACAGCCCAAAACAATATGAACTTTAATCTCAAAGGCACAACTGCACACTTTACACGTCAGAATGTTTTCATTTTCAGAAAGAAAAAGAAGAAGAAAAAGAAGAAGAAAAAGAAGAAAAAGAAGAGGAAGATGAAAAGAAGAGAGAGGGGGGAGAGAGAGAGAGAGAGAGCGAGAGAGAGAGAGAGAGAGAGAGACAGACAGACAGACAGACAGACAGACAGACAGACAGAAATAGAGACAGAGACACAGAGAAAAACAGAGAGAGAGAGCAGAAAAAAGAAAGAGAGAAAGAAAGAAAGAAAGAAAGAAAGAAAAAGACAGAAAGAAAGGTAGAAAGAAAGAGAAAGAGAGAGAGAGAGAGATGTATGAGAGTGTGTGTGTTGGGGGGTAGGGAAGACTGTGGCCCAGAGCATGTCTAGACATGACATAGCAGGGCAGTATTGGCTGTCTGAAGATATAGCAGGGCAGTGTTGGCTGTCTGAAGACATAGCAGGGCAGTGTTGGCTGTCTGAAGACATAGCAGGGCAGTGTTGGCTGTCTGAAGACATAGCAGGGCAGTGTTGGCTGTCTGAAGACATAGCAGGGCAGTGTTGGCTGTCTGAAGACATAGCAGGGCAGTGTTGGCTGTCTGAAGACATAGCAGGGCAGTGTTGGCTGTCTGAAGACAAAGCAGGGCAGTGTTGGCTGTCTGAAGACAAAGCAGGGCAGTGTTGGCTGTCTGAAGACAAAGCAGGGCAGTGTTGGCTGTCTGAAGACATAGCGGGGCAGTGTTGGCTGTCTGAAGACATAGCGGGGCAGTGTTGGCTGTCTGAAGACAAAGCAGGGCAGTGTTGGCTGTCTGAAGACAAAGCAGGGCAGTGTTGGCTGTCTGAAGACATAGCAGGGCAGTGTTGGCTGTCTGAAGACATAGCAGGGCAGTGTTGGCTGTCTGAAGACATAGCAGGGCAGTGTTGGCTGTCTGAAGACATAGCAGGGCAGTGTTGGCTGTCTGAAGACATAGCAGGGCAGTGTTGGCTGTCTGAAGACATAGCAGGGCAGTGTTGGCTGTCTGAAGACATAGCAGGGCAGTGTTGGCTGTCTGAAGACATAGCAGGGCAGTGTTGGCTGTCTGAAGACAAGCAGGGCAGTGTTGGCTGTCTGAAGACATAGCAGGGCAGTGTTGGCTGTCTGAAGACATAGCAGGGCAGTGTTGGCTGTCTGAAGACATAGCAGGGCAGTGTTGGCTGTCTGAAGACATAGCAGGGCAGTGTTGGCTGTCTGAAGACATAGCAGGGCAGTGTTGGCTGTCTGAAGACAAAGCAGGGCAGTGTTGGCTGTCTGAAGACAAAGGCGGGCAGTGTTGGCTGTCTGAAGACAAAGCAGGGCAGTGTTGGCTGTCTGAAGACATAGCAGGGCAGTGTTGGCTGTCTGAAGACAAAGCAGGGCAGTGTTGGCTGTCTGAAGACAAAGCAGGGCAGTGTTGGCTGTCTGAAGACATAGCAGGGCAGTGTTGGCTGTCTGAAGACATAGCAGGGCAGTGTTGGCTGTCTGAAGACAAAGCGGGGCAGTGTGTGGCTGTCTGAAGACATAGCAGTGCAGTGTTGGCTGTCTGAAGACAAAGCAGGGCAGTGTTGGCTGTCTGAAGACAAAGGGGGGCAGTGTTGGCCGTCTGAAGACAAGCGGTATGAACTCAGAACATGACAGAGTGAAGTCACAGGCACGTACATACACCACTTACTTGCCTGTAAAGAAAGGAACTTACTTACCTGTAAAGAAGGAACTTACTTAGAACTGCTGTAATTGGAATGGAAACTTACTTGCCTGTAATGAAGGAACTTGCCTGTAATGGAAGGAACTTACTTCCCTGCAATGGAATAACTCGGTATAAAACATGAAATCCCCTCATGCAAAATAACAGCAAACGGCACAACCTTGAGACTAGTTGATAAGTTTAAATATCTGGGAACGATCATTTCACCAGACGGCAGATCACATCAGAAATAGCCAGCAGAATCGGCCAAGCCAAAACAGCATTCAAAAAGATGAAAAGCATTCTTACCAACAAATGCCTATCCATTAACATCAGGAAGAGAGTCTTGAATGTAACATAGAGCCGATAATGTTATACGGTTGTGAGGCGTGGACAGTTAACAAGCAAATCCAGTACAAGATTGAGGCAGCCGAGATGTGGTTTCTAAAAAGAATGTTGAGAGTTCCATGGACAGCAAAGAAAACAAACGAGACAGTCTTGATGGAGGTAGACACAAGAAGATCATTGATAAGGAAGATTTGGAAAAGATAGCCAACATTTATAGGCCATTTTATAAGGAACGGGGAATTGGAGCACCTGGTCACAACGAGAAAGCTGGAGGGAAAGGGAGCACCAGGTAGACCCAGGGAAAAACTATTGGACGGACTTGCAGAGTGGTCTGAAGACAGAGAGAGTGGAAGAGATGCTTGCGGCAACAAGGGATAGAAACAGATGGAGGGCCATGATCGCCAACGCCATGTGGCAAGGCACTTGATGATAATGATGATGACCAGAATGTTACAGCCAGTAGTCATTTCCATCACTAACGTGTCATTCCAATCACAAGAGTTCATAATCAATATGTAATATACTGTATGTGTACTTTCTGAGGCGCTTAAAGTGATTTGGTCTCCTACGCAAGATAAAAGAAACCTTAAAGACTTGTTCATATACAATACACCATACAATACACCATACAAAATACAACCCATACAATACACCATACAATATGCCATACAGGTATCATAATACAATACAATACACCATACAATAGCACCATACAATACACCACACAATACACCACCCACACAATACACCATACAATACACTATACAATACACCATAAATACACCATACAATACACATACAATACACCATACAATACACCAACAATAACCATACAGTACACCATACAATACACCATACAATACACCATACAATACACCATACAATACACCATACAATACACAACACAATACACCATACAATACACAACACAATAACCATACAATACACCATACAATACACAACACAATACACCATACAATACACCCATACACACAATACACCATACAATACACCATACAATACACCATACAATACACCATACAATACACAACACAATACACCATACAATACACAACACAATACACCATACAATACACCATACAATTCTCACCATACAGGTACACATGAAATGATGAACACAATATTTTTTCCCTGATGAGAAATATTTACAATATGCATGGATTGCATACATTTGGAAATTAAGCAAATAAAATCAGACACAGAAAGTGAAAAAGCAAGAAAAGGAAGTTTACAATTTACACACGTGAAAACTATGTATGTGTGTGTTGTGTGTATAAAGGTTATATGTATGTGTGTGTTGTGTGTATAAAGGTTATATGTATGTGTGTGTTGTGTGTATAAAGGTTATATGTATGTGTGTGTTGTGTGTATAAAGGTTATATGTATGTGTGTGTTGTTGTGTGTATAAAGGTTATATGTATGTGTGTGTTGTGTGTATAAAGGTTATATGTATGTGTGGGTTATATGTATGTGTGTGTTGTGTATAAAGGTTATATGTATGTGTGTGTTGTGTGTATAAAGGTTATATGTATGTGTGTGTTGTGTGTATAAAGGTTATTATGTATGTGTGTGTTGTGTGTATAAAGGTTATATGTATGTGTGTGTTGTGTGTATAAAGGTTATATATGTATGTGTGTGTTGTGTGTATAAAGGTTATATGTATGTGTGTGTTGTGTGTATAAAGGTTATATGTATGTGTGTGTTGTGTGTATAAAGGTTATATGTATGTGTGTGTTGTGTGTATAAAGGTTATATGTATGTGTGTGTTGTGTGTATAAAGGTTATATGTATGTGTGTGTTGTGTGTATAAGGTTATATGTATGTGTGTGTTGTGTGTATGAAGGTTATATGTATGTGTGTGTTGTGTGTATAAAGGTTATATGTATGTGTGTGTTGTGTGTATAAGGTTATATGTATGTGTGTGTTGTGTGTATAAAGGTTATATGTATGTGTGTGTTGTGTGTATAAAGGTTATATGTATGTGTGTGTGTTGTGTGTATAAAGGTTATATGTATGTGTGTGTTGTGTGTATAAAGGTTATATGTATGTGTGTGTTGTGTGTATAAAGGTTATATGTATGTGTATAAAGGTTATATGTATGTGTTGTTGTGTGTATAAAGGTTATATGTATGTGTGTTTGTGTGTATGAAGGTTATATGTATGTGTGTGTTTGTGGGTGTACTACGTTTGACAGAGTTTATTCAGGACGAATTCGTACAATTCCATATGCGCTGCTCCCAATTGCTCGGACAATTCCATAGGCGCCGCGTCCAGTCTGCCATGTGACTGACTCTTTGAGCTTGGGCAAAAGCCTGTAGGCTGGCAAAGTGATGAAAGAAATGGAGGACACAGGGTGTATGGAACACCAAGCTGACACCACCACAACCATTGACGCCAACCAACAGACACGTTTTATGTCGTCGGTTGGGATTGAAGTCGAGAAATCAACAGCTCTAGCATCCGAACCGATCACCCCCTAATTATGTGTGCATACGTCACGTCCCCCAATTTATTGCACGTGTGTTGGCTGCACGTGACAGGGATTGAATGCCAGTGACAGTTTCCTCATAACCTTGAGACAGCCATTGACGCGGTGGCACAATGACCCTACCACGACACATGAAGTCATCGTCTTCTTTACGTCTCTCTATGTAGTATCTTTGGTTTTGTCCTTGTCTCTGTCTGACACAAGCACGTTCTCCGTGTCTGTGTCTGGCTGTCTGTCTGTCTGTCTGTCTGTCTGTGTCTGTCTGTCTGTCTGTCTGTGTCTGTCTGTCTGTCTGTGTCTGTCTGTCTGTGTCTGTCTGTCTGTGTCTGTCTGTCTGTTTGTGTCTGTCTGTGTCTGTGTCTGTCTATCCGTTTGTTGTCTGTCTGACTGTCTGTGTCTGTGTCGTGTGTCTGTCTGTCTATCTGTGTCTGTCTGTGTCTGTGTCTGTCTGTGCATGTCTGTCTGTCTGTGTCTTGTCTGTGTCTGTCTGTCTGTCTGTGTCTGTCTGTCTGTCTGTGTCTGTGTCTGTCTGTCTGTCTGTGTCTGTCTGTCTGTCTGTGTCTGTGTCTGTATCTGTCTGTCTGTCTGTCTGTGTCTGTCTGTCTGTGTCTGTCTGTCTGTCTGTGTCTGTCTGTCTGTTGTCTTGTTTGTCTGTGTCTGTCTGTGTCTGTCTGTGTCTGTCTGTCTGTGTCTGTCTGTGTCTGTCTGTCTGTCTTTGTGTCTGTCTGTGTCTGTGTCTGTCTATCGTTTGTGTTGTCTGTCTGACTGTCTGTGTCTGTGTGTCTGTCTGTGTCTATCTGTGTCTGTCTGTGTCTGTGTCTGTCTGTGTCATGTCTGTCTGTTCGTGTCTTGTCTGTGTCTGTCTGTCTGTCTGTGTCTGTCTGTGTCTGTCTGTCTGTCTGTCTGTGTCTGTCTGTCTGTGTCTGTGTCTGTCTGTCTGTGTCTGTCTGTCTGTCTGTGCTGTCTGTCTGGTCTGTCTGTCTGTGTCTGTCTGTCTGTGTCTGTCTGTCTGTGTCTGTCTGTCTGTCTGTGTCTGTCTGTCTGTGTCTGTCTTGTGTCTGTCTGTCTGTGTCTTCTGTGTCTGTCTGTCTGTGTCTGTCTGTCTGTCTTGTCTGTCTGTGTCTGTCTGTGTCTGTCTGTCTGTCTGTGTCTGTCTCTGTCTGTCTGTCTGTTGTCTGTGTCTGTCTGTCTGTCTGTGTCTGTCTGTCTGGTCTGTGTCTGTCTGTGTCTGTCTGTGTCTGTCTGTCTGTCGTCTGTGTCTGTCTGTCTGTCTGTGTCTGTCTGTCTGTGTCTGTCTGTGTCTGTGTCTGTTGTCTTGTCTGTGTCTGTCTGTCTGTCTGTCTGTGTCTGTCTGTCTGTCTGTGTCTGTCTGTCTGTCGTCGTGTCTGTCTGTGTCTGTGTGTCTGTCTTGTCTGTCTGTGTCTGTCTGTGTCTGTCTGTCTGTGTCGTCTGTGTCTGTGTGTCTGTCTGTCTGTCCGTTGTCTGTCTGTCTGTCTGTGTCTGTCTTCTGTCCGTCTGTCTGTGTCTGTCTGTCTGTTGTCTGTCTGTGTCTGTCTGTCTCTCTGTCTGTCTGTGTCTGTCTGTGTCTGTGTCTGCTGTCTGTCTTGTCTGTCTGCTGTCTGTCTGTCTTGTCTGTCTGTCTGTGTCTGTCTGTCTTTTCTGTCTGTCTGTCTGTCGTGTCTGCTGTCTGTCGTGTGTCTGTCTGTCTGCTGTCTGTCCTGTTTGGTCTGTCTGTCTGTCTGTCTGTGTCTGTCTATGTTGTGTCTGTGTCTGTCTGTTCTGTCTGTCTGTCTGTCTGTCGTTGTGTCTGTCTGTCTGTGTCTGTCTGTCTGTGTCTGCTGTCTGTTTCCTGTCTGCCTGTTCTGTGTCTGTCTCTTTGTCTTTGTCTGTCTCTGTCCTGTCTGTCTGTCTGCGTCTGTCTGTCTGCTGTCTATGTCTGTCTGCTGCTGTCTGTCTGTCTGTGTCGGTGTCTGTCTGTATGTCTGTCTGCCTGCCTGCCTGTATGTCTGTCTGCCTGCCTGTTTATCTGTCTGCCTGCCTGTCTATCTGTCTGCCTGCCTGTCTATCTGTCTGCTTGTCTATCTTCTGTCTCTCGGTCTTTCTGTCTATGTTTCTCTGTCTCTGTCTCTATCTCTCGGTCTGTCTGTCTAGACAGTCTGTCTCTCCTCTGTCTCTCTCCCCTCTCTCTCACTGTCTCTCTCTTCTCTATTTGTGTCCCCCCCTCTCTCACTGTCTCTCTCTCTCTCTATTTGTGTCCCCCCCCCCTCTCTGTCACGGTCAGTCTGTCTTTCTCTTTCTCTGTCTCTCTCTGTTTGTCTCTCTCTCTCTCTATTTTGTCTCTCTCTGTCTCTTCCCTCTCTCTCTCCCTCTCTCTTCCCCTCTGTCGCCCTCTCGCACCCCCACCCCCACCCTCACCCCCACCCCTCTCTCTCTGTCGGTTTACCGTGTGAAATCTGAGCGCATTTTTGTTGTTCTTGTCTGCCTGAATTTCCGTTTACCTGTGTGGTGGACGTCTGTCATCAGCTTTGCTGGGGACAATTCTTGTGTTGCCATGGGGCATTAACAGTGCGCTGAACGTCTGTCATCAGCTTTGCTGGGGACAATTCTTGTGTTGCCATGGGGCATTAACAGTGCGCTGAACGTCTGTCATCAGCTTTGCTGGGGACAATTCTTGTGTTGCCATAGGGCATTAACAGTGCGCTGAACACGCGTATCGTTCTGTACACAGGATCTACTGGTTTATCGTCTGATCCAATATACTACCACCCTGACCATCAGATACGATGTAGTGAAGGTGGAGAAGGCGAGGGGAGCGGGAGCGTGGAGAAAATCCCTGTGTGATCCCTGATCTGAACCCTACTGTCTGGAGTCCTGGGTTGGGTGTTTTGAAAAACCACTGGGCCACATGTGTAGTAAAAAGACGTGTCGATGATTAGACTTGAACAGTTGGAATATCCCTCCTGCCCTTGTCCCTCCCTTAGTTGTGTTTCTCTGCACTCTCACAACGTACCTTGAACATTCCATTCTTCACACGTGCCGCCATGTTTCCACACTTCATACGTTCATCCTCTCTGTTCTGTTTCTCTCTGTCTCTGTTTCTCTTTCTTTTTGTCTCTGTCTCTTTCTGTCTGCCTGTCTCTATCTCTGTCTGTCTCTCTCACTCTCTCTCTCTCTTGCTCTGTCTGTCTGTATGTATGTATTGTATGTATGTGTGTATGTACGTATGTACATATATGTATGTACATGTATGTATGTACGTATGTGTGTATGTATGCATGTATGTATGTACTATGTATGCATTATGTATGTATGTATGTATGTATGTGCTGTTATTCTTTGACTGTGTGTGTGTGTGTGTGTGTGTGTGTGTGTGTGTGTGTCTGTGTGTCTGTGTGTCTGTGTGTCTGTGTCTGCGTTCTGTGTGTCTGTCTGTCTGTTATTCTACAACACTGCGTGTGAATTATGTGTGTGTGTGTGCACGCGCGCGTGTGCGTGTATGTGCTCGTGTGTGTGTGTGTGTGTGTGTGTGTGTGTGTGTGTGTGTGTGTGTGTGATGTGTGTGTGTGTGTGTGTGTGTGTGTGTGTGTGTGTGTGAGTGTGTGTGTGTGATGTGTGTGAGTGTGTGACCACCTGCAGAGACGAGATAAGTGTTGTATTGTTAATACATGTTCCCAGTCTCTTTTCAAATCACCGTGCTGTTTGCACACCACGTGTTATCCTTCCACAATTGAATGCCCAAGTCAGGCGATTCAACATCTCCCTTATATGAGTTGAATTTGAAGGAGGGGTACTTTGTATCGACCGGCGGGAGGCTCTCTGTATGTGAGTGAGAGAGAGAGAGAGAGGGAGGGAAGGAGGGAGAGGAAGGGAAAGAGAGAGGGAGAGGGAAGGGAGAGGAGAGGGAGAGGGAAAGGGAGAGAGAGAGAGAGATGTTTGATGAGCCGTAATCTACTTTGTGAATGCGTGCTTATATTGCGCGTGTGTGTGTATTTGTATGTGTGTGTGTGCGTGTGTGTGTGTGTGTGTGTGTGTGTGTGTGTGTGTGTGTGTGTGTGTGTGTGTGTGTGTGTGTGTGTGTGTGAGAGAGAGAGAGAGAGAGAGAGAGAGAGAGAGAAAATGCGTACGTCTGCGCACGTGCTGTGGGGTATTTGTGCATAAATCAGTATGGACGAGCTGGAGAAGTGCGGCTTAGACAAGCGATTGTGTTGTCATGCCCTTTCCGTGTCCATATTGATTTGCATGTGTCAATATTTGCATTGTATTATAAGACAGGTTGTGCTGTAGGGACACTTTGAGATCGTCCTCTTCATTGCCAGTTATACACATATTCACCATTTGTTTTTCTGTCTGTCTTTTTTCTTCTACATTGCCGGGGATGTGCACTGTTCACCCGCCTGGTCTGTTTTTAACTGTACACATCACAGTTGGTGTCTTTTCTTTTGTGTCCTGACGGGCTGGGTGGTTAAGTAGGTAAGACGTCAGACTTTTAGTCGGAAGGTCTGGGGTTCGATCCTGCCTGGGTACATCCCCCACCCCACCCCCACCCCTGGTGGACAGAGCGTGGAGATTTTTTGATTTCCCAGGTCAACGTGTTTGCAGACCAGCCAGTGCCTAAACCGTCTGTCGTGTCTGTACTCACAGAACATCGTGTATGCACGTTAAAGATCCCGTGAGTCATGACAGTGTCCCGTGACGTATGGAAACATCAATACACTCAGCATGCACACCATCAAAGATGAAATACGCAGACTATGCAGTAGTACATTGCCTGCACAGGTGAGTAAAACAATGTGCATTTAACGTGCATACATTGTGCATACAATGTGCATCAACGTGCATACATTGTGCATACAACGTGCATACACGTGCATACAATGTGCATCAACGTGCATCAACGTACATACATTGTGCATACAAGTGCATACATGTGCATACAACGTGCATCAAGTGTACAGTGCATACATTGTGCATACAATGTGCATACAACGTGCATCAACGTGCATACATTGTGCATACAATGTGCATACAAATCGTGCATCAACGTGCATCAACGTGCATACATTGTGCATACAACGTGCATTTGTGCATACAGTGCATACAATGTGCATACAACCTGCATCAACGTGCATACATTTTGCATACAATCGTGCATTTAAACGTGCATACATTGTGCATACAATGTGCATCAACGTGTATACAATGTGCATACAACTGTGCATACACGTGCATACAAGTGCATACAACGTGCATCAACGTGCGTACATTGTGCATCAACGTGCATACAAGTGCATACAACGTGCATACGTGCATACACGTGCATAACGTGCATACAATGTGCATTCAACGTGCATACAATGTACAAATGTGCATCAACGTGCATACAATGTGCATTAACGTGCATCAACGTGCATACAATGTGCATACAACGTGCATACAATCGTGCATACAATGTGCATACAACGTGCATCAACGTGCATACAAGTGCATACAACGTGCATCAACGTGCATACGATGTGCATACACGATGTGCATACAACGTGCATCAACGTGCATACGAATGTGCATACAATGTGCATCAACGTGCATTACAACGTGCATAAACGTGCATACAACGTGATACAACGTGCATCAACGTGCATACAATGTGCATACAACGTGCATACAACGTGCATTACATGTGCATACAACGTGCATACAACGTGCATTCAATGTGATAAACGTGCATGTGCATACAACGTGCATTCAACGTGATACAATGTGTATACAACGTGCATACAACGTGCATACAACGTGCATACAACGTGCATCGTGATACAACGTGCATACAATGTGCATAAAACGTGCATACAATGTGTATATAACGTGCATCAACGTGCATACAGTCATCTGTGTATACAACGTGCATACTGTGCATACAACGTGCATACAATGTGCATACAACGTGCATCATGTGATACAACGTGCATCATGTGTATACAACGTGCATCAATGTGCATACAATGTGCATACATGTGCATACAACGTGCATTGTGTTATACAACGTGCATACATGTGCATACAACGTGCATTCAGTGTGCTTACGGTTTGATGTAATGTGGCATCAACGGTCCATTCGTGTTTGTTGTGATTTGTGAGTGCTGTCCAATGTTACAGTGTTGTAGTGTATATTTGTGAGTGTGGTCAATGATTACAGTGTCCTACGTTTGTTGTGTATTTGTGGAGTGCTGGTCCAATGATTACAGTGTCATGTTTGTTGTGTAATTTGTGGAGTGCTGGTCCAATGATTACAGTGTTTGTTGTGTAATTTGTGGAGTGCTGGTCCAATGATTACAGATGTTTGTTGTGTATTTGTGGAGTGCTGGTCCAATGATTACAGTGTTTGTTGTGTGATTTGTGGAGTGCTGGTCCAATGATTACAGTGTTTGTTGTGTATTTGTGGAGTGCTGGTCCAATGATTACAGTGTTTGTTGTGTAATTTGTGGAGTGCTGGTCCAATGATTACAGTGTCCACTGTTTGTTGTGTAATTTGTGGAGTGCTGGTCCAATGATTACAGTGTTACTGTTTGTTGTAATTTGTGGAGTGCTGGTCCAATGATTACAGTGTCCACTGTTTGTTGTGTAATTTGTGGAGTGCTGGTCCAATGATTACAGTGTCCACTGTTTGTTGTGTAATTTGTGGAGTGCTGGTCCAATGATTACAGTGTCCACTGTTTGTTGTGTAATTTGTGGAGTGCTGGTCCAATGATTACAGTGTCCACTGTTTGTTGTGTAATTTGTGGAGTGCTGGTCCAATGATTACAGTGTTCTGTTGTTGTAATTGTGTGGAGTGCTGGTCCAATGATTACAGTGTCCACTGTTTGTTGTGTAATTTGTGGAGTGCTGGTCCAATGATACGTGTCCACTGTTTGTTGTGTAATTTGTGGAGTGCTGGTCCAATGATTACAGTGTCCACTGTTTGTTGTGTAATTTGTGGAGTGCTGGTCCAATGATTACAGTGTCCACTGTTTGTTGTGTAATTTGTGGAGTGCTGGTCCAATGATTACAGTGTCCACTGTTTGTTGTGTAATTTGTGGAGTGCTGGTCCAATGATTACAGTGTCCACTGTTTGTTGTGTAATTTGTGGAGTGCTGGTCCAATGATTACAGTGTCCACTGTTTGTTGTGTAATGGATGGAGTGCTGGTCAAATGATTTCAGTGTCCACTGTTTGTTGTGTAATGGGTGGAGTACTGGTCCAATGATCACAGTGTCCACTGTTTGTTGTGTAATTTGTGGAGTGCTGGTCCAATAATTACAGTGTCCACTGTTTGTTGTGTAATTTGTGGAGTGCTGGTCCAATGATCACAGTGTCCACTAGCATACAAGAAGTTCAGGTTTGAATCCTTGGCAGACAGGGACTTTAACCCTTTGATTCCCGCATCTTGTCCAGCAGCGTCCTGTATTGTCAAGCATTCAAGCAAAGCAAATAACTGAATGCCTGACTCCCTCATCCTATCCACACGCACTCACACACACACACACACACACACACACACACACACACACACACACACACACACACACACACACACACACACACGTACACACACGTACACACACGTACACACACGTACACACACACGTACACACACGTATATATATACACACACGTACACACACGTACACACGTACACACACGTATACACACAGACACACTACACACACGTATACACACACACAACACGTACACACATCACACACACACACACACACACACACACACACACACACACACACACACACACACACCATGTTCCTGGAAAAAAAAAACGAGGAGCCAAGCTGCCCTTATATCAACAATAATGCATAATACCGCCTCCGCCAGTTGTCCAAAGACATCAGTGGGTGCAGTTGGGCGTGTATGTTTTACCAAAGCTCACAGCCTGCGTTTTCAGTTTGGTTCGTGCCTGCACCGTGCCCAGTTCACTTTGAAACAGACACAAACGTCTCCTGGTGTGGACAAACCTTCCTATCGAAACGTCCCTTATATTCACCGTGTTTACTTTCGTTTTGTTGACAAAGGCTTGGTGAGCTGACATCAGCCGTCTACTTCGCACAGGGAAGTCGTTGATTGAAAAAAAAAAACTGCCTTCTAGACATTGCTGGACAAATGTGAAAACCAAAGGAGCAAGATGCACTGGCCAACACTGCCCGCCCCTCTACGTGCTTTTTGTTATGTTTGGTTTGTCTGTTTACTTTTTGTTATGTTTGGTTTGTCTGTATACTTTTTGTTATGTTTGGTTTGTCTGTATACGTTTGTTACGTTTGGTTTGTCTGTTTACTTTTTGTTATGTTTGGTTTGTCTGTTTACTTTTTGTTATGTTTGGTTTGTCTGTTTACTTTTTGTTATGTTTGGTTTGTCTGTTTACTTTTTGTTATGTTTGGTTTGTCTGTATACTTTTTGTTATGTTTTGGTTTGTCTGTTTACTTTTTGTTATGTTTGGTTTGTCTGTTTACTTTTTGTTATGTTTGGTTTGTCTGTTTACTTTTGTTATGTTTGTTTGTCTGTTTACTTTTTGTTATGTTTGGTTTGTCTGTATACGTTTTGTTATGTTTTGGTTTGTCTGTTTCTTTCGTTCTGTCTTTTTATCATTGTTTCTTTGTTTGTTGTAGCAAACTGTGGCTTGAGCTGAACCGAAGAAATGATGTCTGCAGAGATTTAGTCGAATGAATTGAATAATGATATTCAAGAAATATATTTGAATCCACTCCACCTTCTATTTGAGGGTTGCAGGACGTTTTCTGTTAATGAACGGTTGCTTTAAGCAGGGAAATAGTTCAAGCTGAAAGAAATACGTTTTGGGAATGTACAGACAGAAGGAAAATATGTCTAGATTTGCATACGAACACACAGATACCACACTTATACATCGCGCGTGCACGCACACACACACACGCGCTCGCGTACTCGTGCAAGTGTGCATATACACACACACACTCACACAAACTCACAGATACACACATATACACACACTCACACACACGCACACACTCGCACACACACACACACACACACACATACACATACACATACACACACACACGCACACACACACACACATACACAACACATACACATACACAACACACACACACACACACTCACACACACACCACTCACACACCAACACACACACACACACACACACACACACACACACACAACACACACTCACCACACACACACACACTACAACACACACACACACACACACACACACCACACACACACACACACACACACACACCACACACACACACACACACAACACACACACACAAACCGTACACACAACTTTTTGTCATTAAGCAGTCTGTGTGAAAAAAAAAAAATGATTTAAAGTATAGGTTTACGTTTATAGACGAGCACACAGACCACAGCTAAAGAAACATCTAAACCCTCACCCATCCTTCTTTCCCATCCCAAACAAAAATACCAAAACGAAATCTCAGCAAAACGTTTACTTTCACTAAGAAAAGAGATGAAAGCTGACACCGTAATGAACAAACGACAGTGTATACAAGATGAGTCATGTAGATGATAGACACACCATGTATAATGGATGTCATGTTGATGGACACACCATGTATAATGGATGTCATGTTGATGGACACACCATGTATAATGGATGTCATGTTGATAGACACACCATGTATAATGGATGTCATGTTGATGGACACACCATGTATAATGGATGTCATGTTGATAGACACACCATGTATAATGGATGTCATGTTGATGATGGACACACCATGTATAATGGATGTTATGTTGATGGACACACCATGTATAATGGATGTTATGTTGATGGACACACCATGTATAATGGATGTTATGTTGATGGACACACCATGTATAATGGATGTTATGTTGATGATGGACACACCATGTATAATGGATGTCATGTTGATGATGGACACACCATGTATAATGGATGTCATGTTGATGGACACACCATGTATAATGGATGTTATGTTGGTGATGGACACACCATGTATAATGGATGTCATGTTGATGATGGACACATCATGTATAATGGATGTAATGTTGATGATGGACACACCATGTATAATGGATGTCATGTTGGTGATGGACACACCATGTATAATGGATGTCATGTTGGTGATGGACACACCATGTATAATGGATGTCATGTTGATGGACACACCATGTATAATGGATGTCATGTTGGAATGGAACAAAACACATGTATAATGGATGTCATGTTGATGGACACACCATGTATAATGGATGTCATGTTGATGGACACACCATGTATAATGGATGTCATGTTGATGGACACACCATGTATAATGGATGTCATGTTGATGGACACACCATGTATAATGGATGTCATGTTGATGAGGACACACCATGTATAATGGATGTCATGTTGATGGACACACTATGTATAATGGATGTCATGTTGATGGACACACCATGTATAATGGATGTCATGTTGATGGACACACCATGTATAATGGATGTCATGTTGATGGACACACCATGTATAATGGATGTCATGTTGATGGACACACCATGTATAATGGATGTCATGTTGATGGACACACCATGTATAATGGATGTCATGTTGTGATGGACACACCATGTATAATGTATGTCATGTGTATGATGGACACACCATGTATAATGGATGTCATGTTGTGATGGACACACCATGTATAATGGATGTCATGTTGATGGACACACCATGTATAATGGATGTCATGTTGTATGGACACACCATGTATAATGGATGTATGTTGATGGACACACCATGTATAATGGATGTCATGTGATGATGGACACACCATGTATAATGGATGTCATGTTGGTGATGGACACACCATGTTTTAATGATGTCATGTAGGTGATGGACACACCATGTATAATGGATGTCATGTTGTGATGGACACACCATGTATAATGGATGTCATGTTGTGATGGACACACCATGTATAATGGATGTCATGTTGGTGATGGACACACCATGTATAATGGATTCATGTTGATGGACACACCATGTATAATGGATGTCATGTTGTGATGGACACACCATGTATAATGGATGTCATGTTGATGATGGACACACCATGTATAATGGATGTCATGTTGATGGACACACCATGTATAATGGATGTCATGTTGATGATGGACACACCATGTATAATGAATGTCATGTTGATGATGGACACACCATGTATAATGGATGTCATGTTGGTGATGGACACACCATGTATAATGGATGTCATGTTGATGGACACACCATGTATAATGGATGTCATGTTGATGATGGACACACCATGTATAATGGATGTCATGTTGATGATGGACACACCATGTATAATGGATGTCATGTTGATGGACACACCATGTATAATGGATGTCATGTTGATGGACACACCATGTTATATGGATGTCATGTTGATGATGGACACACCATGTATAATGGATGTCATGTTGATGATGGACCACACCATGTATAATGGATGTCATGTTGATGATGGACACACCATGTTATATATTGGAACTGTAATGATGTTGTGATGGACACACCATGTATATGGATGTCATGTTGATGATGGACACACCATGTATAATGGATGTCATGTTGATGATGGACACACCATGTATAATGGATGTCATGTTGATGGACACACCATGTATAATGGATGTCATGTTGGTGATGGACACACCATGTATAATGGATGTCATGTTGGTGATGGACACACCATGTATAATGGATGTCATGTTGGTGATGGACACACCATGTATAATGGATGTCATGTTGTGATGGACACACCATGTATAATGGATGTCATGTTGATGATGACACACCATGTATAATGGATGTCATGTTGTGATGGACACACCATGTATAATGGATGTCATGTTGATGGACACACCATGTATAATGGATGTCATGTTGATGGACACACCATGTATAATGGATGTGATGTTGATGGACACACCATGTATAATGGATGTCATGTTGATGATGGACACACCATGTATAATGGATGTCATGTTGGTGATGGACACACCATGTATAATGGATGTCATGTAGGTGATGGACACACCATGTATAATGGATGTCATGTTTATGATGGACACACCATGTATAATGGATGTCATGTTGGTGATGGACACACCATGTATAATGGATGTCATGTTGGTGATGGACACACCATGTATAATGGATTCATGTTGATGGACACACCATGTATAATGGATGTCATGTTGTGATGGACACACCATGTATAATGGATGTCATGTTGATGTGGACACACCATGTATAATGGATGTCATGTTGATGGACACACCATGTATAATGGATGTCATGTTGTGATGGACACACCATGTATAATGGATGTCATGTATGATGGACACACCATGTATAATGGATGTCATGTTGATGGACACACCATGTATAATGATGTCTTTGAGGACACACCAGTATAATGGATGTCATTTGTATGGACACACCATGTATAATGGATGTCATGTTGATGGACACACCATGTATAATGGATGTCATGTTGATGGACACACCATGTTAATGGATGTCATGTTGATGGACACACCATGTATAGTGTCATGTGAGAACACCTTATATGATTCAGTTGATGGACACACCATGTATAATGGATGTCATGTTGATGGACACACCATGTATAATGATGCATGTTGATGGACACACCATGTATAATGATGTCATGTGATGACACACCATGTATATGGATGTCATGTGATGGACACACCATGTATAATGGATGTCATGTTGATGGACACACCATGTAAATGATGTCATTTGATGCACACCATGTATAATGGATGTCATGTTGTATGGACACACCATGTATATGATGTCATGTGATGGACACACCATTAATGGAGCATGTGATGACCCTGTTATGGTGATGTTATGAAATGTTGTGTTGTTGTGGTGTATAGTTTGTGTGTGGAATGTTAATGTATGTCATGTGTATGAACACAAGGAGGTTGAGACAACTTATGAGTATGTGAGACACACCAGTTAATGTTCTGTATGGCCTGTTTTGGAAACATGTTAGTGTATTGTGCAACTGTATATGTATTGGGACAACATTGTCTTTGGTTGTATTGGATGTATGTTGAGACATGTTATGAGCAGGAATGATGGACACACCATGTATAATGGATGTCATGTGGTGATGGACACACCATGTATAATGGATGTCATGTTGGTGATGGACACACCATGTATAATGGATGTCATGTTGATGGACACACCATGTATAATGGATGTCATGTTGATGTGGACACACCATGTATAATGGATGTCATGTTGTGATGGACACACCATGTATAATGGGATGTTGTTGGATGGACACACCATGTATAATGGATTGTCATGGGTTGATGGACACACCATGTATAATGGATGTTGTGCATGTTTGTGTATGTGAGGACACACCATGTAATAATGGATGTCATGTTGATGAGACACACCATGTATAATGGATGTCATGTTGATGGACACACCATGTATAATGGATGTCATGTTGATGGACACACCATGTATAATGGATGATCATGTTGGTGATGGACACACCATGTATAATGGATGTCATGTTGGTGATGGACACACCATGTATAATGGATGTCATGTTGGTGATGGACACACCAGGATGTTTCAGATGTTCCTGACCCAGACAAGTGGAGTTCAAGTACCCCTTGTTTTGTATTCGGTGAAAAAAATGTTTACTGAAAAGAGTGGTGGGTGGTTGTGGTTGTAGGTTGTGGTTGTGGTTGTAGGTTGTGGGTTGTGGGTTGTAGGTTGTGGGTTGTGGGTTGTAGGTTGTGGGTTGTGGTTGTAGGTGGTTTGGGTTAGAACGGGTGAAAAGATCAGGGTGGGGATAACATGAAAGCAAACAAGGAAGGAACGAACTTTGTATTCAACGTATGTTTACATTTGTGACCCTAACCCTTTGTCTCCCACGTCCTATCCGCCACTTGCAGTAACTTAACCCTGGGCTCCCTCACCCTATCCACCAGCTTTCTGCAGGAAATTGATGGATAGAGTGAGGTAATCCAAGGATTAAGTTTTTGCTTTGCTGGCATGTTTGACAATACATGATGGTGGTGAACAGGGTGCGGGAGTCAAAGGGTTAAACAGAGAAAGGTGGGTTGAAAGGAATAAGTGGAACTGTGAAATCAGATAACAGAGAACATAGAAAAAATCACAACACGAACTTATAACAAAATTGATATTGCAAGTTATTAGGTGGTATAACAAAACATTGCCAGTTATCAGGTGGTATAACAAAACATTGCAGGTTATCAGGTGGTATACAACAAATACATGGCAGGTTATCAGGTGGTATAACAAAACATTGCAGGTTATCAGGTGGTATAACAAAACATTGCAGGGTATCATGGTGGTATAACAAAACAAGATATTGCAAGTTATCTGTCTCAAAATATATCCAATCATATCTTCCCTCAAGGTCTGTGGGCCAAGACACAGCAGTTATCATTATCTATGGCTGTTAAGATGTTATCTGCACTAAAAAAAAAGATGTTATCTCACATTGATTTCTTACATTGTATTGAGTCCCTCTCTGGAGAAGGTTAGACGTAAAATTGCAAGCAAATGCTTGTCTGTTAGCTCGTAAATAAAGACGCTTATCTTAGAAATGCTATCTTTCTCTCTTTTCTTGTTTGTCTGTCTGTCCGTCTGTGCATCTTGTCTCCATCTTTTTATAATCAACTTTGTGTTCATTCAATAAAATATTCACGGGATCCGTTTATACGTGTCACTCTCACACGAACACACACACATTCTTGGTTTCTCTTTCTCTGTGTCTATGTCTCATGCTCTGCCTCTCTGTCTCTCTGTCTGTCTGTCCGTCTGTCTGTCCGTCTGTCTGTCTGTCTATCTCTCTATCTCTGTCTCTCCATCTCTGTCTGTCTGTCCCTCTCTCTCTCCCTCCCTCTCTTTCTCTCTCAGAATCAGAATTCTCTCTCTCTCTCTCTCTCTAAATTGTGCTCGCGTGCGTATGTGCTTAGGTACATGCATATAATACGGTTGGGGGGGGGGGGGGGGCATGTATATGTGCGTTTGTGTGTCCGTGTAGTGTTTTAAGTAGAGATTTGACATTGACAGTAACTGTGTCATCGCCATCCCCCCTCCCTCCATCCCTCCCTCCTCCCTCCATCCCTCCCCCTCCCTCTTTCTAATCTTCAATCT
>CM060310.1:2781738-2791738 GCA_030674185.1 Monoplex corrugatus | reverse complement strand
CTTTTGTTTGTCCTCTGTTTGTCTTTCTGTTTGTCTTCTGTTTGTCCTTCTGTTTGTCCTTTTGTCCTTCTGTTTGTCCTTTCTGTTTATTCTTCTTTGTCTTTCTGTTTGTCTTTCTGTTTTGTCTTTCGTTTTGTCTTTCTATTTGTCTTTCTGTTTGTCTTTCTGTTTGTCTTTCTGTTTATTCTTCTTTGTCTTTCTGTTTGTCTTTCTGTTTGTCCTTCTGTCTTCCTTCACTCCTTCTTCCTTTTTTCTGTCCTTCTTTCATCGTTTGTTTATGTTTATTTTTAAAACTTTTTCTTACGGAATTTTCATTTTTGTTTGGTCGGTTCTTTGGTTGTTTCTTCTTTTACTTGCTGTTTATATATATATATATATATATTTTTTTTTTCGTTTTGCGTCTCTCCCCTGGCCCTCCACACTGACACCCACACCTACAACCACACACCCACCCACCCACCCACACACACACACACACATTCTTTCTCTCCCGTCTCATTCTCCGTTCCGCTTCAGATATTAACTTTGCCGTTCAGGTGTCCGACTGCGGACTGAAATTGACGTCTTGGAAAGTGCAGAACTGTTATTATTCTCCCTCCTCTCCCTCCCTCACCCCCCTCTCTCTTTCCTTCTCTCTGCCTCTCTCACTCTCTGTCTCTGTCTCTGTCTCTCTCCCTCTCTCTCCCCCCTGTGTCTCCCTCCCCCTCTCTATTTCTCTCTCTCTGTCCGTCCGTCCGTCTGTCTGTCTGTCTGTCTTTCTTTCTCTCTTTCATTCTCTCTGTCTGTCTGTCTCTCTCTGTCTAAGACAGATAGGTAGACAGACAGACAGAGACAGATAACGAGACAGAGAGACAGAGGAGAGAAAAGGAGACAGACTGACAAAGACAAAGAGAAAGAAAGAAAGAATGAGAGAGAGTGTGTGTGTGGTGTGGTGGTGTTGTGTGTGTGTGTGTGTGTGTGTGTGTGTGTGTGTAGAAGTGTGTCGGGGTATGTCCATCGTGTGTACAGGTGCACCACAGGTAACGGTTGTACACAGGTAGTAACAAAGGTGATAAGTCACCACAGTGTGTACAAAGGGGGTATAGTCACCATCAGGTGTGTACAAAGGGATATAGTCACCAACAGAGACGTACAAAGGGTGAGTTATAGTCACCAACAGTGTGTAGAAAGGGGGTATAGTCACCAACAGGTGTGTAGAAAGGTGGTATAGTCACCAACAGGTGTGTAGAAAGGTGGTATAGTCACCAGAGGTGTGTAGAAAGGTGGTATAGTCACCAAAGGTGTGTAGAAAGGTGGTATAGTCACCAACAGGTGTGTAGAAAGGTGGTATAGTCACCAACAGGTGTGTAGAAAGGGTGGTATAGTCACCAAGAGGTGTTAGAAAGGTGGTATAGTCACCAAGGGTGTGTAGAAAGGGGTATAGTCACCAACAGGTGTGTAGAAAGGTGGTATAGTCACCAACAGGTGTGTAGAAAGGGGGTATAGTCACCAAAGTGTGTGTAGAAAGGGGGTATAGTCACCAACGGGTGTGTAGAAAGGGAGTATAGTCACCAAAGGTGTGTAGAAAGGGGGTATAGTCACCAACAGGTGTGTAGAAAGGGGGTATAGTCACCAACAGGTGTGTAGAAAGGGGGTATAGTCACCAAGAGGTGTGTAGAAAGGGGGTATAGTCACCAACAGGTGTGTAGAAAGGGGGTATAGTCACCAAGAGGTGTGTAGAAAGGGGTATAGTCACCAAGAGGTGTGTAGAAAGGGGGTATAGTCACCAACAGGTGTGTAGAAAGGGGGTATAGTCACCAACAGGTGTGTAGAAAGGGGGTATAGTCACCAAGAGGTGTGTAGAAAGGTGGTATAGTCACCAAGAGGTGTGTAGAAAGGGGGTATAGTCACCAACAGGTGTGTAGAAAGGGGGTATAGTCATCAACAGGTGTGTAGAAAGGGGGTATAGTCACCAAGAGGTGTGTAGAAAGGGGGTATAGTCACCAACTGATGTGTAGAAAGGGGGTATAGTCACCAACAGGTGTGTAGAAAGGGGGTATAGTCACCAACTGGTGTGTAGAAAGGGGGTATAGTCACCAACAGGTGTGTAGAAAGGGGGTATAGTCACCAACAGGTGTGTAGAAAGGGGGTATAGTCACCAAGAGGTGTGTAGAAAGGGGGTATAGTCACCAACAGGTGTGTAGAAAGGGGGTATAGTCACCAACAGGTGTGTAGAAATATGTTTTTACAGCTGTAATAATCTGCCAGTGTCCATGATGTGCATCAAATGCTATTGGAATTGAAGCTTGTGAAAGGTCGAAGTATTCTGGAAAAAAACAAGTCTGGATATTTTCTTTTTTCTTTTTCTTCTTTTGTTGTTGTTATTGTTGTTGTAAAAGATGGAAAAACTAGAATGGCTTAGCTATCTTTTCTATGAGTTTAAAAATGAATTCATCGAGCATGTGCCATGGTTTATTCAGAATGTCTATTCCCAGGCATTTGTGTATGTGGTCTATTGATTTGGTCTGTATGTTCATGAACGTGTGTGTTATGTGTGATTGTGTGTGTTGTGTGTGTTGAGGTGTGTGTGTGTGTGTGTGTGTGTGTGTGTGTTGTGTGTGTGTGTGTGTGTGTGTGTGTGTGTGTGTGTTTTGTGTGTGTGTATTTGTGTGTGTATTTGTGTGTGTGTGTTTATTATGTGTGTGTGTTGTGTGTGTGTTTGTGTTTCTGTGTATTTGTGTGTGTTGTGTGTGTGTGTGTGTGTGTGTGTGTGTGTGTGTGTGTGTGTGTGTGTGTGTGTGGTGTAAGAAAGAAAGAAAGAGAGAGTTTAACCATAGTGTGTATAGTGATATCAAGTAGTCATGTTGGTGCTGGTGTATGTGTGTGTGTGTCACACATTGTAGGTGAACAAATTGAAACATTTTTCAAGACAGGAAAGTTGTTCCTTAAATCTGTCTTCAACCATTCAGAAGAAACAGTTGCTGGCCAACCTGTCACCTTTGTGGCTACAGGAGCGCCATCTCCTCACGATGTTACTGGTCATAGCACTTGAGACATGACGTGCATTTTCAGCAGAACTGAACGCCAATGCTGTCCCTGGAAAATGTAAATGTTTTGCTTTTGTTGATGTGGATAGATCAATGATATTGCCCATGCAATAATAAACGTCCGTCTTTCTTTCTTTCTTTCTTTTTATCTTCATAGTTTTTTGTTGTTGTTTTTTTTTTGGTACCTTTTTGAACTGTTCGTTGAATCGCTCCCACGGTGAATAGCCGCAGATCTGCCGTGGGTATAATAGAAATCTTTTGAATGGAAAGCTGGAATGGCGAGGTGCAGCACTTCATGAATATTCATGGCTAACCGAGTGTAAGGATAATAATTATTGACGGGGACCTTTACCGACGTTGTATAGGTGTAATTTTCCATCCGTTCGTCCTACTTGCACGGGGCATGTTGCCATAAGCACGCCGAAGGTGGAAGTGCGTACTTGTAAGCTTATGTACACAGAAGCTTTGGTATATCCGTTTCAATAGCTGAGGCCGGCAAAGACTACCTCCATCATCTTGGTTGTGAGGTGACCATCTCCATCCAAACGGGTGGCAGGTAGGGCGTGACGGGTGGGCTTTCGATATGGGAGTTTACCTGTCAACTAAGCCGGCTTGTCTGGACGAATCATCATTGAAGAAGTTTGGAAAACGTCAGTTTTGAATTCTGCCCATCACAGTTTGGAGTCTGGAGTTTGGTCAAGAGGGATTCATCGCACTCGGGCAATTCCATATGCGCTCCACCCAAATTTGCCAGCAATCATCTGGCAGACTCCCTGAGTGTGCAAAACTCTGTGTGCCGGCAAGATGTTGAATGGGGAGGGGAGAGATGGGAAGTGTGACAGTAAACTGGCATCACCACAGTGATGAAAACATTGAGATGGGCAGCGAAAAGTAGGTCATGTTGATGCATGTTGAATGGGGAGGGGAGAGATGGGAAGTGTGACAGTAAACTGGCATCACCACAGTGATGAAAACATTGAGATGGGCAGCGAAAAGGTCAGTTGATCATGTTGCAGGATGGAGGTGAGCCCGACATATATAAAAAAAAGCAAACAAACAAACAGACACGCAAACAATCAGACAAACAAACAAACAGACACGCAAACAAACAGACACGCAAACAAACAGACACACAAACAAACGCACAGACAACCAAAAAGCAAACAAACAAACAAACAAAGCGATGTCCCTCTGGATGATTGAACCCCAACCCATACGACACGAACACAGAGCTCTTGCAACTTAGCTGATGGACAACTATTGAGGTACCTGTAGGGTAGACCAGTGATGGGTCCTACCCCGTTAGAGAACACACACTTAATTACTGAAGGTACCTGTAGGGTGAACCAGTGACGGGTCCTACCCCTCTAGAGAACACACCCTTAACTACTGAAGGTACCTGTGGGGTGAACCATTGACGGGTCCTACCTCTCTAGAGAACACACCTTTAACTACTGAAGGTACCTGTAGGTTAGACCAGTGACAGAGAACACACCCTTAACTACTGAAGGTACCTGTGGGGTGGAGAAGTGACGGGTCCTACCCCTCAAAAGAACACACCCTTAACTACTGAAGGTACCTTCCAGCCATCTTGTGACTCCAAGGAACACGGGAGGAAAGTGTGTCATGGAGGCCGACAGGAAGAGGACACAAAACAAAGTGTGTCATGGAGGCCGACAGGAAGAGGACACAAAACAAAGTGTGTCATGGAGGCCGACAGGAAGAGGACACAAAACACAGTGTGTCATGGAGGCCGACAGGAAGAGGACACAAAACAAAATGTGTCATGGAGGCCGACAGGAAGAGGACACAAAACACAGTGTGTCATGGAGGCCGACAGGAAGAGGACACAAAACAAAGTGTGTCATGGAGGCCGACAGGAAGAGGTCACAAAACACAGTGTGTCATGGAGGCCGACAGGAAGAGGACACAAAACAAAGTGTGTCATGGAGGCCGACAGGAAGAGGACACAAAACACAGTGTGTCATGGAGGCCGACAGGAAGAGGACACAAAACACAGTGTGTCATGGAGGCCGACAGGAAGAGGACACAAAACAAAATGTGTCATGGAGGCCGACAGGAAGAGGACACAAAACAAAGTGTGTCATGGAGGCCGACAGGAAGAGGACACAAAACACAGTGTGTCATGGAGGCCGACAGGAAGAGGACACAAAACACAGTGTGTCATGGAGGCCGACAGGAAGAGGACACAAAACACAGTGTGTCATGGAGGCCGACAGGAAGAGGACACAAAACACAATGTGTCATGGAGGCCGACAGGAAGAGGACACAAAACAAAGTGTGTCATGGAGGCCGACAGGAAGAGGACACAAAACAAAGTGTGTCATGGAGGCGGACAGGAAGAGGACACAAAACAAAGTGTGTCATGGAGGCCGACAGGAAGAGGACACAAAACACAGTGTGTCATGGAGGCCGACAGGAAGAGGACACAAAACAAAGTGTGTCATGGAGGCCGACAGGAAGAGGACACAAAACAAAGTGTGTCATGGAGGCCGACAGGAAGAGGACACAAAACAAAGTGTGTCATGGAGGCCGACAGGAAGAGGACACAAAACAAAGTGTGCCATGGAGGCCGACAGGAAGAGGACACAAAACACAGTGTGTCATGGAGGCCGACAGGAAGAGGACACAAAACAAAGTGTGTCATGGAGGCCAACAGGAAGAGGACACAAAACACAGTGTGTCATGGAGGCCGACAGGAAGAGGACACAAAACACAGTGTGTCATGGAGGCCGACAGGAAGAGGACACAAAACACAGTGTGTCATGGAGGCCGACAGGAAGAGGACACAAAACACAGTGTGCCATGGAGGCCGACAGGAAGAGGACACAAAACACAGTGTGTCATGGAGGCCGACAGGAAGAGGACACAAAACACAGTGTGTCATGGAGGCCGACAGGAAGAGGACACAAAACACAGTGTGTCATGGAGGCCGACAGGAAGAGGACACAAAACACAGTGTGTCATGGAGGCCGACAGGAAGAGGACACAAAACACAGTGTGTCATGGAGGCCGACAGGAAGAGGACACAAAACACAGTGTGCCATGGAGGCCGACAGGAAGAGGACACAAAACACAGTGTGTCATGGAGGCCGACAGGAAGAGGACACAAAACACAGTGTGTCATGGAGGCCGACAGGAAGAGGACACAAAACACAGTGTGTCATGGAGGCCGACAGGAAGAGGACACAAAACACAGTGTGTCATGGAGGCCGACAGGAAGAGGACACAAAACACAGTGTGTCATGGAGGCCGACAGGAAGAGAACACAAAACAGTGTGTCATGGAGGCCGACAGGAAGAGGACACAAAACACAGTGTGTCATGGAGGCCGACAGGAAGAGGACACAAAACACAGTGTGTTATGGAGGCCGACAGGAAGAGGACACAAAACACAGTGTGTCATGGAGGCCGACAGGAAGAGGACACAAAACACAGTGTGTCATGGAGGCCGACAGGAAGAGGACACAAAACACAATGTGTCATGGAGGCCGACAGGAAGAGGACACAAAACAAAGTGTGTCATGGAGGCCGACAGGAAGAGGACACAAAACAAAGTGTGTCACGGAGGCCGACAGGAAGAGGACACAAAACAAAGTGTGTCATGGAGGCCGACAGGAAGAGGACACAAAACAAAGTGTGTCATGGAGGCCGACAGGAAGAGGACACAAAACAAAGTGTGTCATGGAGGCCGACAGGAAGAGGACACAAAACAAAGTGTGTCATGGAGGCCGACAGGAAGAGGACACAAAACAAAGTGTGTCATGGAGGCCAAAAAGGAAGAGGACAAAAAAAACGGTCACATTCATCGGCGTATGTCATGTGACCATGCAGACAGCAAACGAAAGTAGAATATAAAAAAAATCAGAAGAAAAAGAAAACAAACGAAAGGCCGTGTACCAGCTAACCGTGTAGACAGAGAACGAGCCACGAGAAGAAGAAGGGGCAGAACTAGTGAAGCACACCTGGACACCTGTGGTCTGCAGCTTTCACAGGCAACATTCGGATTTTGTTCTTGAGGGTTTCACCTCTGTCAGACAGTGTCATACATGTTCCACCTTAATCCGCCAGCGGTTACCTCTTAGATTCTCTGGGTTTGAACAGAAACGTATGTCCTAGCAATGAAAGTCTTGCAGCTGATATTGGGTAGGGAATGAGAGTGGATCAAGACTGACAAATATCCTGACACCGCCAGAATGATAGGAACAATTAAGAGGGACAGTCAACAGGCTGGGTTCTATGCTTTGGGCTGGAATTGAACTCCAGACATCATACTGTGTCCACGATTTTTTCAAATTTGCCACCTACTCCACTAAGAGTGCCTGTGGACCATCCCGATGAGAGAGAAAGAGAGAGAGGGGGAGAGAGGGAGAGAGAGAGAGAGAGAGAGAGAGAGAGTGTGTGTGTGTGTGTATGTGTGTGTGAAAGCAATACAGTGTCCCTGGCTGGTGTATTTATTTTGCTTAATTTGACACGTTGCTATCAATGGCTTCTTGTTTATTCTTAATCTACACAAACAGTAAAGGTTTCTTGTTTATTCTTAATCTACACAAACAGTAAAGGTTTCTTGTTTATTCTTAATCTACACAAACAATAAAGGTTTCTTGTTTATTCTTAATCTACACAAACAATAAAGGTTTCTTGTTTATTCTTAATCTACACAAACAGTAAAGGTTTATACGATACACTTCAGCTCATACTACATGTATAGACGTGGATTGCTTGGCCCACTATGTGCAGCTATGTTTGCTTTTCTCCGCTCCTCTCTCAACTTTGGAAACATGAAGCCTTTACAGAAAACACAAAATGAACTGTTTTCAATAATTATGCAATGTGTTTGACTGAGTCAGTCTTATGGGTAATGTATTTGGTTGTTTTGTTTTGTTTTCCCTGAAAGTGGAGGATAAAAATAGACTTATATATGATGCATGCTTGACGAATATGCATACATTTGCAGTTGTGTGTTTGGCAAGGACTGTGCAGTAAAATGTTCTGTATTCGTAAGGTACGTAGTGTAAAATGTTCTGTATTCGTAAGGTACGTAGTGTAAAATGTTCTGTATTCGTAAGGTACGTAGTGTAAAATGTTCTGTATTCGTAAGGTACGTAGTGTAAAATGTTCTGTATTCGTAAGGTACGTAGTGACTTGATTCCTTTTCTGTTCACTGATCAGGCTACATCAGGTGATGAGTGTGGCCGTGTTTTGGTTGGTTTGTTGTTTGTTGTTTGTTGTTTGTTGTTTGTTGTTTGTTGTTTGTTGGTTTGTTTGTTTGTTGTTATTTGTTGGTTTGTTGTTTGTTGTTTGTTGTTTGTTGGTTGTTGTTTGTTGTTTGTTGTTTGTTTGTTTGTTGTTTGTTGTTTGTTGTTTGTTGTTTGTTTGTTTGTTGTTTGTTTGTTTGTTTGTTGTTTGTTGTTTGTTTGTTTGTTGTTTGTTTGTTGTTTGTTGTTGTTGTTTGTTGTTTGTTGTTTGTTTCTCTGTCACTTCATATGATGCAGGCGACGTCACTGACATCACTGCAATATGTGTTCAACTGTCTGGTTCTGTGTCACTCCATATGACACAGGCGACGTCACTGACATCACTGCAATATGTGTTCAACTGTCTGGTTCTGTGTCATTCCATATGACACAGGTGAGATCAGTGACACTGTTGCAATAGGTGTTCAACTGTCTGGTTCTCTGTCATTCCATATGATACAGGTGACGTCACTGACATCACTGCAATATGGTGTTCAACTGTCTGGTTCTCTGTCATTCCATATGATACAGGTGACGTCGCTGACATTACTGCAATATGTGCTCGTCTCGTTCGCTCACTCCATATGATACAGGTGACGTCACTGAAATCACTGCAGTATGTGTTCGTCTAGTTCTCTGTCACGCCATATGACACAGGTGACATCAGTGACATCACTGCAATATGTGTTCAACTGTCTGGTTCTCTGTCATTCCATAGGATACAGGCGACGTCACTAACATCACTGCAATATGTATTCATCTGTCTGGTTCTCTGTCACTCCATATGATACAGGCGACGTCACTGACATCACTGCAATATGTGTTCATCTGTCTGGTTCTCTGTCACTCCATATGATACAGGTGACGTCACTGACATCACAGCAACATGTGTTCAACTATCTGGTTCTCTGTCACTCCATATAACATAGGTGACGTCACTGACATCACAGCAATATGTGTTCAACTGTCTGGTTCTCTGTCATTCCATATGATACAGGTGACGTCACTGACATCACTGCAATATGTGTTCAACTGTCTGGTTCTCTGTCATTCCATATGATACAGGTGACGTCACTGACAACTGCAATGTGTTCAACTGTCTGGATCTCTGTCATTCCATATGATACAGGTGACGTCACTGACATCACTGCAATATGTGTTCAACTGTCTGGTTCTCTGTCATTCCATATGATACAAGCAACGTCACTGACATTACTGCAATATGTGTTCAACTGTCTGGTTCTCTGTCATTCCATGGGATACAGGTGACGTCACTGACATCACAGCAATATATGTACAGCTGTCTGGTTCTCTGTCACTCCATAGGATACAAGTGACGTCACTGACATCACAGCAATAATATGTGTTCAGCTGTCTGGTTCACTGTCACTTCATATGATACAGGTGACGTCACTGACATCACTGCAATATGGTGTTCAACTGTCTGGTTCTCTGTCACTCCATATGATACAAGTGACGTCACTGACATCACTGCAGTATGTGTTCGTCTCGTTCGCTGTCACTCCATATGATACAGGTGACGTCACTGAAATCACTGCAGTATGTGTTCGTCTAGTTCTCTGTCACGCCATATGACACAGGTGACATCAGTGACATCACTGCAATATGTGTTCAACTGTCTGGTTCTCTGTCATTCCATGGGATACAGGCGACGTCACTAACATCACTGCAATATGTGTTCATCTGTCTGGTTCTC
>CM060310.1:2766738-2776738 GCA_030674185.1 Monoplex corrugatus | reverse complement strand
AAGAAAAAAAATACACACAGAAAAAGTCAAAAAATAAGCGTTCCAGTTGCCCGATATAAAGCTGTCAAGATATTTGTGTACCTTGGCTGTGCTGGGAATGCAGTGTTGACCCGCTTCTGTCTGTCCTGTGTATTGTAACTGCAGTAATTAAGGAGATAAAAACTCCAGTTGACTTCTCTTTCTCCCTCTCTCCCTTCCTCCTCCCTCCCCCACTCTCTTCCCTCCTTCCCTGTCTGTCTAACTGTCTGTTGTCTATGTGTCTGTCTGTCTGTCACTCTGTGTCTCTCACTCTCACTGTCTTTGTCACTCTTTCACTCTCTCACTCTCTCTTTCTCATTCACACACACTCTCTCTCACTCTCTTCTCTCCCTCTCTCTCACACACCTCTCCTTCTCTCTCTCTCTCTCTCTGTCTCTCTGTCTCTGTCTGTCTCTGTCTGTCTCCTTCATTCATTCACTCACTCTCTCACTCACTCTCTCTTTCTCTCTCTCTCCTCTCTCTGCCTCTCTCTTCTCGCTCTCTCTCTCTCTCTCTCAAATTAGAGTGCACGTGTCTCTATACTAAACCTGAATGTTATGAAAGAAACCCAAGAATAAAAAGCAAGGCCCTACGAAATGGATACGGTGTTATCCGATATTTCTCCACTCGTACTTTTAGACAGTGAACCACAGGCAGCGCCAGCCTTCAAGCACACAGAAATCAGAAAGCAGACGAAAATAGAATGGGAACATGTATTTAGTCATCAACGAGACAGGTGTTTGTTTTTAGCCAAGTGGTCTGTGTCAAACATTCACAAAAGACAACAAAGCGACAAACTTGTCAGATACAGGACGAAAACAACTTCTCTGAGGTTTTTCTCAGCTGACTGATATCAAGACAGAGTGATTATAAAGATAGAAAACTCGTAAACCAAGTAGGACCTCAAGACTTTACCAGCACAAAAGGTTTGTATGCAGGATTGTGGTTGATGCCATGATCATTTGGGGGTCTTCTCCATCACGTACTATCTGTGGCGTCATGCCTGTGCAGTCTGTTTCCAGCGCGGTGATGCTGTCTTGAGGAACTGGACCTGACACTAGAGAAGGGAGCTGTCTTCTTCCCACAAACAAAACATTGTTAGGGAAGTCAGCTGATCTGTTTTTTTTCCTCTCTCTTTTTTCCCAAATGTTGTGAATGTTTTTCTCTTTGCTTCTGTTTTGTTTGGTTGTTTGTTTTTTTTTGAGCACGCTTGACAAAGGCTTGTTGGCCAAACAGTTTGCATGTGTCTTGTGTGTTTGTGCCAAATGACAGTGTTAGTTCCTCTCTCTCTCTCTCTCTCTCTCTCTCTCTCTCTCTCTCTTCTCTCTCTCTCTCTCTTTCTCTCTCTCTGTCCTCTCTCTTCTCTCTCTCTCTGTCTCTCTCTCTCTGTCTCTCTCTCTCTCTGTCTCTCTCTCTCTCTCTCTCTGTCTCTCTGTGTATGTGTGTGAGTGCGTGCATGCGTCGGGCTTGTGTGTGCATGTGTGTGTGTGTGTGTGTGTGTGTGTGTGTGTGTGTGTGTGTGTAGCATATATATGTATGTACATGTTGTTGTTGTTGTTGTTGTTGTTGTTGTTGCCAGCTTGTTGTTGTTGTATTGGGTTAGTAATGTGCGAATTTGGGAAGGTACATGGGTGAAAAAGTTGTACTTGTGTAATATGATCTGTCTGCTGTTATTTCACTGTCTTCCTATGTCTGGCTTAGAACAAATATCTAGTCAAGCTCTCTCTCCACCATGCTGTCTTCTGTTATTTCACTGTCTTCCTATGTCTGGCTTAAGACAAATATGTAGTCAAGCTCTCTCTCCACCTGCTGTCTTCTGGACATTTTTTTTTCACGCTTATAAAGACAATCAATATTAGCACAGCAGAATAATTTGTATCAAAGATTTCAAGCTCAAAACAGCTGTAAGACATCATCATCTTAAATAAAGGATTTATATACTTCATAGTACAACCACTGTCAATACTAATACTGCTACTAATAATGATAATAATAATAATAATGAAAATAATAATGATAATAATAACAAGATAATAATAATAATGATAATAATAACAAGAATAAGAATAATGATAAAAATTTGACTTCTAGGATATATAGAATAGTAATGATAATAATAATGATAATAATAATAATAACAATTATATTATTATCAGTAGTAGTAGTATGTAGTACTATTCTATAGCGCAAATAGTCGCTTGTTGCTCTTTAGAGGAATAGCGCAAACAATGCAGGTGCACACACACACGCACACACACACACACACGCACACACACACACATACGCACGTACGCGCACACACGCACGTATGCATATACAGGCACGCACGTACGCACGCACACACACACACACACACACGCACGGACGCGCGTACACACACACTCACATACACATACACACATACAACAAGGAAATACGATCCTCAAATGTCACCGTAGCCAGGTCTACAGATTGCGTAACTGATGATGTTTATGGGCTGTTGGACAATCAGTTGATCTCGCCAGTTACACCTTGCTGACATTCTTTCTCCCTGTCTCTCCCTGTCTCTCTCTCTCTTCTCTCTCTGTCTCTACTCTCTCTCTCTCTCTGTCTCTACCTCTTTTCTCTCTCTCTGTCTCTACATCTCTCTATCTGTGTGTTCGTTCTTTGATTTAACGTCTTTTCACTATAAGTGATATTAGACGGGGGAGGGGGGAGGGAAGGAATAAATATAATAAAATGTAGAGCAATAGTTAAGCGGGTTAGATTGGGGCAGAGGGGAGATAGAGTAAAAAGACATAAATAGGTGGGAGAACAGGAAATGGAACGAAAACTTAACTCTAACAATTAACTTCAACAATATGAAGGGAAATTGTAACACTAATACACAAACCGCATAAAGTTAAAGTAATGCGTTAACAGGACTGTGAACTAATGATTCTCTCTCTCTCTCTCTCTCTCTCTCTCTCTCTCTCTCTCTCTCTCTCTCTCTGTGTGTTTGTCTCTGTCTGTCTCTCTGTGTGTCTCTACCTCTCTCTCTGTCTCTGCATCTCTCTCTCTCTCTCTCCCTCTCTCTCTCCCCCTCTCTCTCTCTCCCTCTCTCTCCCCTCTGTCTTTGTCTCTGTCTGTCTCTCTATCTGTCCTGTCTGCCTGTTTGCTTGCCTCTGTCTCTCTCTGTCTGTCTCTTTCTCTGTCTCATCTGTGTCTCTGTCTCTGTCTGTCTGTCTGTCTCTCCCTCCCTCCCTTTCTCTCTCTCCGGTACAATCATTAAGTGATAGTTCTGTGGATGTATGCGTGCGTGCGTGCGTGTGTATTTATCTGTGTATGTCAGTGTGTGCATTTGTGTGTGTTTGTATAACAACAGCAACAAAACAACAGCAGAAAACAAAGCAACAACAATACTAATAACAATAAGCAACAACAAAGCAACAACAACAAAACAACAATAACGATATTAACAAAATAATGACAACAAAAAACAAGAACAGCACAACAGAAAACAACAACACAAAAAGAACACTACCACCACCAACAACCACAAGAACTAAAAACAACAACAACAACAAAACAACAACAATAAAGAAATAAACCAACACCACAAAGGAACAATAAAACAACCACAAGAGAAACAACAACAACAACGACAACAACAGCAGAACAGTACCACACAGACAACAACAACAACAACAATAACAACGACAACAACAACGACAACAACAGCAAGAACAGCACCACACAAAGACAACAACAACAACAACGACACAACAACGACAACACCAGCAAGAACAGCACCACACAAAACAAAACAACAACAACAAAACGACACCAACAACGACAACACCAGCAAGAACAGCACCACACAAAACAACAACAACAACAACAACAACAAGAACAGCAGCACACAACGACAACAACAACGACAACCAGCAAGAACAGCACCACACAAAGACAACAACAACGACACCAACAACGACAACACCAGCAAGAACAGCACCACACAAAACAACACAACAACAACAACAACAAGAACAGCACCACACAACAACAACAACAACGACAACACCAGCAAGAACAGCACCACACAAAGGCAACACACCACAATGTCGGTCTTGGTGTTTAAATTTATGCATACTTCGTCTTCCATTGAACATTAAGAATGCACACACGCACACACAACACACATACACACACACGCGCGCGCGCGCGCACAGCACGCGAGCACACGCACAGACACACACACAAACACATCACACACGCAGACACAACCCCACACACACTCACTCACACACACACAAACTCACACACACACACACTCACACACACAGACACACACACACACTCACTCACACACACAAACTCACACACACACACATTCACACACACACATACACTCACACACAGACACACATAAACTCACACTCACACACACACATCACACACACACACACTCACACACACACACACAACACACACACACACACACTCACACACACACTCACACACACACACACATACGCGCGCGCACACACACTCACATAACAACAAAACACACACTCAGACACACACACACACACTCACACACACGCACACACACAAACACACACACACACAAACACACACACACACACAAACAATCACACGCACACACAGACACACACGACACACACACATACAGACACACTGACACACACACAGACACACAGACACACAGACAAACACACACACACACACACCACACACACACACACACACACACGCACAAACACACACACAAACACACACACACACACACACAAAACACTCACGCGCACATACAGACACACAGACAGACACACACACACAAACAACACACGACACACACAAACACACAAAACACACACAGACACACACACAGACACACACACAGACACACACAGACACACACACAGACACAGACACACACAGACACACAGACACACACACACACAGACAAACACACACACACACTCACACACACACAAACACTCACACGCACATACAGACACACAGACACACACACACACACACAGTCACACATAAACACACACAGAGACACACACAAACACAAGATACACACACAGAACACACACACGACACACAGACACACACACACACAGACACACACAGAACACAGACACACAGCACACACACACACAGACACACACACAGACACACAGACACACACAGACACACACACATACACACACACACAGACACACACACAAGACACACACACATACACACACACACACAGCACACACACACACACACAGACACACACACACACACAGACAACACACACACACACACACACACACACACACAGACAGACACACAGACACACACACACACACAGACAGACACACACAGAGACAGACACACACACAGACACACACACAACACACACACACACAACACACACACATACACACACACACACACAGTGTCCTAGTCCTGACCGTGTTCTGTGTGATATAACTGATGTCTGTCTGGTTTGGGTCATACCCTCCAGCCACCGGCCACCTCCCCCTTCACACCGCACCTGTCCTCCCACCTCTCTCCCCTACACCCACAACTCTGTCCTCCACCCTCCCCCTACACCCACACTGTCCTCACCCTCCTCCCCTACCCCACACTGTGTCCTCCACCCTCCTCCCCCTTACACCCACACTGTGTCCTCCACCCTCCTCCCCCTACACCCACACTGTGTCCTCCACCCTCCTCCCCCTACACCCACACTGTCCTCCACCCTCCTCCCCTACACCCACACTGTGTCCTCACCTCTTCCCTACACCCACACTGTCCTCCACCCTCCTTCCCCTACACCCCACTGTGTCCTTCACCCTCCTCCCCTACACCCACACTCTGTCCTCCACCCTCCTCCCCCTACACCCACACTGTGTCCTCACCCTCCTCCCCCTACACCCCACACTGCTGTCCTCCACCCTCCTCCCCTACACCCACACTGTGTCCTCCACCCTCCTTCCCCTACACCCACACTGTGTCCTTCACCCTCCTCCCCTACACCCACACTGTCCTCCACCCTCCTCCCCTACACCCACACTGTGTCCTCCACCCTCCTCCCCTACACCCACACTCTGTCCTCCACCCTCCTCCCCTACACCCACATCTGTCCTCCACCCTCCTCCCCCTACACCCACACTGTGTCCTCACCCTCCTCCCCACACTCACATCTGTCCTCCACCTCCTCCCCTACACCCACACTGTGTCCTCCACCCTTCTCCCCTACACCCACACTGTCCTCCACCCTCCTCCCCTACACCACACTTGTCCTCCACCCTCCTTCCCCTACACCCACACTCTTGTCCTCACACACTCTCCCCCCCCCCCTACACCCACACTTGTCTCCATCTCCTCCCCTACACCCACCTGTCCTCCACCTCCTCCCCACCGTATCTCATACATCATGGGGTAAGGTCACTATTATCTTCTGTCCTCAGTATACTCGTGTTTGACTCATTCATCCTCATCCCCACCCCTCACCCCTGCTACATGTGTATTATACATGATGTGGACGGTTTACTCTGCCTTGCCCTGAGACTGTAGCTTATGTTGGTTGACTTCATCACACACAACAGACTGTAGCTTATGTTGGTTGATCATCACACACAACAGACTGTAGCTTATGTTGTTGACTTCATCACACACAACAGACTGTAGCTTATGTTGACTTCATCACACACAACAGACTGTAGCTTATGTTGGACATCATCACACAACAGACTGTAGCTTATGTTGGTTGACTTCATCACACACAACAGACTGTAGCTTATGTTGACTGTGCTTCATCACACACAACAGACTGTAGCTTATGTTGACATCATCACACACACAACAGACTGTAACTTATGTTTGACTCATCACACACAACAGACTGTAGCTTATGTTGGTTGACTTCATCATCACACACACAACAGACTATAGCTTATGTTTGACTTCATCACACACACAACAGACTGTAGCTTATGTGGTTGACTTCATCCACACACAACAACAAACTGTAGCTTATGTTGGCTGTACTTCATCACACACACACAACAGACTGTAGCTTATGTTGGCTGTCTTCATGACACACACACAACAGACTTAGCTTATGTTGGCTGTCTTCATCACACACACAACAGACTGTAGCTTATGTTGACTGTCTTCATCACACACACAACAACAGACTGTAGCTTATGTTGATGTCTTCATCACACACACAAACAGACTGTAGCTTATGTTGATCTTCATCACACACAAACAGACTGTAGCTTATGTTGACTGTCTTCATCACACACAACAACAGACTGTAGCTTATGTTGACTGTCTTCATCACACACACACAACAGACTTAGCTTATGTTGGACTTCTCAACACACACAACAGACTGTAGCTTATGTTGGCTGTCTTCATGACACACACAACAACAGACTATAGCTTATGTTGGATCTTCATCACACACACAACAACAGACTGTAGCTTATGTTGACTGTCTTCATCACAACACACAACAGACTGTAGCTTATGTTGACTTCATCACACACAACAACAGACTGTAGCTTTGTGGTGTCTTCATCACACACACAACAACAGACTGTAGCTTATGTTGACTGTCTTCATCACACACACAACAACAGACTGTAGCTTATGTTGACTGTCTTCATGCACACACACACAACAGACTGTAGCTTATGTTGACTTCATCACACACACAACAACAGACTGTAGCTTATGTTGCTGTCTTCATACACACACATCAAGACTATGCTTATGTGGACTTCATCACACACACACAGACTGTAGCTTATGTTGACTGTCTTTCATACACCGCACGACATTACAGATGTAAGCTTAGTGTTGGACTGTCTTCATAAACACTACAACACCAGACTGTGCTTATTTGTCGTCTTATGACACCACATCAAACAGAGAGTAGGATTATGTTGCTTCTCACATACAACACAGACTGGTAGCTTAGTTGGCGGTTCTTCTTTACACACATAACAATCAGACTGGTAGCTATGTTGACTGTCTCATCACACACAAAACAGATGTTTGCTTCATGTGGGCTGTCTTCATCACAACAAACAGACTGTAGCTTATGTTGGCTGTCTTCATTCACAACACACGCACAACAACAGACTGGTGCTTATGTTGACCTTCATCACACAACAACAGACTGTAGCTTATGTTGGCTGTCTTCATCACACACACAACAACAGACTGTAGCTTATGTTGGCTGTCTTCATCACACACACAACAACAGACTGTAGCTTATGTTGACTGTCTTCATCACACACACAACAACAGACTGTAGCTTATGTTGGCTGTCTTCATCACACACACAACAGACTGTAGCTTATGTTGGCTGTCTTCATCACACACACAACAACAGACTGTAGCTTATGTTGACTTCATCACACACACAACAACAGACTAGCTGTCTTCAACACAGTGCAGTTTCTTCAAGACAGTGTCGTCGTACCCGTAGAGTGCCGTGTGCTGTCCACCCAGATCTGCCAGCAATTGTGTGGCACACGTTTTGAACCTGAGTGAACCCCTGTGCACGGGCCATGGGTTGAAATGGTGAAGGGCGGGGGGGGGGGGGGGGGAAGGCGTTATGAAACGTGAAGCTGACATCACCAGAATAATGGCTGCATTAAAAACCTTTTGGCTCCCGCACTCTATACATCAGCTGCAAAAGGAAGGAAGTCAAAGGGTTACGTTTTTGCTTTGCTAGCATGGATGATAATGCCGGATGCTGGTGGACAGGGTGCAGATTAGGAGCCAAAGGGTTACGTTTTTGCTTTAATAGCATGATTGACAGTGCAGAATGCTGGTGGACAGGGTGCTGGAGTCAAAGGGTTAAAGTGGCGGTGTATAGAAACGTTCCCAGTGCATGAAAGTGTACGTCATAGCAGGCAGGTGTGTTAAAAGGAGTGACTGTTTCAGTGCGTTATTTCCCCAGAACCGTCCATACATAATCAGCAGAGCGACACCGGCAGCTGAAGCCAACACTGGTGATATCATGTGGACAACATTCTGCACATTCTTACTTGAGTAGCACAATGAATTATACACTGTACATCGGTCTACATTCCTCACATTCTCATTCCATGGGTTTGTGGGTGATTTATTGCAGAATATGTGTACATACAATGGTGTTAATGTGTTGTCTACATCACTTTATTCAATTTCGGAATAGCAGACACAAGCACGCATGTGTAAGTGACATGCTAGCACATAGGAGTACATGTAGGCCAACTCAAACATACATGTACACGTCTGCTCTGTTTCATTCATAGGCATTTGCTCGCTTGATCTCATACACACACACAGAGCCTACTTCTCTGTTTGTCAACGCATACATAGATATGCTCTATGTAAACAGCACTGAGAGCTTAAGAGACAAGAGATCTGGAGAGATTATGCTAATCCATTGAAATGAACAATTTGGTTTAAATCGATTAAGTTTCTGACTTCTGATTTCGCTTTTCTGTTTCTGTCTGTGTCTGTGTCCGTATGTGTCTGTCTCTCTTGTGTGTCTCTGTCTGTCCGATCAATTCGAACCCGGATTTCTTTGCGTCCTAGGCAGGTGTTTAAATCACTGGGCCACAGACTCCACCTGGTTAACCACCCTTATAATACTGGCCCCGAGCAGAGAAGAGCTGTAATCTCTCACTCCCCGTAATGTCGGTTCAGCTTCCGGTAAGACCTTCTCCATCTGGTCCTTACTGGCCTAAAAACGGAAGAAGACAGAGTATGTATCGTGGAAAACACGTCAGACGGCGTTAACTGTTTTGCTTGAAATTCTGTTTAAAAGGCGTTGGAGTCAGTATGTGGGTGTGTCTTTTCTCCACCGATAAAAGCAGTTGTGCCACTGCCCTAAAAGCTGTGATGACTCACTGTGTTTATAAAATACGTTCAACTTTTCAAACTTGTCTCCGTGCGACTGCTGCCTACAGAAAAAATGTTGAAACGG
>CM060310.1:2746738-2764238 GCA_030674185.1 Monoplex corrugatus | reverse complement strand
GTTCTGGTGGTATCAACACAATGTTTCCATGGTTTTGGTGGTAACAACACAATGTTTCCATGGTTCTGGTGTTATCAACACAATGTTTCCATGGTTCTGGTGGTATCAACACAATGTTTCCATGGTTCTGGTGGTAACAACACAATGTTTCCATGGTTTTGGTGGTAACAACACAATGTTTCCATGGTTCTGGTGGTATCAACACAATGTTTCCATGGTTTTGGTGGTAACAACACAATGTTTCATTGTTCTGGTGGTATCAACACAATGTTTCCATGGTTCTGGTGGTATCAACACAATGTTTCATTGTTCTGGTGTTATCAGCACAATGTTTCCATGGTTCTGGTGTTATCAACACAATGTTTCCACGGTTCTGGTGGCATCAATACAATGTTTCCATGGTTCTGGTGTTATCAACACAATGTTTCCATGGTTCTGGTGGTATCAACACAATGTTTCCATGGTTCTGTTGTTATCAACACAATGTTTCCATGGTTCTAGTGGTATCAACACAATGTTTCCATGGTTCTGGTGTTATCAGCACAATGTTTCCATGGTTCTGGTGTTATCAGCACAATGTTTCATTGTTCTGGTGGTATCAACACAATGTTTCATTGTTCTGGTGGTATCAACACAATGTTTCATTGTTCTGGTGGTATCAACACAATGTTTCCATCGTTCTGGTGGTATCAACACAATGTTTCATTGTTCTGCTGGTATCAACACAATGTTTCATTGTTCTGGTGGTATCAACACAATGTTTCCATCGTTCTGGTGGTATCAGCACAATGTTTCCATCGTTCTGGTGGTATCAACACAATGTTTCCATGGTTTTGGTGGTAACAACACAATGTTTCCATGGTTCTGGTGTTATCAACACAATGTTTCCATGGTTCTGGTGTTATCAACACAATGTTTCCATCGTTCTGGTGGTATCAACACAATGTTTCCATGGTTCTGGTGGTATCAACACAATGTTTCCATCGTTCTGGTGGTATCAACACAATGTTTCATGGTTCTGGTGGTATCAGCACAATGTTTCATTGTTCTTATGGTATGAGCAAAATGTTTCCATGGTTCTGGTGGTATCAACACAATGTTTCCATGGTTCTGGTAGTATCAACACAATGTTTCCATGGTTCTGGTGGTATCAACACAATGTTTCCATGGTTCTGGTGGTATCATCACAATGTTTCCATGGTTCTGGTGGCATCAGCACAATGTTTCCATGGTTCTGGTGTTATCAACACAATGTTTCCATGGTTCTGGTGGTATCAGCACAATGTTTCCATGGTTCTGATGTTATCAACACAATGTTTCCATTGTTCTAGTGGTATCAACACAATGTTTCCATGGTTCTGGTGGTATCAGCACAATGTTTCCATGGTTCTGTTGTTATCAACACAATGTTTCCATAGTTCTAGTGGTATCAACACAATGTTTCCATGGTTCTGGTGGTATCAACACAATGTTTCCATGGTTTTGGTGTTATCAGCACAATGTTTCCACGATTCTAGTGTTATCAACACAATGTTTCCATGGTTCTGGTGGTATCAGCACAATGTTTCCATGGTTCTGGTGGTATCAACACAATGTTTCCATGGTTCTGGTGTTATCAGCACAATGTTTCCATGGTTCTGGTGGTATCAACACAATGTTTCCATCGTTCTGGTGGTATCAGCACAATGTTTGATTGTTCTGGTGTTATCAACACAATGTTTGATTGTTCTGGTGGTATCAACACAATGTTTGATTGTTCTGGTGGTATCAACACAATGTTTCCATCGTTCTGGTGGTATCAACACAATGTTTCATTGTTCTGGTGTTATCAACACAATGTTTCATTGTTCTGGTGGTATCAACACAATGTTTCATTGTTCTGGTGGTATCAACACAATGTTTCCATCGTTCTGGTGGTATCAACACAATGTTTCATTGTTCTGCTGTAATCAACACAATGTTTCATTGTTCTGGTGGTATCAACACAATGTTTCCATGGTTCTGGTGGTATCAACACAATGTTTCCATTGTTCTGGTGGTATCAAACAATGTTTCCATCGTTCTGGTGGTATCAGCTCAATGTTTCCATTGTTCTGGTGGTATCAACACAATGTTTCATTGTTCTGGTGGTATCAACACAATGTTTCCATGGTTCTGGTTTTATCAACACAATGTTTCATTGTTCTGGTGGTATCAACACAATGTTTCCATGTTTCTGGTGTTATCAACACAATGTTTCCATGGTTCTGGTGGTATCAACACAATGTTTCCATGGTTCTGGTGGTATCAACACAATGTTTCCATCGTTTTGGTGGTATCAACACAATGTTTCCATGGTTCTGGTGTTATCAACACAATGTTTCCATGGTTCTGGTGTTATCAACACAATGTTTCCATGGTTCTGGTGGTATCAACACAATGTTTCCATGGTTCTGGTGGTATCAACACAATGTTTCCATGGTTCTGGTGGTATCAAAACAATGTTTCATGGTTCTGGTGGTATCAGCACAATGTTTCCATGGTTCTGGTGGTATCAACACAATGTTTCCATCGTTTTGGTGGTATCAACACAATGTTTCCATGGTTCTGGTGTTATCAACACAATGTTTCCATGGTTCTGGTGTTATCAACACAATGTTTCCATGGTTCTGGTGGTATCAACACAATGTTTCCATGGTTCTGGTGGTATCAACACAATGTTTCCATGGTTCAGGTGGTATCAAAACAATGTTTCATGGTTCTGGTGGTATCAGCACAATGTTTCATTGTTCTGGTGGTATCAAAGCACAATCTTTCCATGGTTTCTGGTGTTATCAGCACAATGTTTCCATGGTTCTGGTGGTATCAGCACAATCTTTCCATGTTCTCGTGTTATCTGCACAATGTTTCCACTGTTCTGGTGGTATCAGCACAATGTTTCCATGGTTTGGTGTATCAGCACAATGTTTCCATGGTTCTGGTGTATCAACACAATGTTTCCATGGTTCTGGTGTATTTATCAGCAACAATGTTTCCATGTTCTGGTGTTATCAATCACAATGTTTCCATTGTTCTGGTGGTATCAACACAATGTTTTCATGGTTCTGGTGGTATCAACACAATGTTTCCATGGATCTGGTGTATCAAACACAATGTTTTCCATGTTCTGGTGGTATCAGCACAATGTTTCCATGGTTCTGGTGTTATCAACACAAATGTTTCCATGGTTCTGGTGGTATCAAGCACAATGTTTCCATGGTTTCTGGTGGTATCACACAATGTTTCCATGTTTTGGTGGTATAACAAAAATGTTTCACCATGTTCTGGTGTTATCAACCAATGTTCCATGGTTCTGGTGGTTATCACACACAATGTTTCCATGGTTCTGGTGTGTATCAACACAATGTTTCCATGGTTCTGGTGGTATCAACACATGTTTTTCCATCTGTTTATGTGGTATCAACACAATGTTTAATTTGTTTGTGTGGTATCACACAATGTTTCATTGTTCTGTGGTATCAACACAATGTTTCCATGTTCTGTGGTATCAACCACAATGTTTCATGTTTGGTGTATCAACACAATGTTTCCATCGTTCTGGTGGTATCAACACAATGTTTCCATCGTTCTGGTGGTATCAACACAATGTTTCCATGGTTTCTGGTGGTATCAACACAATGTTTCCATGTTCTGGTGGTATCAGCACAATGTTTTCCCATGGTTTCCTGGTGGTTATCAACACAATGTTTCCATGGTTCTGGTGTTATCAACACAATGTTTTCATTGTTTTTGGGTGGTATCACACAATTTTTGCTATCGTTCTGGTGGTGTATCAACACAATGTTTCCATGGTTCTGGTGGTATCAACACAATGTTTCATGTTCTGGTGTATCAGCAAAAATGTTTCATGGTACTGGTGGTATCAGCACAATGTTTCCATGGTTCTGGTAGTAATCACACCATGGGTTTCACTGTTTCTGGTGGTATCACACAATGTTTCCATCGGTTTCAATGCATGGTTTGGTATCAACACAATGTTTTCCATTTGGGTTCTGGTGTTATCAACACAATGTTTCCATGGTTCTGGTTTAAGTTTCAGCACAATGTTCCATGTTTCTGGTGTGATCAACACAATGTTTCCATTGTTCTGTGGTATCAAAAACAATGTTTCCATGTTCTGGTGGTATCAACACAATGTTTCCATGGTTCTGGTGTTATCAACACAATGTTTCCATGTTCTGGTGTTATCACACAATGTTTCCATGATTCTGGTGTTATCATACACAATGTTTCCTGTTCTGGTGTATCAGCACAATGTTTCCATGTTTGTGTTACACAATTTTCTGTTTGGTGTTACAAATGTTTCATGTTGGTGGTATCACCAATGTTCATGTTGGTGTAACACACAATGTTCTGGTTCGGTGGTATCAACACATGTTTCCATGGTTCTGTGTATCAACACAATGTTCATGTTCTGGTGGTATAACACAATTTTCTTGTTCTGGTGGTATCAAACAATGTTTATGTTGGTGGTATCACAATGTTTCCATGTCTGGTGTAAACCATGTTCATTGTTCTGGGTATCAACACATTTTATTGTTTGGTGGTATCAACCAAGTTTCATGTTTGGTGGTATCACACAATGTTTCCACGTTGGTGTATCAAACAATGTTCATGGTTTTGGTGTAAACACAATGTTCATGGTTCTGGTGTTTTACACATGTTCATGTTTGGTGTATCAAACAATGTTTCCAGTTCTGGTGTATAACAATGTTTCATTTGTGGATCACCAATGTTTCCATGGTTCTGGTGGTATCAACACAATGTTTCATGGTTCTGGTGGTATCAACACAATGTTTCCATTGGTTCTGGTGTTATGAGCACAAATGTTTCCATTGGTTCTGGTGGTATCAACACAATGTTTCCATGTTTCTGGTGTTATCAACACAATGTTTCCATGGTTCTGGTGGTTATCAACACAATGTTTCCATGGTTCTGGTGGTATCACACAATGTTTCCATGTTTCTGGTGGTATCAGCACAATGTTTCCATGGTTCTGGTGGTATCAACACAATGTTTCCATGGTTCTGGTGTTATCAGCACAATGTTTCCATTGTTCTGGTGGTATCAACACAATGTTTCATTGTTCTGGTGGTATCAACACAATGTTTCCATGTTCTGGTGGTATCAACACAATGTTTCATTGGTTCTGTGTTATCAACACAATGTTTCATAGTTCTGGTGGTATCAACACAATGTTTCCATGGTTCTGGTGGTATCAACACAATGTTTCCATGGTTCTGGTGTTATCAGCACATGTTTCCACGTTCTAGTGTTATCACTCAATGTTTCCATGTGGTTGGTTATCAGACACAATGTTTTCCATGGTTCTGGTGGTATCAACACAATGTTTCCATGGTTCTGGTTGTTATCAGCACAATGTTTCCATTGGTTCTGGTGGTATCAACACAATGTTTCCATGTTTCTGGTGGTTATCAGCACAATGTTTCCATGTTCTGGGTATCAACACAATGTTTGCATGTTCTGGTGGTATCAACACAATTGATTGTTCTGGTGGTATCAACACAATGTTTCCATCGTTCTGGTGGTTATCAACACAATGTTTCCATTGTTTCTGGTGTTATCAACACAATGTTTCATTGGTTCTGGTGGTATCAACAAAATGTTTCCATTGTTCTGGTGGTATCAACACAATGTTTCCATGTTCTGGTGGTATCACACAATGTTTCCATCGTTCTGGTGGTTATCAACACAATGTTTCCATGGTTCTGGTGGTATCAACACAATGTTTCCATGGTTCTCTGTGTATCAACACAATGTTTCCATGGTTCTGTGGTATCAACACAATGTTTCCATGGTTCTGGTGGTATCAGCACAATGTTTCCATCGTTCTGGTGGTATCAACACAATGTTTCCATGGTTCTGGTGTTATCAACACAATGTTTCCATGGTTCTGGTGGTATCAACACAATGTTTCCATGGTTCTGGTGGTATCAAAACAATGTTTCATGGTTCTGGTGGTATCAGCACAATGTTTCCATGGGTCTGGTGGTATCAGCACAATGTTTCATTGTTCTGGTGGTATCAGCACAATGTTTCCATGGTTCTGGTGGTATCAGCACAATGTTTCATTGTTCTGGTGGTATCAGTACAATGTTTCCATTGTTCTGGTGGTATCAGCACAATGTTTCCATGGTTCTGGTGGTATCAACACAATGTTTCATTGTTCTGGTGGTATCAGCACAATGTTTCATGGTTCTGGTGGTATCAACACAATGTTTCATTGTTCTGGTGGTATCAGCACAATGTTTCCATCGTTCTGGTGGTATCAGCACAATGTTTCATGGTTCTGGTGGTATCAGCACAATGTTTCCATCGTTCTGGTGGTATCAGCACAATGTTTCATTGTTCTGGTGGTATCAGCACAATGTTTCCATGGTTCTTGTGGTATCAGCACAATGTTTCCATGGTTCTGGTGGTATCAGCACAATGTTTCCATGGTTCTGGTGGTATCAACACAATGTTTCATTGCCCCCTTTCTTTCCTCTTCCTTCTCCCTATTTCAAGACCTTGCTGGCACATAACATTTTGCGCAGGCTAAAGGGGTCTGCCAGATCATTGCTGGTTGATTTAGGAGGAGCCCATATGGAATTGTCTGGGTGTGATGAATCCCTCTTGAACAAACTTCAAACGCCAAACTCCATGGATGCGTGCGTGCGTGCGTGTGTGTGTGTGTGTGTGTGCGTGCGTGCGTGTGTGTGTGTGTGTGTGTGCGCGCGCGCGCTCGTGTGTGTGGTTATGTGTGTGTATGTGTGTGTGTGTGTTTATGTGTGTGTGTGTATGTGTGTGTGTGTTTGTGTGTGTGTGTGTGTGTATGAGTGTGTGTGTTTATGTGTGTGTGTCTTTATGTGTGTGTGTACGTTTATGTGTGTGTGTGTATGTGTATGTGTGTGTGTATGTGTATGTGTGTATGTGTGTGTATGTGTGTGTGTATGAGTGTGTGTGTGTTTATGTGTGTGTGTGTTTATGTGTGTGTGTGTCTTTATGTGTGTCTATGTGTGTGTGTATGTGTGTGTTTGTGTTTGTGTGTATGTGTGTGTATGTGTGTGTGTATGAAAGTGTGTGTATGTGTGTGTTTATGTGTGTGTGTATGTGTGTGTTTATGTGTGTGTGTGTATGTGGTTTATGTGTGTGTGTGTGTTTATGTGTGTGGTTGTGTATGTGTGTGTTTATGTGTGTATACATGTGTGTGTGTATGTGTGTGTATGTGTGTGTGTATGTGTGTGTATGTGTGTTTGTATGTGTGTGTGTGTGTGTGTGTTTTCATGTGTATTAATGTATTAATGTGTGTGTGTGTTTATGTGTGTGTGAGTGAGTGCGTGTGTATGTGTGAGTGTGTGTGTTTATGTAATGGTGTTAATTTTGATGTACTCAGGATCCTATACATCACATTGTATCGCATGATCTGTACGTATCTGCCACCCCCCCCCCCCCCCTACACACACACTCCAGGACGTGCATTGTGGTGAATTGTATTGATATTCATCGCATTTGCTACGGTTAGTATTGTTGAAATGTGTAGTGTTGTTTTTTTCCTCCCAATCTTTTGTGTCTTTCAGCTCTTAGTGTCATGAATTACATGACAATCATCACATTTCCTGCGATTAATACTACTGAAATGTGTGGTAGGTTTTCTTTTCTTTTTTTTCAAAAGTTTTGTCTGGCTTTCAACTCTTATTGTAATGCATGGCATAATAGTCTTCTCATATCCTAGACTGAAGTCATGGTAGTCAACGAAAACAAGTAATCCCCTCACGCAAAACAACAGCAAGTGGTACAACTTTGACACAAGTTGATAAGTTTAAATGTCTGGGAACGGTCATCTCACCAGACGGTAGATGCACATCAGATATAGCCAGCAGAATCGGCCAAACCAAAACAGCATTCAAGAAGATGAAAAGCTTTCTTACCAACAAATGCCTATCAGTTCACATCAGGAAGAGAGTTCTTGAATGTTGTATAGAACCGATACTGTTGTACTGTAGTGAGGCGTGGACAGTCAGCACGCAAAGTTAAAACAAAATTGAGGCAACTGAAATATGATTTCTAAGAAGAATGTTGAGAGTTCCATGGACAGCAAACAAAACAAACGAGACATTCTTGAAGGAGACAGATACAGGAAGATCACTAATGAAGAATGTTCGGAAAAGACAAGCAACGTTTATAGGACATGTTATGAGGATAGGGGCAATTAGAACACCTAATCACAACAGGAAAGCTGGAGGGAAAGTGAACATCAGGTAGACCCAGGAAGAAAGCATTCGACGGACTTGCAGGGTGACAGGACAGAGAGTGTGGGAGATGCACTTGCAGCGACAGGGGATAGATTTGTATGGAGAGTCATGATCGCCAACGCCATGTGGTAGGGCACATGATGATGATGATGATGACGATCCTAGACTTTATATTATTGAAACGTGTGGAAGGTTTTGTTTTTCTTTTCCATTCCAATTGCTAGTCTGTATGTCAGCTGTTTCCTGTGTGTGGTTTCAGCATGACGTTGAGAGTATGGACAACCAACTGGAGACTGTATTGTCCAGCAATCACCCAGACCCCAAGAAGAGAGAGCAGATTGAGCAAATCGCCAAGAAGGGCCAGGACCAGCATCCCAGTAACGATGTCCAGGGCGTCCTCAATCTCTCCATCGGTTGGATTCTGCAGGGAACTTCAGAACTACAGGTACATATACCTCATCGTTTTTGTTTTGTTTTTTCATCTAATGTTCGCTTCTTATTTTCTTTTTGTTTTCGTTTTTTAATCCATTTCTTTCTAAGAAACATTTACAAATACATAACAGTCAAGGAAATACGAGAAAGCGGAGTTTATTAGTACATTTAAGCATTATGAAATAACTGTATGAGATTCCCAATTCCTGTCTCAGCATAAGAACAGTACAAGGGATCAACGGGTTTGTCTGTTTGTTATTCCCTTCGAGAGAGATAGAGGACAGGGAATGTTTTACTTTGGATCGCCGTCATTTCTTTCAAAAGATATATCTTCTTAAGCTCAAATAAGAATAGAAACCGACCATGGATAAAAATTTTTTAAAAAAACACCAAAAAACGATGGAGATGGACGAGACTCATCGTGTGAAGAGATCAGGATAACATCACCCAGACTGCCCTTCACTGGACAACAGATGACATAGAAGAGGAAGATCGAATATCTGGCGACATACAAAGACAGACATCAAGGCCTTTATACACAACTGGGTTACCATACAATGGTTGATTACGTACAGACAGGTATGGAGAATCCTTGTTGCTGCCCCTCTTGCCAATGGAACAGTCGACAGTAAGAAATTAACTGTATGTGACAGGTTTAGTAATCAGGTGGGTAAATAACTGTATGTGACAGGTTTAGTAATCAGGTGGGTAAATAACTGTATGTGACAGGTTTAGTAATCAGGTGGGTAAGTACCTGTATGTTACAGGTTTAGTAGTCAGGTGGGTAAATAACTGTATGTGATAGGTTTAGTAATCAGGTGGATAAATAACTGTATGTGACAGGTTTAGTCGTCAGGTGGGTAAGTAACTGTATGTGACAGGTTTAGTAGTCAGGTGGGTAAGTAACTGTATGTGACAGGTTTAGTGGTCAGATGGGTAAATAACTATGTGACAGGTTTAGTAGTCAGGTGGGTAAGTAACTGTATGTGACAGGTTTAGTGGTCAGGTGGGTAAGTAACTGTATGTGACAGGTTTAGTGGTCAGGTGGGTAAGTAACTGTATGTGACAGGTTTAGTAGTCAGGTGGGTAAGTAACTATGTGACAGGTTTAGTAGTCAGGTGGGTAAGTACCTGTATGTGACAGGTTTAGTGGTCAGGTGGGTAAGTAACTGTATGTGACAGGTTTAGTAGTCAGGTGGGTAAATAACTGTATGTGATAGGTTTAGTAATCAGGTGGATAAATAACTGTATGTGACAGGTTTAGTCGTCAGGTGGGTAAGTAACTGTATGTGACAGGTTTAGTAGTCAGGTGGGTAAGTAACTGTATGTGACAGGTTTAGTGGTCAGATGGGTAAGTAACTGTATGTGACAGGTTTAGTAGTCAGGTGGGTAAATAACTATGTGACAGGTTTAGTAGTCAGGTGGGTAAGTAACTGTATGTGACAGGTTTAGTGGTCAGATGGGTAAGTAACTGTATGTGACAGGTTTAGTGGTCAGGTGGGTAAGTAACTGTATGTGACAGGTTTAGTGGTCAGGTGGGTAAGTACCTGTATGTGACAGGTTTAGTAGTCAGGTGGGTAAGTAACTGTATGTGACAGGTTTAGTAGTCAGGTGAGTAAGTAACTGTATGTGACAGGTTTAGTAGTCAGGTGGGTAAGTAACTATGTGACAGGTTTAGTAGTCAGGTGGGTAAGTACCTGTATGTGACAGGTTTAGTGGTCAGGTGGGTAAGTAACTGTATGTGACAGGTTTAGTAGTCAGGTGAGTAAGTAACTGTATGTGACAGGTTTAGTAGTCAGGTGGGTAAATAACTATGTGACAGGTTTAGTAGTCAGGTGGGTAAGTAACTATGTTACAGGTTTAGTGGTCAGGTGGGTAAATAACTATGTGACAGGTTTAGTAGTCAGGTGGGTAAGTAACTGTATGTGACAGGTTTAGTGGTCAGGTGGGTAAGTAACTGTATGTGACAGGTTTAGTGGTCAGGTAGGTAAGTACCTGTATGTGTCATGTTCAGTGGTCAGGTAGGTAAGTACCTGTATGTGACAGGTTTAGTAGTCAGGTAGGTAAGTACCTGTATGTGACAGGTTTAGTAGTCAGGTCGGTAAGTAACTGTATGTGACAGGTTAATAGTCAGGTAGGTTAAAATAACTGTATGTGACAGGTTTAAGTAGTCAGTGTGGGTAATAACTGTATGTGACAGGTTTATAGTAGTCAGGTTGGGTAAATAACTGTATGTGACAGGTTTAGTAGTCAGGTGGGTAAGTAACCTGTATGTGACAGGTTTAGTAGTCAGGTGGGTAAATAACTGTATGTGACAGGTTTAGTAGTCAGGTGGGTAAGTAACTGTATGTGACAGGTTTAGTGTCAGGTGGGATAAATAACTGTATGTGACAGGTTTAGTGGTCAGGTGGGTAAGTAACTGTATGTGACAGGTTTAGAAGTCAGGTGGTAAATAACTGTATGTGACAGGTTTAGTGGTCAGGTGGGTAAATAACTGTATGTGACAGGTTTAGTGGTCAGGTGGTAAGTAACTGTATGTGACAGGTTTAGGGAGTCAGGTAGGTAAATAACTGTATGTGACAGGTTTAGTGGTCAGGTAGGTAAGTACTTGTATGTGACAGTGTTAGTGAGTCTAGGTAAAGGTAAAATAACTGTATGTGACAGGTTTAGAGTCAGGTAGGTAAATAACTGTATGTGACAGGTTTAGTAGTCAGGTGGTAAGTAACTGTATGTGACAGGTTTAGTAGTCAGGTAGGTAAATAACTGTATGTGACACGTTTAGTAGTCAGGTGGGTAAAGTAACTGTATGTGACAGGTTTAGTAGTCAGTGTGGTAATAACTGTATGTGACAGGTTTAGTAGTCAGGTAGGTAAATAACTGTATGTGACACGTTTAGTAGTCAGGTGGGTAAATAACTGTATGTGACAGGTTTAGTGGTCAGGTGGGTAAATAACTGTATGTGACAGGTTTAGTAGTCAGGTAGGTAAATAACTGTATGTGACACGTTTAGTAGTCAGGTGGTAAATAACTGTATGTGACAGGTTTAGTGGTCAGGTGGTAAGATAACTGTATGTGACAGGTTTAGTAGTCAGGTAGGTAATAACTGTTTGTGACAGGTTTAGTAGTCAGGTAGTAAGTAACTGTATGTGACAGTTTAGTAGTCAGGTAGGTAAGTACTGTATGTGCAGGTTTAGTAGTCAGGTGGGTAAATAACTGTATGTGACAGGTTTAGTAGTCAGGTAGTTAAATAACTGTATGTGACACGTTTAGTAGTCAGGTGGTAAGTACCTGTATGTGACAGGTTTAGTAGTCAGGTAGGTAAATAACTGTATGTGACAGGTTTAGTAGTCAGGTAGGTAAGTACCTGTATGTGACAGGTTTAGTAGTCAGGTAGGTAAATAACTGTATGTGACAGGCTTAGTAGTCAGGTAGGTAAGTACCTGTATGTGACAGGTTTAGTAGTCAGGTAGGTAAGTACCTGTATGTGACAGGTTTAGTAGTCAGGTGAGTCAACGTGGAACTTTCAGTCAGAATGTCCTAGATTTGATCCATCTACAAACTTCACTCAGTGGGTAGAGGGTGGTGACACCTTCACTCAGTGGGTAGAGGATGGTGACACGTTCACTCAGTGGGTAGAGGATGGTGACACCTTCACTCAGTGGGTAGAGGATGGTGACACCTTCACTCAGTAGGTAGAGGGTGGTAACACCTTCATTCAGTAGGTAGAGGATGGTGACACCTTCACTCAGTGGGTAGAGGATGGTGACACCTTCACTCAGTGGGTAGAGGATGGTGACACCTTCACTCAGTAGGTAGAGGGTGGTGACACCTTCACTCAGTGGGTAGAGGGTGGTGACACCTTCACTCAGTGGGTAGAGGGTGGTGACACCTTCACTCAGTGGGTAGAGGGTGGTGACACCTTCACTCAGTGGGTAGAGGGTGGTGACACCTTCACTCAATGGGTAGAGGGTGGTGACACCTTCACTCAGTGGGTAGAGGGTGGTGACACCTTCACTCAGTAGGTAGAGGGTGGTGACACCTTCACTCAGTAGGTAGAGGGTGGTGACCATCTTCACTCAGTGGGTAGAGGGGGGTGACACCTTCACTCAGTAGGTAGAGGATGAATATATTTTATCTGCCAGGTCAGCGTGTATGCAGAACTACCAGTGCCTAAGACCCCATTGTGTGTGTGTAGGCATGCAGAATATGTTTATGCACGTTGAATATCCTGTAAGTCATGTCAGTGTCAGGCTTATGGAAACAGGGAAATACCCAGCAAGCACACCCGCCAAAGAAGTCAGTTGTGCAACGACATAGTGGAGTGTGGTTAGCTCATCAAACAATTCAAGTTCTCCATGTTCCACTAAAAGTCGTATGATTATGTGTAATGCGCAGGGAATCGAAATGAGTTTGGAGGACAGCGCTATACTTGTACACTAACAACGATCAAAAGACCCAGTTTGTGATGGTGTCTATGTTGTTTCAGGTATCGTCAGGCATCAAGTTGTTTAGCACTTGGGCCCAGCACCATGTAGGAGCCATCGAGAGCGTTCTGCCTCGTGATCTGCTCACCAATCTGCTCACTAAGCCCTCCCGTAACCAGGCCAATCTGCCTCCCTTGCTCACCAGAGTGCTCACCTTTGTCCAGAATCACGGCAACGGCAAACTGTTCCAGCAGTACCTCAGAGTCATCGAGAACAAAGCCCATGTCTTTGTCCAAGAGAGTCCGGACATTCTGTGCGTGAAGAACTTGGTCACCATGCTTGTGACCTTTGAAGACAGTCTGACCAAAGGAGACATGAGCAACCGTCTGGCGGTCCCACTGATCCGTGCCCTGGCTTTGAACCCCATCCCTACGGACGAGCGGCAGGTGTCCCAGTTCATTAATGACGTGACGACTGTGGCGGGATTCCTGCAGCAGACGTGGAGTCAGCCCAACTGTCAGAACGTGGTGATGGACTGTCTGAAGGAATTGTTCAACATCATCTCTGCTGTGGACGGCCCAGAACCTTCTCAGTGTCTGGGAGCTCTGGTTGGGTAAAGAAGACTGTTGTAGTTTGATACTGACGTCTCTCTTGCTCTTCTTTTTTCTTCTTCCTGTGTTGATCAGCATCAACTCCGCTGTGGATGGTCCTCAGCATTCTGAAGGGTTGACTGAATAAAGTAGACTCCCTCTGTCTCTCTCTGTCTCTGTCTCTCTGTCTCTCTGTCTTTCTCTCTGTCTCTGTCTCTCTGTGTGTGTGTGTGTGTGTGTCTCTCTCTCTCTCTGTCTCTCTGTCTCTGTCTCTCTGTCTCTCTCTGTCTTTGTCTCTCTCTCTGTCTCTCTCTGACTCTCTCTCTCTGACTCTCTCTCTCTCTGACTCTCTATCTATCTATCTATCTATATCTAATCACTTCATCTCTTCATCTCGTTATCTTTATACTTCTTTATCTCATAATCACGTTATGTATCTCGTTACCTATGTATCGTATATGCCATTATCTCTTTATCCATTTGTCACTGTATCTGTGTATCTATTCATTCACCTGTTTATCTATGTACTTAATTGTCTGTTTATTTATCTGATTATCTCGGTATCCATTTATTTGTGTATCTCTATATTCATTATGGATCTATGTATCTTGTCTGTCTATTTATCTCATTATCTCTGTATCTATTGATGTATGTATCTATCTAATCATCAATATATCTATGTATCTGGTTGTCTATTTTTCTCATTATTTCTGTATCTATTGATGTATGTATCTATCTAATCATCAATATATCTATGTATCTGGTTCTGTCTATTTTTCTCATTATTTCTGTATCTATTGATGTATGTATCTATCTAATCATATATATATATATATATAAATATTTAGTTGTCTATCTATCTCATTATTTCTGAATCTATTGATGTATGCATCTGTCTAATCATCTATATATCTATGTATCTGGTTGTCTATCTATTTATCTCATTATCTCTGTAGCTATTAATGTGTGTATCTATCTAATCATCTGTATATTCATGTATCTGGTTGGTTGTCTATCTATATATATCTCATTATCTCTGTATCTTTTGATTATGTATCTATCTAATCATCTATATATCTATGTATCTGGTTGTCTATTTATCTTTATTATCTCTGTATCTATTGATGTATACATGTATGTATCTAATCATCCATATATCTATGTATCTAGTTGTCTATTTATCTCATTATCTCTGTATCTATTGATTTATGTATCTATCTAATCATCTATATATCTATGTATCTGATTGTCTATCTATTTATCTCATTATCTCTGTATGTATTGATCTATATATGTATCTAATCATCTTTTATTATATATGTATCTAGTTGTCTTTTTATCTCATTATTTCTGTATCTATTGATGTATGTCTCTATCTAATCATCTGTATATCTATGTATCTGGTTGTCTATCTATTTATCTCATTATCTGTGTATCTATTGATGTATATATGTATCTAATCGTCTTTTATTATATATGTATCTGATTGTCTATTTATCTCATTATCTGTGTATCTATTGATGTATGTATCTATTCAATCATCTGTATATCTATGTATCTGGTTGTCTATCTGTTTATCTCATTATCTGTGTATCTATTGATGTGTGTATCTATTCAATCATCTGTATATCTATGTATCTGGTTGTCTATCTGTTTATCTCATTATCTGTGTATCTATTGATGTATGTATTGTCTTATAACAGACTGATTCCCCTGGAATCAGCACAGAAGGGGATCAGGACTGTGGTAGCAGACAGCCGCACAACGGACCAGGCGCTGACCAGAGCGCTGCAACGTCTGATGGACTGGTTGGTGTGGCCGTCCTGCCATAACATTGACCACTGGGCCATCGCCTTCCTCAAACAGCTGGCCATCGCCAACAAGTTCAACATCCTCATCAACGTTATCGACAACAAAGTGGAAGAGGTGAGAGGAATAGAAAGCTCACACAGATTAGAACGAAATGCATTCATGTTAATGTTTGAAATGTTTGACAAACTACAGAAGAATTGCAAGCGCACAAACAAGGGAAAGAAGAAAGGGAAGCACGTATTAAAAACAATTAAACAAACAAACAAGAGGGCAGGTGGTAATCAAATGACGAAATGGCCGCTTATAAAATAACATGCCTGACACAAGTGTATGCATATCAGGCTAAATCCTTACCACTGTCAAAATCTTGGTGTTTTAACCGCGGTTTAAGTACTGTGTAATTGATAGCTTTTTGAGTTTATGATTATGTATCTATGTTTGTGATACCTGTGGCGAGTTATACATATGTATATGTACTTGTTATTTGAACTGCCAGTCTTTTTGTCAGTAATTTTTCAGGTAAAAACGTATTATTGTCTGCCTGTAATACGCAGTTTCGCAGATCTGTCAGTATTTTCATACACAAAAAGTTGTTTATGAGGGGTTTTTTCCCTTGAAACACTGAGTGTTTTTATGCATGGGGTGTGAAGAATGTTCAGCATCAATATCATACCAATACGTGTTCATAAATGATATCTAAATAGAGATTACATGATTACAATCCAATTAAAGTCACTTGTTAATCATGTTTATAATGCATTTCTCCAAGGTTCTTTTGACATTTGCATGGAAATATTCTCAGCTTCTTGACATCATCTTCACGTCCATCATGAGAGGGAGGAACGGAGAGAACGTTCCAAGTCTTTCCCTCAGTGCATGGACATAATATGAAGAGAATGTTGACTGTATGTCTGTGTAGACAGCTCACCTCGTGACCACAAGACCGTGATGACATGCCTGGGAAACGTTGTATATCTCCTGTGTTACCTACCTGTGAAGATCATAGTTGGCTTTTCCGTCCTGCCTATAGAAAGTTATTTGTATTCGTTTATTGACCCACCTGTAAAACTTTGTATTTATCTATTTTACCTACCTGTGAAGTCATATTTGTCCAACGTTTTACTTACCTGTGAAGAGTTATACCTATGCAGTCTTATTAATACCTGTGACAAAGTCTGTTTGATCTCTTCTATTGTCAACAGTCACGAGCTGTTCAGTAAGGATTTATTTAGTCTAGTGTTGTTTTCACCTAGGTGTGATAATTTTGCCAGGTGATGGAGAAGGTAAAGTACCGCCCTGTGAGAGAGGCCAGCTTCAACATCCTGACGTGTATGTTGTTGGGCTATCAGTACTCGCCACAACCCTTCCACAAGGTACGTGTCCACATGCACAAACACTTCAAACGTAAATGTCATGACTTCCATTCCTTCTGTCTGTGTGGTGCACAAACACTTCAAACGTAAATGTCATGACTTCCATTCTTTCTGTCTGTGTGGTGCACAAACACTTCAGACGTAAATGTCATGACTTCCATTCCTTCTGTCTGTGTGGCGCACAAACACTTCAATTGTAAATGTCATGACTTCCATTCCTTCTGTCTGTGTGGTGCACAAACACTTCAAACGTAAATGTCATGACTTCCATTCCTTCTGTCTGTGTGGTGCACAAACACTTCAGACGTAAATGTCATGACTTCCATTCCTTCTGTCTGTGTGGTGCACAAACACTTCAAACGTAAATGTCATGACTTCCATTCCTTCTGTCTGTGTGGTGCACAAACACTTCAGACGTAATGTCATGACTTCCATTCCTTCTGTCTGTGTGGTGCACAAACACTTCAACGTAAATGTCATGACTTCCATTCCTTCTGTCTGTGTGGCGCCCAGCCCTGGAATTCCCTTCCCGATCATATCAGACATTCTGTTTCTGTTTTCTCTTTGAATGCCGTC
>CM060310.1:2731738-2736738 GCA_030674185.1 Monoplex corrugatus | reverse complement strand
AGTTACACATGTGTTCAGAGGGAGGTTCAGACAGTTACACATGTGCTCAGAGGGAGTGTTCAGACAGTTACAATGTGCTCAGAGGGAGTGTTCAGACAGTTACAATTGTGCTCAGAGGGAGTGTTAACAGACATTAGGTTACAAGTACATGTGCTCAGAGGGAGTGTTCAGACAGTTACATCATGTGCTCAGAGATGTCAAGACAGTTACACATGTACTCAAGAGTGTCAACAGTTACAAGTGTAGCATGAAGGAAGTATTTAGTGACACTACACATGTGCCAGAGGATGTACATTAGGCATACAATGTGCACAGAGGAATTTTATGTGACACTATTCAGAATCCTGTAAGCTTGCGCAAAACCTTAATGCTGCAAGAAGGTAAAATTATATGTGACATCTATCAGAATGACTGGAGCATAAAGATGACAGACTACATTTTATGTGACACTATCAGAATGACTGGAGCATAAGATGACAGCTACATTTTATGTGACACTATCAGAATGACTGGAGCATAAAGATGACAGCTACATTTTATGTGACACTATCAGAATGACTGGAGCATAAAGATGACAGCTACATTTTATGTGACACTATCAGAATGACTGGAGCATAAAGATGACAGCTACATTTTATGTGACACTATCAGAATGACTGGAGCATAAAGATGACAGCAAACAGGCTACATTTTATGTGACACTATCAGAATGACTGGAGCATAAAGATGACAGCAAACAGGCTACATTTTATGTGACACTATCAGAATGACTGGAGCATTAAGATGACACAAGCAGGCTACATTTTATGTGACACTATCAGAATGGCTGGAGCATTAAGATGACAGCAAACAGGCTACATTTTATGTGACACTGTCAGAATGGCTGGAAGCATTAAGATGACAGGCTACATTTTATGTGACATTATCAGAATGGCTGGAGCATTAAGATGACAGCAACAATTTATGTGACACTATCAGAATGGCTGGACATTAAGATGACAGCAACAATTTATGTGACACTATCAGAATGGCTGGAGCATTAAGATGACAGCAACATTTTATGTGACACTATCAGAATGGCTGGAGCATAAAGATGACAACAAGCAGCTACATTTTATGTGACATTATCAGAATGGCTGGAGCATAAAGATGACAACAAGCAGCTACATTTTATGTGACATTATCAGAATGGCTGGAGCATTAAGATGACAGCAAGCAGGCTTCATTTTATGTGACACTATCAGAATGACTGGAGCATTAAGATGACAGCAACATTTTATGTGACACTTTAAGAATGATTGGAGCATTAAGACGACAGCAAGCAGGTTACATTTTATGTGACACTGTCAGAATGACTGGAACATTAAGATGACACTAGACAAGCTACATTTTATGTGACACCATCAGAATGACTGGAACATTAAGAGGACACCAGACAAGCTACATTTTATGTGACACTATCAGAATGACTGGAACATTAAGAGGACAGTAGACAAGCTACATTTTATGTGACACCATCAGAATGACTGGAATATTAAGATGGCAGTAGACAAGCTACATTTTATGTGACACCATCAGAATGACTGGAACATTAAGATGGCAGTAGACAAGCTACATTTTATGTGACACCACCAGAATGACTGGAACATTAAGATGACACCAGACATTGACAAGCTAATTTTATGTGAATTATCAGAATGACTGGAACATTTAGATGACACCAGACAAGCTACATTTTATGTGACACCATCAGAATGACTGGAACATTAAGATGACACCAGACAAGCTACATTTTATGTGACACCATCAGAATGACTGGAACATTAAGAGACACCAGACAAGCTACATTTTATGTGACACCATCAGAATGACTGGAACATTAAGAGGACAGTAGACAAGCTACATTTTATGTGACACCATCAGAATGACTGGAATATTAAGATGGCAGTAGACAAGCTACATTTTATGTGACATCATCAGAATGACTGGAACATTAAGATGGCAGTAGACAAGCTACATTTTATGTGACACCACCAGAATGACTGGAACATTAAGATGACACCAGACAAGCTACATTTTATGTGACACCATCAGAATGACTGGAACATTAAGATGGACAGTAGACAAGCTACATTTTATGTGACACCATCAGAATGACTGGAACATTAAGAGGACATAGACAAGCTACATTTTATGTGACACCATCAGAATGACTGGAATATTAAGATGCAGTAGACAGCATTTTATGTGACATCACCAGAATGACTGGAACATTAAGATGGCAGTAGACAAGCTACATTTTATGTGACACCACCAGAATGACTGGAACATTAAGATGACATAGACAAGCTACATTTATGTGACACCACCAGAATGACTGGAGCATTAAGATGGACACCAGACAAGCTACATTTTATGTGTACACCATCAGAATGACTGGAGCATTAAGATGACACCAGACAAGCTACATTTTATGTGACACCACCAGAATGACTGGAACATTAAGAGGACAGTAGACAAGCTACATTTTATGTGTCACCACCAGAATGACTGGAACATTAAGAGGACAGTAGACAAGCTACATTTTATGTGACACCACATCAGAATGACTGGAGCATTAAGATGACAGCGAACATTTTATGTGTCACCACCAGAATGACTGGAACATTAAGAGGACAGTAGATAAGCTACATTTTATGTGTCACCACCAGAATGACTGGAACATTAAGAGACATAGACAAGCTACAATTTATGTGCACCATCAGAATGACTGGAACATTAAGAGGACAGTAGACAAGCTACATTTTTTGTGTCACCACCAGAATGACTGGAGCATTAAGATGACACAGACAACTACTTTTATGTGACACCATCAGAATGACTGGAACATTAAGATGACACCAGACAAGCTACATTTTATGTGTCACCACCAGAATGACTGGAGCATTAAGATGACACCAGACAAGCTACATTTTATGTGACACCACCAGAATGACTGGAGCATTAAGATGACACCAGACAAGCTACATTTTATGTGTCACCACCAGAATGACTGGAACATTAAGATGACACCAGACAAGCTACATTTTATGTGTCACCACCAGAATGACTGGAGCATTAAGATGACCCAGACAAGCTACATTTTATGTGACACCACCAGAATGACTGGAGCATTAAGATGACAGCAAACATTTTATGTGACACATCAGAATGACTGGAACATTAAGAGGACAGTAGACAAGCTACATTTTATGTCACCACCAGAATGACTGGAACATTAAGAGGACACCAGACAAGCTACATTTTATGTGACACCATCAGGATGACTGGAACATTTAGATGACTCCAGACAAGCTACATTTTATGTGACACCACCAGAATGACTGGAACATTAAGAGGACACCAGACAAGCTACATTTTATGTGACACCATCAGATGACTGGAACATTAAGATGACTCCAGACAAGCTACATTTTATGTGACACCACCAGGATGACTGGACATTAAGATGACACCAGACAAGCTACATTTTATGTGACACCACAGAATGACTGGAACATTAAGAGGACAGTAGACAAGCTACATTTTATGTGTCACCACCAGGAATGACTGGAACATTAAGAGGACATAACAAGCTACATTTTATGTGACACCACCAGAATGACTGGAACATTAAGAGGACAGTAGACAAGCTACATTTTATGTGTCACCACAGAATGACTGGAACATTAAGAGTGACACAAACAAGCTACATTTTATGTGACACACCAGAATAACTGGAACATTAAGATGACACCAGACAAGCTACATTTTATGTGTCACCACCAGGATGACTGGAACATTAAGAGGACACCAGACAAGCTACATTTTATGTGACACCATCAGAATGACTGGAACATTAAGATGACACCAGACAAGCTCATTTTATGTGTCACCACCAGAATGACTGGAACATTAAGAGGACACCAGACAAGCTACATTTTATGTGTACACCACCAGGATGACTGGAACATTAAGAGGACACCAGACAAGCTACATTTTATGTGTCACCACCAGAATGACTGGAGCATTAAGAGTGACATAGACAAGCTACATTTTATGACACCATCAGAATGACTGGAACATTAAGAGGACAGTAGACAAGCTATATGTTTATGTGTCACCACCAGAATGACTGGAACATTAAGATGACACCAGACAAGCTACATTTTATGACACCACCAGAATGACTGGAACATTAAGATGACACCAGACAAGCTACATTTTATGTGACACCATCAGAATGACTGGAACATTAAGATGACACCAGACAAGCTACATTTTATGACACCACCCGAATAACTGGAACATTAAGATGACACCAGACAAGCTACATTTTATGTGACACCATCAGAATGACTGGAACATTAAGATGACACCAGACAAGCTATATGTTATGTGACACCATCAGGATGACTGGAACATTAAGAGGACACCAGACAAGCTACATTTTATGTGACACCATCAGAATGACTGGAACATTAAGATGACACCTGGACAAGCTACATTTTATGACACCATCAGAATGACTGGAACATTAAGAGGACAGTAGACAAGCTACATTTTATGTGACACCATCAGAATGACTGGAACATTAAGATGACACCAGACAAGCTACATTTTATGTGACACCACCAGAATGACTGGAGCATTAAGATGGCAGCAGGCAAGTACATTTTATGTCGTGAGACTGAAGAAAAAAAGATTTTGATGCAGAAAATAATAATACTTTGTATTTTTCTTACAACAGAATGTAAGTTCCAGATTGTAAACAGATGGGTTGACTGACTCTTACACTTGTGTGCACTGAAAACCTGATGGCTTGAGTTCAGTCCCTGCCATCAACATTAACATCGGCCTGGTTTGTTTAATGCCTTCTTCATGTTGTAACCATTCTGGTGGTGTCAGTTTCATCAGGTCTGTTTGCTGTCAATCTTGATGTTGTAAACCATTCTGGTGGT
>CM060310.1:2699238-2721738 GCA_030674185.1 Monoplex corrugatus | reverse complement strand
AGGTCTGTTTGTTGTCCATTTTGATGTTCCTGTCATTGTGACAGGTCTGTTTGTTGTCCATTTTGATGTTCCTGTCATTGTGACAGGTCTGTTTGTTGTCCATTTTGATGTTCCTGTTATTGTGACAGGTCTGTTTGTTGTCCATTTTGATGTTCCTGTTATTGTGACAGGTCTGTTTGTTGTCCATTATAATGTTCCTGTTATTGTGACAGGTCTGTTTGTTGTCCATTATAATGTTCCTGTTATTGTGACAGGTCTGTTTGTTGTCCATTTTGATGTTCCTGTTATTGTGACAGGTCTGTTTGTTGTCCATTATAATGTTCCTGTTATTGTGACAGGTCTGTTTGTTGTCCATTATAATGTTCCTGTTATTGTGACAGGTCTGTTTGTTGTCCATTATAATGTTCCTGTATTGTGACAGGTCTGTTTGTTGTCCATTATATGTTCCTGTTATTGTGACAGGTCTGTTTGTTGTCCATTATAATGTTCCTGTCATCCTGACAGGTCTCTTTGTTGTCCATTTTGATGTTCCTGTCATTGTGACAGGTCTGTTTGTTGTCCATTATAATGTTCCTGTCATCTGACAGGTCTGTTTGTTGTCCATTATAATGTTCCTGTTCATTGTGACAGGTCTGTTTGTTGTCCATTTGATGTTCCTGTCATCCTGACAGGTCTGTTTGTTGTCCATTATAATGTTCCTGTCATTGTGACAGGTCTGTTTTTGTCCATTTTGATGTTCCTGTTATTGTGGCTGGTGTCAGTTTAGTGTTTCACAGGTCTGTTTGTTGTCCATTTTAATGTTCCTGTTATTGTGCTGGTGTCAGTTTAGTGTTTCACAGAGCCTGTCCTCATCCCTATCCCCTTGCTCCCCATTCCTTTCCATTCCAAAAGTCATGCCAACATTTATGGGTTTGCGTAGACTCAAGGAGTCTGCCAGCCATAGAGGGCAGATTGGTGGAGCGTATATGGACTTGTCCAGGTGCGATGTGTCCCTCTTGAATATATGCTTAACGCTAAACTCTAATTCTGTTTATTGCTTTTAACAGACTGTTCACCTTCTGGGCAGTACGAGTTAATCTGATGTCTCAGATATGCAACCTACAAGTACAATTCATTTATGGTTCTGAAATATTGTTCTTCGCTATATTTACCTAACAATTCATTTTATCACTCTATGATACTGTTCTTAAAATTATACCTAACAATTCGTTTTATGATCGTTAAATATTGGTCTCAACTATGCATATCTGAAAATTCATTTTATAATTCAAAACTATTGCTGTTCATTACGTATATATCTAACAATTCATGTTATGATTCTAAAATACTGCTCATAAATATGCATGTCTGACAGTTCATTTTATGATTGTAAACTAGTACTGTTCATTATGTATATCTAACAAAATCATTTCCTTATTGTAAAATACTGCATAGAACTATGCATGTCTAACAGTTCATCTGGTGATTGTAAAATAGGAATCCTAACCATGTATACCTCACAATGAATTTTATGGTTCTAAAATACTGATCCTAACAACTACTACCAAATAATTCAGTTTTGGATTCTAAAATGCTACTCTTAACTGTGCATAAAGTTGGAAAATGGAATAAGCAAAACAGACTAAGAAGAGTGAAATTATTACTGTTGCTGTTTTAAATATCAGAACACCAAAGTGATCTTTTGAAAGAGCTTAGACATAGAGGATAAAACTGAAAGACTAGTTAAACCCCTTTCCCTCAAAATATAAAGATGACATTCAACAATAAACGTTTCCATTAATGAATGATAGGCTACTTTTTTTTTTACAATAAACGACTTACATTAACCTTTCTCTGCTCAAAACGTCAACAACAACAAAAAAGAAAAAGAAAAAAAAAGAAGAAAAGGAAAAAAAACCCAACTAAACTGCTTGATTACCTGACTTACTTGCATACTTTTTATAACAAAAAAACGATTGGCATTTTCATTCTCTGCATACTTTACCCACTCCATCCAAAATACATGAAAATAAATAAATAAATAAATATATAAATATAAATCCTCTTCTCTTGTCCAGATGCTTGTTATGAAACAAAAATACATGTCATTGGTTTTGACTACATGTACTTACAGTGGCAGAAAAATTAACCCTCTCACTCCCTCACCTTATCCACCAGCCACAAGAACTTAACCCTTTCACTTTCTCAGCCTTTCTGCTAGGAAGTCCCATCAGCTTCGTGCAAGAAGCTGCTGTAGATGAAGGAGTTAAAATATTACACATTTGTTTTGCTGCTATGACGACTGGAACAAGCAAGAAGCTGGTGGATAGGGCGAGGGAGTGAAAAGGAATGATTAACCCTTTGACTCCTGCACCATATTCACTAGCATCATATTGTCAACCATGCTAGCAAGTTTTCGCTGTTGATGAATAAGATGCGGGAGTCAAAGAATTGTGATATAATACTCCTGCATGTGAGTATGGTCATAAGCAAGGTGGTCAGTCAGCTGTCTGGCGGAAAGATTCGATCTTCAGGTCTCTTGGTCTCTTTGTTGCTTCAAAGCAGTTTTTACAGAAATGCCTCATATGGTCACGGGTCTCTTCTTTGGCTTTTGAACAGTGGACAAAGCTGCAGAAGAGCATACATTTAAAAAGCCCAAGTGCTGAAATATTGGATGAAAACATTTCACCTGTTTGCGTTTTCTCTTCTTTATCAAAGTGCGCTTGTTTGACATCAGCAATATATAAAATAGGTTTCAGGAGTGTTAATATTGTTTGATATCAGTAGCATATATTGTAAGTTTCAGATGTGTTAGTACTTTGATATCAGCAGTACATAATGTAAGTTTCAGGTGTGTTAGTACTTTGATATCAACAGTGTATAATGTATATTTCAGGTGTGTTAGTACTTTGGTATCAGCAGTATATAATGTATGTTTCAGGTGTGTTAGTATTGTTTGATATCAGCTGTGTATAATGTATATTTCAGGTGTGTTAGTATTGTTTGATATCAGCAGTACATAATGTATGTTTCAGGTGTGTTAGTATTGTTTGATATCAGCTGTGTATAATGTATGTTTCAGGTGTGTTAGTATTGTTATACCCCAGGTGCTGTAACAATGGCAACATAAAAAAGCATAATGCTGTGTATAATGTAAATATATACAGAAAACAGTTGATGTGATGTCATTTAATGTCTGTCAAATGGCTGATGGGTATCACTGAATCGTGCTCCTTTTTCTGAGAATGGTCACGTGGACATTGGGGTGTGGGGTGTGGGGTGTGGGGTGTGAGGTGTGAGGTGTGAGGTGGGTCAACTGGCGTTGGGAACGTGAAAGAGAGAAAGACAGAAGAGGAGAGTATGAAGAAGGGTGAGTGGGTCTTAAAGTGGGGAGGGGATGGGAGAGAGAGAGAGAGAGAGAGAGAAGAGGAGATGAGAGAGAGAGAGACGGAGAGAGAGAGAGAGTATAATGATGCTTTATCGTAAGTTCAGTGGCACTTAGATAATACTGTTAGACGTCATAGTTAGTACGGGTTTTATTATGTCACACTGGTCTTATTATTCTGCCAAACCGTCTGAGCCAGAGTCCAGAATTTGACCAAACCTGTACTAAGATGTAGTCCAATGTTGTCTACATTTACATATAGAATATACGTCTACTACATGTCTGTGTAGATTTACATATAGAATATACGTCTACTACATGTCTGTGTAGATTTACATATAGAATGTACGTCTATATTTTGTCTGTGTAGATTTACATCTTTAGAATTTACTTACATTATTATAATGTCTGTGTAGATTTACATATAGAATTACGTCTACTACATGTCTGTGTAGATTTACATATAGAATATACGTCTACTACATGTCTGTGTAGATTTACATATAGAATATACGTCTACTACATGTCTGTGTAGATTTACATATAGATATACGTCTACTACATGTCTGTGTAGATTTACATATAGAATATACGTCTACTACATATCTGTGTAGATTTATATATGCCATTAATTCATCGTGAGGGCAGAGGGAAAGAGTCAGCGGGAGGGGAGGGAGGGAAAGAGTCAGCGGGAGGGGAGGGAGTGGAGAAAAGAGTGACTAGTAAATGAAAGATTAGCGAGAGAGAGAGAGAGAGAGGGGGGGGGGGGGGAGGGGGGCTTCTGTATCACAAGGTACGATAAAGCAACCAGGGGATTTGTTTGTGAATACGTAAATGAAATAACTGTGTTCTTTCAACCAAAAACAATTGTTTATAGTTGTGTTCTTGAATAAAAATCTACACATCATTTTATATAATTCATACTCTTCATATAGTTTATCAATTATCACGATTTAACCTTTTGACTTGGCAGCTTTGCAGGAAGCTGGTGGATAGGGTGCGGGAGTCAAAGGGTTAAGTTTTTGCACTAGGTAGAAATGGTGAGGGAGTCAAAGGGTTAATGTTCATGTGCTTGAACTGTGTTAGTAAACTGTTCTGCTCTCAGTCTCTCAACAGCTCTTGTTATTGTAGGCCTACTTTGTTTTTTGTTTTTTTTAACCCCCTTTAGCTCAATTGATCAAAGCACCATGCCGATGATAAAGGTGTTCTGGGTTCAAGTCCTCAGAAGAACCACAGATTTGAACTCGGGCTGGCTGACTGTAGATAAAGTCATGGTCACGTCATCTGATGTCTGGCTGACTGTTGATAAAGTCGTGGTCACTCATCTGATGCCTCGAGTTCAATCCTAACCCACATCATACAAGTGAGTTTGTGCGCACCACGTCCATTGTTTGTTTGTTCCACATCAAGTTGGTTTGTTCCACATCAAGTTGGTTTGTTCCATACCAAGCTGGTTTGTTCCACATCAAGCTTGTTTGTTCCACATCAAGCTGGTTTGTTCCATACCAAGCTGGTTTGTTCCACATCAAGCTTGTTTGTTCCACATCAAGCTGGTTTGTTCCACAATCAAGCTGGTTTGTTCCACATCAAGCTTGTTTGTTCCACATCAAGCTGGTTTGTTCCATACCAAGCTGGTTTGTTCCACATCAAGCTTGTTTGTTCCACATCAAGCTGGTTTGTTCCACATCAAGCTGGTTTGTTCCACATCAAGTTTATTTGTTCCACATGAAGCTGGTTTATTCCACATCAAGCTTGTTTGTTCCACATGAAGCTGGTTTGTTCCACATCAAGCTTGTTTGTTCCACATGAAGCTGGTTTGTTCCACATGAAGCTGGTTTGTTCCATGTCTTAATGCTGTGTTCATTCTGGCGGTGTCTGTGTTTCATAACTCGCCTTCCCCTCCACATCTCAAGACCTTGCCAGCACACAAGGTTTTGCGCGGGCTCCAGGAGTCTCCAAGGCAACTGCTGGCTAATGTGGGTGGAGCGCGTATGGAATTGTCTGAGTGCGATGAGACCCTCTTGAACAAACTCTAGTATGATTTTGTTATTTGTTATGCCTGTGATAGAAACCGGCTTGTGGTTGGAAGGATGAGAGAGAGAGAGAGAGAGAGAGAGAGAGAGAGAGAGAGAGAGAGAGAGAGAGAGAGAGAGAGAGAGTGATGGGTGGAGAGTGGATGTGAGTTTGCATGTGTGTGTGTGCTAGTGTGTATGTGTATGTATGCATGTGTGTGTGTTAACTATGCATGTGTGTGTAACTTGTGTGTGTGTGTGTGTGTGTGTGGATGCATGTTCAGTTCAGTCTGTGTACAGCACAATGTCTCGACATAGTATCTCTGTCTCAATCAGAAGTATTACTCATTTTACTGTGAAGACAAGCACCAAGAGTGGCCGTACAGCTGCTTCTGAGCCATATATGTATCATGTAGCTTTCTGTACTTACAGCCATCAGGATGTCTGAAAGGGTTTATGCAACCTACATAGTTATGCAACTTAAACAGTTTATGCAACTTACATAATATTTATGCCTTTTTAAATGAAACATCACTATGAGGCCACAAAAGAGAAAACAGAAGCATGTTCCGAACAGTACTTGTATCATGATTTGTATACCTGTAACCAATCTGATGTTTATGCAGTGTTTTATAGATATATATATATTATATGTATTTATATGATGCCCTTGAAATGAACCATTGTTGTCGTCACAAAAGTGAACACTGAAAGTGTATCAAGTAGATTTTGTATATTTATATCTACTATGATGTTAAAAATGTTTATGCAACTTGTTTAGCTTTTCAATGCTTTTGAAATATGGATCATCTAGGTCAGAAATGTATACCCAGACCTTGTCTGAAAAGCCAGTTTACCTTGATATCCAAAATTATCTAAGCAGTGTACTACAAAACTACACACACCAACTACACTCATAACATGGAGATATAGCAGTGTACTACACACACCAACTACACTCACAACATGGAGATATAGCAGTATACTACACACACCAACTCACTCACAACACAATATAGCAGTTATACCACACAACACTCACAACACACAGATATAGCAGTGTACTACACACACCAACTACACTCACAACATGAGATATAGCAGTATACTACACACACCAACTACACTCACAACATGGAGATATAACAGTTATAACACACACCATCTACACTCACAACATGAGATATAGCAGTTATACACACACAACATCACAATAGTAACCACCAACTACACAACATGGAGATATAGCAGTATACTACACACACCAACTACACTCAAACATGGAGATATACAGTATACTACACACACCAACTACACTCACAACATGGAGATATAGCAGTATACTACACACACCAACTTACACTCACAACATGGAGATATAGCAGTATACTACACACACCAACTACACTCACAACATGGAGATATAACAGTATACTACACACACCAACTACACTCACAACATGGAGATATAGCAGTATACTACACACACCAACTACACTCACAACATGGAGATATAAAGTATCAACCTTACTCACATACTACCAACCACTACACTCACAACATGGAGATATAGCAGTATACTACACACACCAACTACACTCACAACATGGAGATATAGCAGTATACTACACACACCAACTACACTCACAACATGGAGATATAACAGTATACTACACACACCATCTACACTCACAACATGGAGATTATAGCAGTATACTACACACACCCAACTACACTCACAACATGGAGATATAGCAGTATACTACACACACCAACTACACTCACAACATGGAGATATAACAGTATACTACACACACCATCTACACTCACAACATGGAGATATAGCAGTATACTACACACACCAACTACACTCACAACATGGAGATATAACAGTATACTACACACACCAACTACACTCACAACATGAGATATGTTAAAAATAACTAAATGCAGTATACTACACACACCCATCTACACTCACAACATGGAGATATAGCAGTATACTACACACACCAACTACACTCACAAAATATAGCAGTATACTACACACACCAACTACACTCATAACATGGAGATATAGCAGTATACTACACACACCAACTACACTACAACATGGAGATATAGCAGTATACTACACACACCAACTACACTCACAACATGGAGATATAGCAGTATACTACACACACCAATCTACACTCACAACATGGATAGCAGTATACTACACACACCAACTACACTCATAACATGGAGATATAGCAGTATACTACACACACCAACTACATCACAACATGGAGATATAGCAGTATACTACACACACCACTACACTCACAACATGGAGATATAGCAGTATACTACACACACCAACTACACTCACAACATGGAGATATAGCAGTATACTACACACACCATCTACACTCACAACATATAGCAGTATACTACACACACCATCTACACTCACAACATGGAGATATAGCAGTATTCTACACACACCATCTACACTCACAACATATAGCAGTATACTACACACACCATCTACACTCACAACATGGAGATATAGCAGTATTCTACACACACCATCTACACTCACAACATGGAGATATAGCAGTATACTACACACACCATCTACACTCACAACATGGAGATACAGCAGTGTACTACACACACCAACTACACTCACAACATATAGCAGTATACTACACACACACCAACTACACTCATAACATGGAGATATAGCAGTATACTACACACACCAACTACACTCATAACATGGAGATATAACAGTATACTACACACACCAACTACACCCATAACATGGAGATATAGCAGTATACTACACACACCAACTACACTAACAACATGGAGATATAGCAGTATACTACACACACCATCTACACTCACAACATGGAGATATAACAGTATACTACACACACCAACTACACTCACAACATGGAGATATAGCAGTATACTACACACACCAACTACACTAACAACATGGAGATATAGCAGTATACTACACACACCATCTACACTCACAACATGGAGATATAGCAGTATACTACACACACCAACTACACTCACAACATGGAGATATAACAGTATACTACACACACCAACTACACTCACAACATATAGCAGTGTACTACACACACCAACTACACTCACAACATATAGCAGTATACTACACACACCATCTACACTCACAACATGGAGATATAACAGTATACTACACACACCAACTACACTCACAACATGGAGATATAGCAGTATACTACACACACCAACTACACTCACAACATAGTCAGTTTTCAGTTACATATTGATGTACATGTAACACAAAACATACTGATCGCAATGGGGGACTGTCAGTATGGTTTCACTGTTAACAAACTGTTGACAAATGAAAGAATAAATGAATAACACAAGATTCATTTCACCATGTTTTCAAGTTTACTTCAATCCGGTTTTCAAAATGCGACATGTAGGATTTTCTATACCATTCACAAAAATAAAATGAAAGAAAAGGAAAATCATGATTTATAACCTTAATCTTAACAGTCACTGTACACAAAATCAGACTTACAGGGAAAAGTACATGTTTCATCTTCTTTGCTATTAAGAAACAAAACAAAACAAAACAAAACAAAACAAAACAACACAACACAACCACTGTACCTTTTAATTTTGCCCAAGTTCAGCTAGCCAAGTCTTAATCATTCACTCCCCAGTCCACAGCTTTGTGATAGTAAAAACATCCACACCCGGCATGGTGCACACCCAGTGCTTTCTGTACTCCTGTATCTATGCTAGATGTCATGTATAGTTCCTTTAGCAATACTCAAGACATGTACTTAACTTACATTCAGCAAATAAAATCAAATAATTAGACAGTTGTGGGTGAATAGTGTGTTTCTTTGGCAATGTCATGTTACTTTTCTCGCATTGTGATAAGCTGTACAGAGCATGTTGTGAGTATCTATCTATCTGTCTGTCTGTCTGTCTATCTGCCTGTCTGTCTGTCAATCTATCTGACTGGTCTGTCTATTTATCTATCTGCCTATCTATCTGTCTGTCTATCTATCTGTCTGTCTATCTGCCCGTCTGTCTATCTGTCTGTCTATCTGCCCGTCTGTCTATTTATCTATCTGCCTATCTATCTGTCTATCTGCCTGTCTGTCTATTTATCTATCTGCCTATCTATCTGTCTGTCTATCTATCTGCCTGTCTATTTATCTATCTGCCTATCTATCTGTCTGTCTGTCTATCTATCTGCCTGTGTGTCTATTTATTTATCTTCTGCCTATCTGTCTGTCTGTCCATCAATCTGCCTGTCTGTTTATTTATCTATCTGCCTATCTATCTGTCTGTCTATCTATCTGTCTGTCTATATGCCTGTCTGTCTATTTATTTATCTATCTATCTGCCTCTCTATCTGCCTATCTATCTGTCTATAATATCTGCCTATCTCTCTATCTATCTGTCTGTCTATCTATCTACCTATCTCTCTATCTATCTATCTGTCTTAATATCTGCCTATCTCTCTATCTATCTATCTACCTATCTTTCCGTCTATCTATTTATCTAATCTAATCTAATCTAATCTAATCTAACGTACCTATGTATGTCTGTATGTCTGTATGTATGTATGTACGCTCCCTCTCATACTGCAGAAAAAACACACACACACACACGCACACACACACACACACACACACACACACACACACACACACACACACACACACACACACACACACACACACACACACACCATACACTGCTGAAAAAAACAACACAAACACACGGTAGCAATAATCAATAATTTCATGCATTTGCACTGCACTGTCATACTGATGATCAAAAATAGGTAAAAATATGATGATGACAGCCTTAGTTAAAAATACGGTGATGACAGCAATAGGTAAAAATATGGTGATGACAGCCTTAGGTAAAAATATGGTGATGACAGCCTTAGGTAAAAATATGATGACAGCCTTAGGTAAAAATATGGTGATGACAGCCTTAGGTAAAAATATGACAGCCTTAGGTAAAAATATGATGACAGCCTTAGGTAAAAATATGATGACAGCCTTAGGTAAAAATACGGTGATAACAACAATAGGTAAAAATATGGTGATGACAACAATAGGTAAAAATATGGTGATGACAGCCTTAGGTAAAAATATGATGACAGCCTTAGGTAAAAATATGATGATGACAGCAATAGGTAAAAATATGGTGATGACAGCCTTAGGTAAAAATACGGTGATGACAGCAATAGGTAAAAATATGATGACAGCCTTAGGTAAAAATATGATGATGACAGCAATAGGTAAAAATATGGTGATGACAGCCTTAGGTAAAAATACGGTGATGACAGCAATAGGTAAAAATATGATGATGACAGCAATAGGTAAAAATATGGTGATGACAGCCTTAGGTAAAAATACGGTGATGACAACAATAGGTAAAAATATGGTGATGACAGCCTTAGGTAAAAATATGATGATGACAGCAATAGGTAAAAATATGGTGATGAGAACAATAGGTAAAAATACGGTGATGACAGCAATAGGTAAAAATATGATGATGACAGCAATAGGTAAAAATATGGTGATGACAGCCTTAGGTAAAAATATGGTGATGACAGCCTTAGGTAAAAATATGATGACAGCCTTAGGTAAAAATACGGTGATGACAACAATAGGTAAAAATATGGTGATGACAGCAATAGGTAAAAATATGGTGATGACAGCCTTAGGTAAAAATATGGTGATGACAGCCTTAGGTAAAAATACGGTGATGACAGCAATAGGTAAAAATATGGTGATGACAGCATAGGTAAAAATATGGTGATGACAGCAATAGGTAAAAATATGATGATGACAGCCTTAGGTAAAAATACGGTGATGACAGCAATAAGTAAAAATATGGTGATGATAGCATAGGTAAAAATACGGTGATGACAGCCTTAGGTAAAAATATGATGATGACAGCCTTAGGTAAAAATACGGTGATGACAGCAATAGGTAAAAATATGGTGATGACAGCAATAGGTAAAATATGGTGATGACAGCAATAGGTAAAAATATGGTGATGACAGCAATAGGTAAAAATATGGTGATGACAGCAATAGGTAAAAATACGGTGATGACAGCAATAGGTAAAAATATGGTGATGACAACAATAGGTAAAAATATGGTGATGACAGCAATAGGTAAAAATATGATGGCAGCAATAGGTAAAAAAAATGGTGATGACAGGCTTAGATAAAAATACGGTGATGACATCCTTAGGTAAAAATATGATGATGACAGCCTTAGGTAAAAATATGATGATGACAGCCTTAGGTAAAAATATGGTGATGACAGCCTTAGGTAAAAATATGGTGATGACAGCCTTAGGTAAAAATATGATGATGACAGCCTTAGGTAAAAATATGGTGATGACAGCCTTAGGTAAAAATATGATGATGACAGCCTTAGGTAAAAATATGGTGATGACAGCCTTAGGTAAAAATATGATGATGACAGCCTTAGGTAAAAATATGGTGATGACAGCCTTAGGTAAAAATATGATGACATCCTTAGGTAAAAATATGATGATGACAGCAATAGGTAAAAATTTGATGATGACAGCAATAGGTAAAAAATATGATGATGACAGCAATAGGTAAAAATATGATGACATCCTTAGGTAAAAATATGATGGAAGCAATAGGTAAAAATATGATGACAGCCTTAGGTAAAAATATGATGACAGCCTTAGGTAAAAAAATACTGTGATGACAGCCTTAGGTAAAAATACGGTGATGACAGCCTTAGGTAAAAATACGGTGATGACAGCCTTAGGTAAAAATATGATGACAGCCTTAGGTAAAAATATGGTGATGACAGCCTTAGGTAAAAATATGGTGATGACAGCCTTAGGTAAAAATATGGTGATGACAGCCTTAGGTAAAAATATGGTGATGACAGCCTTAGGTAAAAATATGATGACAGCCTTAGGTAAAAATATGGTGATGACAGCCTTAGGTAAAAATATGACAGCCTTAGGTAAAAATATGATGACAGCCTTAGGTAAAAATATGATGACAGACTTAGGTAAAAATACGGTGATGACAACAATAGGTAAAAATATGGTGATGACAGCCTTAGGTAAAAATATGGTGATGACAGCCTTAGGTAAAATATGATGACAGCCTTAGGTAAAAATATGGTGATGACAGCCTTAGGTAAAAATATGACAGCCTTAGGTAAAAATATGATGACAGCCTTAGGTAAAAATATGATGACAGACTTAGGTAAAAATACGGTGATGACAACAATAGGTAAAAATATGGTGATGACAGCCTTAGGTAAAAATATGATGATGACAGAAATAGGTAAAAATATGGTGATGACAGCCTTAGGTAAAAATACGGTGATGACAGCAATAGGTAAAAATATGATGATGACAGCAATAGGTAAAAATATGGTGATTACAGCCTTAGGTAAAAATACGGTGATGACAACAATAGGTAAAAATATGGTGATGACAGCCTTAGGTAAAAATATGATGATGACAGCAATAGGTAAAAATATGGTGATGACAGCCTTAGGTAAAAATACGGTGATGACAGCAATAGGTAAAAATATGATGATGACAGCAATAGGTAAAAATATGGTGATGACAGCCTTAGGTAAAAATATGGTGATGAGAGCCTTAGGTAAAAATATGATGACAGCCTTAGGTAAAAATACGGTGATGACAGCAATAGGTAAAAATATGATGATGACAGCAATAGGTAAAAATACGGTGATGACAGCAATAGGTAAAAATATGGTGATGACAGCCTTAGGTAAAAATATGGTGATGACAGCAATAGGTAAAAATATGGTGATGACAGCAATAGGTAAAAATATGGTGATGACAGCAATAGGTAAAAATACGGTAATGACAGCAATAGGTAAAAATATGGTGATGACAACAATAGGTAAAAATATGGTGATGACAGCAATAGGTAAAAATACGGTGATGACAGCAATAGTTAAAAATATGGTGATGACAGCCTTAGGTAAAAATACGGTGATGACAGCCTTAGGTAAAAATATGGTGATGACAGCCTTAGGTAAAAATATGGTGATGACAGCCTTAGGTAAAAATATGGTGATGACAGCCTTAGGTAAAAATATGGTGATGACAGCAATAAGTAAAAATATGATGATGACAGCCTTAGGTAAAAATATGATGATGACAGCCTTAGGTAAAAATATGGTGATGACAGCCTTAGGTAAAAATATGGTGATGACAGCAATAGGTAAAAATATGGTGATGACAGCCTTAGGTAAAAATATGGTGATGACAGCCTTAGGTAAAAATATGGTGATGACAGCCTTAGGTAAAAATATGGTGATGACAGGCTTAGGTAAAAATACGGTGATGACAGCCTTAGGTAAAAAATATGATGGCAGCAATAGGTAAAAATATGGTGATGACAGCCTTAGATAAAAATACGGTGATGACATCCTTAGGTAAAATTATGATGGAAGCAATAGGTAAAAATATGGTGATGACAGCTTAGGTAAAAATATGATGACAGCCTTAGGTAAAAATATGATGACAGCCTTAGGTAAAATATGATGACAGCCTTAGGTAAAAATACGGTGATGACAACAATAGGTAAAAATACGGTGATGACAACAATAGGTAAAATATGGTGATGACAGCATTAGGTAAAAATAGGTGATGACAGCAATAGGTAAAAATATCGGTGATGACAGCAATAGGTAAAAATTATGACAAGCCTTAGGTAAAAATACGGTGATGACACAATAGGTAAAAATATGGTGATGACAGCGATAGGTAAAAATATGGTGATGACAGCCTTAGGTAAAAATATGTGATGACAGCCTTAGGTAAAAATACGGTGATGACAGCAATAGGTAAAAATATGGTGATGAAAGCCTTAGGTAAAAATATTGTGTTGATAGACGCAATAGGTAAAAATATATGGTGATGACAGCCTTAGGTAATAAAAATAACTGGTGATGACAGCAATAGGGAAAAATATGGTGATGATAGCAATAGGTAAAAATACGGTGATGACAGCCTTAGGTAAAAATATGATGATGACAGCCTTAGGTAAAAATACGGTGATGACAGCAATAGGTAAAAATATGGTGATGACAACAATAGGTAAAGGTAGAAAGAAACTCTAGGGAGAGCTAGACAACAGAAGGTCTTCAGAGAAGTAACCCCCTTTAGACAAGTGTTTCGGCCCTGAATTCCTTACACTCTCGGGGGGCCGGGCCACATCCAGGTCATGACTCCTGGATGCCCTTCTGCTGTTGTCTATTTTTTTTTTTTTTTTTTTTTTTCCCTTTTCCCACGCCGGGGATCGAACCTGGGCGATTCTGCGCTTCAGAACTGCGGTACGCGGTTTTACCAATGTGCTAACGGGGCACACATCATCTGTAGGGAATTTAATCCTTATGAAGTTCACTTTTTTGGTTCCTCCTTGCCCAGATCCAGCTTGAGCTCCTTTCTGCTGCCTCTGCCATCGCTTTAAGGGCTCTAGTCCTCTTCTTCCCAGAAATGGCGAGTTGTTTCATGAGATCATAAGCGGAGGTGCCCACAAACCCTCTTGCCCCGACCTCTATGGCGAAGATTTTGACCCGCAGACCTGCTTTCTTCAGGGTGCTGGCAAGACCGGCGTATTTTTCGGTCTTGTAGATATGTGCTTCTTCCATTCTGCTTTCGTATGGCACAGTGAGTTCTATCAGAATCACTTGTTTCGAGGAGTCAGAGTGGAGAGCGATGTCTGGTCTCATGCCTGTCTTGCTGATGACATCTGGGTAATTTCTCCACTCTGGGAGGTCTGCTGTACACTCCCAGTCGACTGCTCCATCCAGAAGACCCTTTGGCAATGTGCTGGTTGTCATAGCCCTTTCGGGCCAGACCTGTTTCCCTCCTGATTTGTAGAACGTTGTCATAGCAATTGGTGCGTTTGGGGTCATGTTTTTTTCGCTAACCACATCTGTGATCACTTTCAGAACTTGGTTGTGCCTCCATGTATACCTTCCTTGGGCTAGCGCTACTTTGCAAGAGCTTAGGACATGTTCCACTGTTTGTTTCTTCTGACAGAGCGGACATGCTGGGTCGTCTGCTTTCCCCCATTTCACTAAGTTTGCATTCGAGGGGAGCAGGTCATATACAGATCTGAGGAGGAAGCTTATCCTTAGAGGAACCATGTGCCACATATCGTTCCAGCTGAGACTTCTTTGGAGTGCACTGTCCCATGTTGTCCATTGCCCCTGTTGACCTTGCTGGACTGCCTTCTGCACTCTTTTGACATCTTCTTCTTCCTTCAACTCCTGTATGATCATGTCTCTTTTTTCCTTCCCTTTGGCTTTGGACCACCACTGCATTTTTGTTGCTCCCAGTCCCTGTCTGTTGGTTTGCGTGTGTCCAATTATTTCTTTGATGCTGAGGTTTCTCTTGGCATTGTTTACAGCCTCTTGGACTTTCCACTTTCTGCCAGTTCTCAGCTTTGGATGAACTGCTCTCACGATATTGTCCTCCGATTCCTCCAGCATGCTCAACAGTCTTGCTTTTCCAACTTTGTATTCCTCCACTATGGATTTCAGAGGTAGCTTCAGCATTGCTTGACGACAGTAGAATGCAACATCAGTGAGACCAGGTGGGACACCGAGCCATTTTCTTGTGTATTTGTTGATTTTGGCTTCCATTGCTTCGACTGTGCTGGTGCAAATGTCATAGATTAGCAGTGGCCACAGCAGCTTTGGTATCAGCATGAACTGTAGACACCAGACTTTGTATTTGCCTGGCAGTCCGCAGTTATCTATTTTCTTCAGGCCTTCTTCTGCTGTTTGCTTGGTTTCACATCCCCTTTGTGTGTCTTTCAGGGAGTCATCATACCATCTTCCGAGACTTTTTACTGGCTCTTCTGTGACAGTGGGGATGGCTTGGTTGGCTACCATGAATTTGACTGAATCTGCCACTTTTCCTTTTCGCAGTGAGAGACTTCGGGATTTCTTAGGTTTGAACCTCATTCTTGAAGAGGCCACCAGCTCATCCAGCTGCTTTAAGATTTGGTGTGTCTCTTCCTCATCCGTGGACAAGACTGTTGTGTCATCCATGAAAGCTTTCAGAGGAGGCATCTGGTATCCATCTCCCAGATTCACTGGACCTGAACTCTTCATTGCAGCTTTCAAGATGACTTCCATTGCCAACACGAACAGTATGGGAGAGATTGCACAGCCCATTGCAATGCCCACTTCTAGGTCTATCCAGTCCGTGGTGTATTCTTTGGTAGAGAACCGCATTGAGAACCCTTGGAAATACTTCCTCAGCATTGTTCGGATGTTTTCTGGGATGTGATACATTTCAAGAGCCAGCTGGATCATGTCGTGTGGAACTGATCCATATGCATTCGCCAGATCAAGCCAAACTACGTCAATGTCTCTCTTCTCTGTTCTTGCTTTTTGGATGGCATCCCAAATCAACGTGGCATGTTCCAAGCATCCAGGCATTCCTGGTATGCCTCCCTTTTGGACTGACATATCCAGATACTTGTTTTCAGTCAGGTATTTTGTCAATCTTGCTGCCATAACAGAGAAGATTTTCCCCTCGACGTTCAGAAGTGATATTGGCCTGAACTGATTGATGCTGCTGGAGTTCTGCTCCTTCGGAATGTACACTCCTTCAGCTCTCATCCATTGGTCGCTGATCTTCTGGTTCCTCCATGCTGATCGAATCATCTTGTGGAGCCACTCGAGCACTTTTGGGCATTTCTTGTAGAGCAGGTATGGTATTCCGTTTGGTCCAGGTGCTGACTTGGCTCTGGCTTTCTTTACTACGTTCTTCACTTCATCCAGTGTTGGTGGTTTGTTATTGAATTTTCCTTCTGGCGCTGCAGGCCAAACCAGATTTTGGATTTCAAGTGGTGCCTCGCGCTGAGAATCGGAATATGTTTCCCTGAGATGCTGCTCTAAGGTTTCCTTGCCCACTGTGAGAGTCCCTGATTTGGGTTGTTCAAACAGCTTTCTTGCAAAGTCAAAGGGATCTTTGAAGAAACGATCTTGAGTCTTCTTCTTTTTGCTCTTTCTTCGCCTTGCTGATTCCACTTTGCTGAGAGCATTGTGTTTGGCCTTCAGATCTTTCCAGAGTTCCAGGAGCCCTTGCTTCTCGAATTCTGAGGCAGTTTTCATTCGCTTTTTAAGCTTCCTTTTCTCCCTCCGGATGCTCTCCATCTGTTGCTGTCTTCTGGATTTCTGGGGAGGCGTTTTTGTCTTTGGCTGCTTCACTCCATAAGTGTCCCTGCAGATAGAGTATATGATGTCTCCGTATGTGTCAAGTTTGTGTTCCAGCGTACTGTTCCCTATTAGCGCATTCAGCTTAAGGACAAGTTCCTCATCAAATTTCTCCCATTGTTCTTTTGCACCGGCAGGCGGCAAATTGAGTTTTCCACGTTTGGCGTTAAGAGCTTGTGCAAAATCCGCATCAGAACCGTCAGCGTGGATGTCCTTGGCACTATGGTTTAATTCCTGGCCTTGGTCATCCAACGTCTCACCTGCTATCGCAGTGCGCTGCTGCTGGTTCGTATGTGTCTTCAAACAGCCCATTTTTGTCCTGTGGATCTTCATGCCGCGTTTGGTGGTGAATCTCCTTCCACACGCACACGGAAATTCCAACTGGTCATCAATCATGGTCCGTTGTGCGTTTCCAGTCGTGATGGAGTCAGTGCCGATGGATTCATCATTCTCTCCCCCTTTCGGTGAATCCTGGGAGCATCTTTCATTTGGAAAACTCGTGGCATGTTATCAAAGGCAAGGTGGGAAGCCAACCCACAAAGCCCGCAGATCTAGTCTTTCCCAGTGTCCTTCGGTCTTTCCCGAATGTCCTCCGAACTATTCCCGGAAGTCAATGGACTGACCATGTGCAGGTAGAAAGAAACTCTAGGGAGAGCTAGACAACAGAAGGTCTTCAGAGAAGTAACCCCCTTTAGACAAGTGTTTCGGCCCTGAATTCCTTACACTCTCGGGGGGCCGGGCCACATCCAGGTCATGACTCCTGGATGCCCTTCTGCTGTTGTCTATTTTTTTTTTTTTTTTTTTTTCCTTTTCCCACGCCGGGGATCGAACCTGGGCGATTCTGCGCTTCAGAACTGCGGTACGCGGTTTTTACCAATGTGCTAACGGGGCACACATCATCTGCAGGGAATTTAATCCTTATGAAGTTCACTTTTTTGGTTCCTCCTTGCCCAGATCCAGCTTGAGCTCCTTTCTGCTGCCTCTGCCATCGATTTAAGGGCTCTAGTCCTCTTCTTCCCAGAAATGGCGAGTTGTTTCATGAGATCATAAGCGGAGGTGCCCACAAACCCTCTTGCCCCGACCTCTATGGCGAAGATTTTGACCCACAGACCTGCTTTCTTCAGGGTGCTGGCAAGACCGTAAAAATATGGTGATGACAGCAATAGGTAAAAATATGGTGATGACAGCAATAGGTAAAAATATGGTGATGACAGCAATAGGTAAAAATATGGTGATGACAGCCTTAGGTAAAAATATGGTGATGACAGCAATAGGTAAAAATATGGTGATGACAGCAATAGGTAAAAATATGGTGAAGACAGCAATAGGTAAAAATATGGTGATGACAGCAATAGGTGAAAATGTGGTGATGACAGCAATAGGTAAAAATATGGTGATGACAGCCTTAGGTAAAAATATGGTGATGACAGCAATAGATAAAAATATGGTGATGACAGCAATAGGTAAAAATATGGTGATGACAGCCTTAGGTTAAAATATGGTGATGACAGCCTTGGGTAAAAATATGGTGATGACAGCAATAGGTAAAAATATGGTGATGACAGCCTTAGGTAAAAATATGGTGATGACAGCCTTAGGTAAAAATATGGTGATGACAGCCTTAGGTAAAAATATGATGACAGCCTTAGGTACAAATATGATGATGACAGCCTTAGGTAAAAATATGGTGATGACAGCCTTAGGTAAAAATATGATGATGACAGCCTTAGGTAAAAATACGGTGATGACAGCCTTAGGTAAAAATACGGTGATGACAGCCTTAGGTAAAAATACGGTGATGACAGCCTTAGGTAAAAATACGGTGATGACAGCCTTAGGTAAAAATATGGTGATGACAGCCTTAGGTAAAAATATGGTGATGACAGCCTTAGGTGAAAATATGGTGATGACAGCCTTAGGTAAAAATATGGTGATGACAGCAATAGGTAAAAATATGGTGATGACAGCGATAGGTAAAAATATGGTGATGACAGCCTTAGGTAAAAATACGGTGATGACAGCCTTAGGTAAAAATATGGTGATGACAGCCTTAGGTAAAATATGGGATGACAGCCTAGGTAAAAATATGGTGATGACAGCTTAGGTAAAAATTGGTGATGACAGCCTAGGTAAAAATATGGTGATGACAGCATAGGTAAAAATATGGTGATGACAGCCTTAGGTAAAAAATAGGTGATGACAGCCTTAGGTAAAAATACGGTGATGACAGCCTTAGGTAAAAATAGGTGATGACAGCCTTAGGTAAAAATAGGTGATGACAGCCTTAGGTAAAAATATGGTGATGACAGCTTAGGTTAAAAATAGGTGATGACAGCCTTAGGTAAAAATATGGTGATGACAGCATAGGTAAAAATATGGTGATGACAGCTAGTAAAAATATGGTGATGACAGCCTAGGTAAAAATTGTGATGACAGCCTTAGGTAAAAATGGTGATGACAGCTAGGTAAAATAGGTGATGCAGTAGGTAAAAAGAGACAGCTAGGTAAAAATATGATGACAGCCTAGGTAAAATATGATGACACATAGGTAAAAATATGGTGAGCAGCCTTAGGTAAAATATGGTGATGAAGCTTAGGTAAAAATAGTGATGACACAATAGGTAAAATATGTGATGAAGCATAGGTAAAAATATGGATGACAGCCTAGGTAAAATATGGTGATGACAGCCTTAGGTAAAAATGGTGAATAGGTAAAATGACAGCCTTAGGTAAAAATACGGTGATGACAGCTAGGTAAAAATATGATGACAGCATAGGTAAAAATATGGTGATGCAGCTAGGTAAAAAATGGTGATGACAGCATAGGTAAAAATATGTGACGCAGCTAGGTAAAAATAGATGACAGCTTAGGTAAAAAAATGATGACACTTAGGTAAAAATATGGTGATGACAGCCTAGTAAAATATGGTGATGACAGCTAGGTAAAAATATGATGACAGCCTTAGGTAAAATAGGTGATGACACTTAGGTAAAAATATGGTGATGACAGCCTTAGTAAAAATATGGTGATGACAGCCTTGGTAAAATAGGTGATGACACTTAGGTAAAAATAGGTGATGACAGCATAGGTAAAAAATGGATGAAAGACACTAGGTAAAAATTGTGATGACAGCTTAGGTAAAATAGGTGATGACAGCTAGTAAAATATGGTGATGACAGCTTAGGTAAAAAATGGTGATGACAGCTAGGTAAAAATAGGTGATGACAGCTTAGGTAAAAATATGGTGATGACACCTAGGTAAAATAGGTGATGACAGCTAGGTAAAAATATGGTGAGACAGAATAGGTAAAAATATGTGATGACAGCCTTAGGTAAAAATATGGTGATGACAGCCTTAGGTAAAAATACGGTGATGACAGCCTTAGGTAAAATATGGTGATGCACTAGGTAAAAAAAGGTGATGACAGCTTAGGTAAAAATTGTAAATGAATAGAAATTGGTGATGACAGCCTTAGGTAAAAATATGGTGATGACAGCTAGGTAAATAATGGTGGACAGCATAGGTAAAAATATGGTGATGACACATAGGTAAAAAAACGGATGTACAGCATAGGTAAAAATATGGTGATGACACTAGGTAAAAATATGGTGATGACAGCAATAGGTAAAAATAGGTGATGACAGCAATAGGTAAAAATATGGTGATGACAGCCTTAGGTAAAATATGGTGATGACAGCTAGGTAAAATATGTGAGACACTTAGGTAAAAATATGGTGATGACAGCTTAGGTAAAAATATGGTGATGACAGCCTTAGGTAAAAATATGTGATGACAGCCTTAGGTAAAATATGTGATGACAGCCTTAGGTAAAAATATGGTGATGACAGCTTAGGTAAAAATATGTGATGACAGCCTTAGGTAAAAATACGGTGATGACAGCCTTAGGTAAAAATACGGTGATGACAGCCTTAGGTAAAAATAGGTGATGACAGCCATAGGTAAAAATACGGTGATGACAGCCTTAGGTAAAATATGGTGATGACAGCCTTAGGTAAAATATGGTGATGACAGCTTAGGTAAAAATATGGTGATGACAGCCTTAGGTAAAATATGGTGATGACAGAATAGGTAAAAATATGGTGATGACAGCCTTAGGTAAAAATATGGTGATGACAGCCTTAGGTAAAAATATCGGTGATGACAGCCTTAGGTAAAAATATGGTGATGACAGCCTTAGGTAAAAATATGGTGATGACAGCCTTAGGTAAATAATACAGGTGATGACAGCCTTAGGTAAAATATATGTGATGACAGCACTTAGGTAAAATGTGATGATGACAGCCTTAGGTAAAAATATGGTGATGACAGCCTTAGGTAAAAATATGGTGATGATGACAGCTTAGGTAAAAATATGGTGATGACAGCATTAGGTAAAATATGATGATGACAGCCTAAGGTAAAAATATGGTGATGACAGCCTTAGGTAAAAATATGGTATGACAGCATTAGGTAAAAATATGGTGATGACAGCCTTAGGTAAAAAATTGGTGATGACAGCATTAGGTAAAAATATGGTGATGACAGCTTAGGTAAAAATATGTGATGACAGCCTTAGGTAAAAATATGGTGATGACAGCCTAGGTAAAAATATGGTGATGACAGCAATAGGTAAAAATATGGTGATGACAGCCTTAGGTAAAAATATGGTGATGACAGCACTAGGTAAAAATACGGTGATGACAGCCTTAGGTAAAAATATGGTGATGACAGCCTTAGGTAAAAATATGGTGATGACAGCAATTAGGTAAAAATATGGTGATGACAGCCTTAGGTAAAAATATGGTGATGAC
>CM060310.1:2594238-2696738 GCA_030674185.1 Monoplex corrugatus | reverse complement strand
ACTGAACTGACATAATACAACCATAAGAACTGAACCTATAATCAATAGAACAGAGAGAGAGAGAGAGACAGACAGACAGACAGATAGAGATAGAGACAGACAGACAGACAGAAAGAGAGAGAGAGAGAGAGAGAGAGAGAGAGAGAGAGAGAGAGAGACAGACAGATAGAGATAGAGAGAGAGACAGACAGACAGAGAGACAGAGACAGAAAGAGAGAGAGAGAGAGAGAGAGAGAGAGAGAGAGAGAGAGAGAAGAGAGAGAGAGAGAGAGAGAGAACAATTAACTATAAAAAAAACTAAACAACAATGGGCAAAAGTGTCATTAAAAACACTGAAACAATATTGATAGTCATGCAACTAAAACACATGTGGACTTTTCTGGGAGGAAAAAAACAAAGTGTCCTTTGGAACTTTTACAAGAATATCATTCTCTGACTCACCAATTTCTTCTTCCAAGACAGATGGGTATGAATGGTTATGGTCTGTGTGTGAGTGTGTGTGTGTTGGGTGAGTGTGTGAGTGTGTATATGTGTTGGGTGTGTGTGTGTGTGTTGGGTGAGTGTGTGTGTGTGTGTTGGGTGAGTGTGTGTGTGTGTTGGGTGTGTGTGTGTGTTGGGTGTGTGTGTGTGTGTGTGTGTTGGGTGTGTGTGTGTGTGTGTGTTGGGTGTGTGTGTGTGTGCGCGGTGCAAACGCCTGCCTACACATGTATGTGAGCAAGTGCAGCGTGTATAAGCTTACGGACTGAACACAGTGATAACACTCAATCAATGTGACAAGGTTTCCACTCTGAACGTTAATGTTTGCAATAAGGAAATTATGTGAAAATGTGCAGGAAACGAGCAAGGGTTCTCAGTCTTGAACTTTGAATCCCTTGTTTTAGGATTTGTACAAAGAGAAAAGAACATCACAATTCTCCTCACATCTCTGCTTTTCTTTTGTTCTTTTGAAAATCACTGAAGTGCACAGACATCCAAGCAACGACCACCACACCACACAACAACTCTTGTCTTTTATTTCATCTTTGTGTTATTTTATTGGAGAAAAAGAGATTGTAGTTGTTTGATTTTGTTTCCATCGTACCTCCACCATAAACAACCCAATCTTCTCCCCCTTCTCTTCTTCCCAACTCAGCAGTTCAACTGACGGGCAAACCTGGACCATGTGATTATGCTCAAACACCAACACTATAAAAAGCACCACAGTCATAAGGACATGTCCATTTTGCACCTGTCAGTGATAATAAAACAGACAACAAAAAGGTTACAAACCCTCCACCTACGTTGGGGCCACCATTACAATCATGGCACCCACTGCTTTCCTTCACTGCTCTGTCTTCTTCATCTCTAACAAAGGACAGTAACAAGAAAGTCTGAGGACCGCTGACAGCAGAAGGTCTCCGGAGGAGGAGCCACCACTACCCCCTCCCTCAAACAACTGTTCCGCCCTATACTGGACACAATCTAAAGGGGCAGGGTCACGTGAAGGTCACGACTCCTTATCCCTCATGAGGGACAGGTACAACATATAGGCATCAAATCAATAGAAACACAGACACATACACAGAGACAGATACACACACACACACACAGACAGTCACACAAGACACACACACAGAGACACAGACACACACAGAGACACAGACACATACACAGACACAGACACAACAGACAAGACAACAGACACAGACAGCACACACACACAGACAAATACACACACACACACACCAGACAGTCACACACAGACACACACACAGAGACACAGCTACAGAAAACACAGAGACACGGACAACACAGACACACAGCGTTACAGACACACACAGAGACACGGACAGACACAGACACACACAGACACAGACACACACAGAGACACAGACACATACACACAGACAGACAGAGAGACACAGACACACAGAGACATACACAGACACACACAGACAAACACATACACACACACACAGACACACACACACACCAAATGAAATAAACCATGTCTGAAGCAAGCAGGAATGGACACCAAACGATATTACATCATAGCAAACTTTGACAACAACAAAGGCAGTGTTGATAAAAAAACTAACATAGCCAGATCCAAGCCTCACATTTTCACTTACAAATCAGCCACAAAATATGAAGTTTTCATCTATGATTTCTACTACTTATTTTACAGTAATATTTTGGTCATTTCTCAAGGCGCCATTCTGCTGACATCACAGACAGATAAATTCACTGGAAAAATAAACTGTCATACGTTATTTGTAACACACATTGACAGGTCCAGTGGGACCTACGACTAATGTCCTTGAGAAATACATTGTTTTAAAGTTTTGAGTTTGAAGTTTAAAAGTTTTCATATGATCGCCTTCATGACGCTTGAAAATTCCCTGACCTGGCAACTTGAGGCACTTCAACAGTTTTTTGTGTAGCTCGACCCTTTTGCTATGGAATGCGCTCTTAAGCTAAACTGTGCTTTTTTGTCTTTATGGGGCGTAAGCAGCATGCAGTCCATAACACACCCATCGTTTTTCTCTTTTTCTTTTCAGGAATGCATCACATGCCTTGCTTTGTTGGCAAAACAAAAAGAAGCTTTTTTTGTTCCACTCTTCAAGTTCATTTATGCACGGTTCTTTGTTTTGCTATAAAAATGTTAAATTAAAAGCTGTGTTCACATGCATCTGGGCCGCCATGACAACACTTAACGACTTGTGGAAAACAGACTGACTGGCTCATGTATCAGCCCATCATAATTATGCAGGTTCTGAAAAATTGCTCAAAACATGCAACATGTTTGACAATAAAAAGCAGCGTGTACACAGGGAATCTCTCCAAGTCTTGCATGACTCACTGCACATACACAGTGTAATCTCCTGTGTCAGATTCAATACACAAGGGCATGTATGTTGTATTTTACGTGTCACAGTTTGTGTACAATGTACATGTATGTTGTATTTTACGTGTCACAGTTTGTGTACAATGTACATGTATGTTGTATTTTACGTGTCACAATTTGTGTACAATGTACATGTGTATTGTATTTTACTCTTTTCTCTCCTCCTTCGTTTTCTCCTCCCTCTTCGTCTCCTATTCCTCGTTTCCTTCTTATTCTCCTTCTTTTCTTTCTTCTTCCTCGTCTCCTTCTTCCTAGTCTTTCTTCCTCGTCTCTTTCTTCCTCGTCTTTCTTCCTCGTCTCCCTCTTCGTCTCCTTCTTCCTCGTCTCCTTTTTCCTCGTCTCCTTCTTCCTCGTCTCCTTCTTCCTCGTCTCCTTTTCCTCGTCCTCCTTTTTCCTCGTCTCCTTTTCCTCGTCTCCTTTTCCTCGTCTCCTTTTCCTCGTCTCCTTTTTCCTCGTCTCCTTTTCCTCGTCTCTTTTTTCCCTCCGTCTCCTTTTCCTCGTCTCCCTTTTTCCTCGTCTCCTTTTCCTCGTCTCTTATTTCCTCGTCTCTCCTTTTCCTCGTCTCCTTTTCCTCGTCTCCTTTTCTCCTCGTCTCCTTTTTCCTCGTCTCCTTTTTCCTCGTCTCCTTTTTCCTCGTCTCCTTTTCCTCGTCTCCTTTTCCTCGTCTCCTTTTTCCTTGTCTCCTTTTTCCTCGTCTCTTTTCCTGTCTCCTTTTCCTCGTCTCCTTTTTCCTCGTCTCCTTTTCCTCGTCTCCTTTTCCTCGTCTCCTTTTCCTCGTCTCCTTTTCCTCGTCTCCTTTTCTCCTGTCTCCTTTTCCTCGTCTCCTTTTCCTCGTTATCCTTATTTTCGTCCTCTTTTCTTTCCTTCTTTTTTCTTCTCTCCTTTTCTTCTTATCCTTATCTTTCCCTTTTTTATCTAATTCTTTCTTTCTTCTCTTTTTATTTTTTCGCCTTCTTTTCTTCATAACTTTTCCGTGTTCTTCTTGTTCTTGTTCTTCTCCTTCTCCATTCTATAGGCGGTTGTTGTCGAGACACCTTCCTCTTGGCGGATTCTTTTTCGACTGCCTCCCAAAAACCTATTCCCCCTTTTTGTTTTTTACTTGGGTGAGCTGTTTTTCGAAAACTCAATTCTCCCACACATGCACACACAAAATTTCCTTCCGCACGCAACATAAAACTCATGCATACATCACTCCATGCACACGACACAAAAATCAAGACCACGCACCACCCTGCGCACATGACAACATGTGTGTTGTATTGTATGTGTCAGTCTGTGTACAATGTACAAACTGCCATGTTACATGTGGCATAGTCTGTGTACAATGTACAAACTGCCATGTTACATGTGGCACAGTCTGTGTACAATGTACAAACTGCCATGTTACATGTGGCACAGTCTGTGTACAATGTATATGTGTGTTGTGTTTGTGTTGTACATGTCACAGTCTGTGTACAATGTACAAACTGCCATGTTACATGTGGCACAGTCTGTGTACAATACAAACTCATGTTAATGTGCACAGTGGTACAATGTACAAACTCTACCGTTCAAAGAAACTCAGGTCACCACCCAGACGACTGGGATCGTCAACTGAATTTGTCTGAAGCAGCTTGCAGGGGCCGTTGGAGAAGTGACACAGTGAAATCTGAGGACTGGGAGCTAGACAGTCTCTACAGTGAAATCTGAGGACCGGGAGCTAGACAGTCTCTACAGTGAAATCTGAGGACCGGGAGCCAGACAGTCTCTACAGTGAAATCTGAGGACCGGGAGCTAGACAGTCTCTACAGTGAAATCTGAGGACTGTGAGCTAGACAGTCTCTACAGTGAAATCTGAGGACTGGGAACTAGACAGTCTCTACAGTGAAATCTGAGGACCGGGAGCCAGACAGTCTCTACAGTGAAATCTGAGGACTGGCAGCTAACAGTCTCTACAGTCTTCAAAAATAAATGAACAACTGAATAACTTTTTTCATGAAAGGTTGCATAAAGTGTGCCCCTGTGTGTTTGTGTGTGTGTGTGCAAGTGTATATGTGTGTACACATGTGTGTATGCATGCACATGAGTGTGCGCATATATGCACATCTCAACATCTATGGCTGTGTGCATGTTTAAGCATGCATGCATGCATGAACGATCAGGACTAGATTGATATTTGGACTACGTCTTGTTTTATTTTCAAGAAAACAGTGTCTGACCAAATGCTACTTCCATGTTTCTGTCATTTGAAAATTCTAGAACTTACTGCTCATCTTAACAGACTGCTCATAGTTATTTTTTCCCATTCTCAGAGCGCCACAACTTCACTCCAAGTCACACAGGTCCACAACTTCACTAGCGTTTGCTTTTTTTTTTTTTTTTTAAGAATAAAAAAAACTGCAGTCTGATACTCATTATAGTCACCTAAACACTGTTCTCTTCAAACAGGTTCATTTTTAATTTAAAATGTTACAACAGACTTAAATACACTAATATCGCTGTATATATTTGTTTTATTGTACATTATTTCTCTTTTTTACATCCTTTATCCTCTGCCTTTATGGGTTTTTTTTTCTAATTTTGGTTTGCTGATTGCTGAGTGTCACAGATCACTTGAACTCGATTGTGAAGGGATTTTCACTGGAGTCAAAAGAAATGTCATTGTACTTGTCCTTGGATCCCTCTTCCAACACCTGGATCTTCAATCCCTGCTGCACCCTGTCCTCCTCCGCCTCCTTGTCCCCATCCACATCATCATCCAGTTTGTTCAGGAGGTCGTCAGGGTGGGTGACAGTCACCCGAATCACGTTGCCCTCCTTGATCAGCTGTCGCTCATGGGCCATGGCCAGCTGAGTCACCACGCGTCTCTCAACCTGGTCGATATACAGTCACTGAGAATGTCAAATAATGTGTCACAAATTTTAAGAACAAAAAAAAAAAAAAACGAAAAAAAACAAAAACAAAAACAAAAACAAAACACTCAACAGGTAACAAAGACCTTACAACGGATCAGGAGTTGGGATATAATGGGTAGGTGGAACTGTTTTGGCCAATTTTGACACACACACACACACACACACACACACACACACACACACACACACACACACACAGACAGACAGACACACACACAGACACACACACACACACACACACACACACACAGAACCACACGACACACACAAAGAGACACACACATATATACACACACACATACATATACGCACATACACACACACGCACACACACACGCACACCGTCTAATATCACTTATAGTGAAAAGACGTTTAAATCAAAGAACGAACGAACACACGCACACACACACACACACACACAAAGAGAACAACATAAACACACACATATATACACACACATACATACATACACACACACACATACATACATACATACACACACACACACAAACAAAAGACACTTAAAGTCAAAGAAATAGCTGCAGCCACCAACACATAAATTTGTCTGAATTCCAAATGTAGATGTTGATATATCTCAGCATATTGTACAAATGCTTCAATTCTAAATGGAGTTGATATATCTCAGCATATTGTACAAATGCTTCAATTCTAAATGGAGTTGTTGATATATAATGGCATATTGTACAAATGCTTCAGTTCTAAATGGAGTTGTTGATATATAATGGCATATGTACAAATGCTTCAGTTCTAAATGGAGTTGTTGATATATAATGGCATAATGTACAAATGTTTCAATTCTAAATGGAGTTGTTGATATATAATGGCATAATGTACAAATGTTTCAATTCTAAATGGAGTTGTTGATATATAATGGCATAATGTACAAATATTTCAATTCTAAATGGAGTTGTTGATATATAATGGCATAATGTACAACTGCATCTTGATACTTGGCAACAGGTCAGTACAGATGGACACTGTTCTGCCAAATGCAAAGCTGTGCTGTCTTCTGCCTTATGTTATTTGGAAAACGTTGCAAAGATACCATGCAAAATGGCTGACAATGAATTGATAGTCGTAGACATGGTCTGTTTATACAGTCCTACAGGATACACTTGGCCTGTTTATACAGTCCTACAGGATACACATGGTCTGTTTATACAGTCCTACAGGATACACATGGTCTGTTTATACAGTCCTATAGGATACATACAGACATGGCCTGTTTATACAGTCCTACAGGATACACACAGACATGGTCTGTTTATACAGTCCTACAGGATACACATGGTCTGTTTATACAGTCCTACAGGATGCACACAGACATGGCCTGTTTATACAGTCCTACAGGATACACACTGACATGGCCTGTTTATACAGTCCTACAGGATACACACAGACATGGTCTGTTTATACAGTCCTACAGGATACACATGGTCTGTTTATACAGTCCTACAGGATACGCACAGACATGGCCTGTTTATACAGTCCTACAGGATACACACAGACATGGCCTGTTTATACAGTCCTACAGGATAACACAGACATGGTCTGTTTATACAGTCCTACAGGATACACACAGACATGGTCTGTTTATACAGTCCTACAGGATACACACAGACATGGTCTGTTTTACAGTCCTACAGGATACACACAGACATGGTCTGTTTATACAGTCCTACAGGATACACGTGGTCTGTTTATACAGTCCTACAGGATACACATGGTCTGTTTATACATCCTACAGGATACACACAGACATGGTTTGTTTATACAGTCCTACAGGATACACATGGTCTGTCTAAACAGTACTACAGGATACACATGGTCTGTTTATACATTCCTACAGGATACACACAGACATGGTCTGTTTATACAGTCCTACAGGATACACACAGACATGGTCTGTTTATACAGTCCTACAGGATACACATGGGCTGTCTATACAGTCCTACAGGATACACACAGACATGGTCTGTTTATACAGTCCTAGAGGATACACATGGTCTGTTTATACAGTCCTACAGGATGCACATGGTCTGTTTATACAGTCCTACAGGATACACGTGGTCAGTTACACAGTCCTACAGAATACACATGGACTGTTTATACAGTCCTGCAGGATACACATGGTCTGTTTATACAGTCCTACATGATACACACACACATGGTCACAGGATACGGCACGTCACGGTACGCTGTTTATACAGTCCTACAGGATACACACAGACATGGCCTGTTATAGTCCTACAGGATACACATGGCCTGTTTATACAGTCCTACGGGATACACACAGACATGGCCTGTGTATACAGTCCTACAGGATACACATGGTCTGTTTATACAGTCCTACAGGATACACACAGACATGGCCTGTTATACAGTCCTACAGGATACAACAGATATGGTCTGTTTATACAGTCCTACAGGATACACACAGACATGGCCTGTTATAAGTCCTACAGGATACCACAACTGGTCTGTTTATACAGTCCTACAGGATACACAACATGGCCTGTTTATAAGTCCTACAGGATACACATGGCCTGTTTATACAGTCCTACAGGATACACATGGTCTGTTTATACAGTCCTACAGGATACACATGGTCTGTTTATACAGTCCTACAGGATACACATGGTCTGTTTATACAGACCTAAGGATGCACATGGTCTGTTTGTTAATAACTGTTTTCAGTCCTACAGGATACACATGGTCTGTTTATACAGTCCTAGAGGATCACAGACATGGCTGTTTATACAGTCCTACAGGATACACACGGCCTGTTTATACAGTCCTACAGGATACACATGGTCTGTTTATACAGTCCTACAGGATACACACAGACATGGTCTGTTTATACAGTCCTACAGGATACACATGGCCTGTTTATATAGTCCTACAGGATACACAAGACATGGCCTGTTTATACAGTCCTACAGGATACACACAGAAGCTGTTTATACAGTCCTACAGGATACACAACTGGTCTGTTTATACAGTCCTACAGATAACACAGACATGGCCTGTTTATACAGTCCTACAGGATACACATGGTCTGTTTATACAGTCTACAGGATACACATGGTCTGTTTATAGAGTCCTACAGGATACACACGACATGGTCTGTTTATACAGTCCTACAGGATACACATGGTCTGTTTATTACAGTCCTACAGGATACACACAGACATGGCCTGTTTATACAGTCCTACAGGATACACATGGTCTGTTTATACAGTCCTACAGGATACACACAGACATGGTCTGTTTATACAGTCCTACAGGATACACACAGACATGGCTGTTATACAGTCCTACTGATACACACAGACATGGCTGTTTATACAGTCCTACAGGATACACAAAGGTCTGTTTATACAGTCCTACGGATACACACAGACATGGCCTGTTTATACAGTCCTACGGATCACACAGACATGGCCTTTTCAGTCCTACAGGATACACAGACATGGCTTTTTGAGTCCTACAGGATACACACAGAATGGCTGTTTATACAGTCCTACAGGATACACACAGACATGGCCTGTTTATACAGTCCTACAGGATAAACACAGACATGGCTGTTTATAAAGTCCTACAGGATACACATGGTCTGTTTATACAGTCCTACAGGATACACATGGCCTGTTTATACAGTCCTACAGGATACACACAGACATGGCTGTTTAAAGTCCTACAGGAACACACAGATATGTCTGTTTATACAGTCCTAGAGGATGCAGAAGACATGGTCTGTTTATACAGTCCTACAGGATACACACAGACATGGTCTGTTTATACAGTCCTACAGGATACACACAGACATGGTCTGTTGATACAGTCGTACAGGATACACACAGACATGGTCTGTTTATAGTCTATAGGATACACAAGACATGGTCTGTTTATACAGTCCTACAGGATGCACAAGACATGGTCTGTTTATACAGTCCTACAGGATACACACAGACATGGTCTGTTTATACAGTCTACAGGATACACATGGTCTGTTGTTAAAACAGTCACAGTCCTACAGATGCACACAGACATGGCCTGTTTATACAGTCCTACAGGATAAACATTGTCTGTTTATACATCCTACAGGTTACACATGGTCTTTTATACAGTCCTACAGGATAACACAGACATGGTCGTTTATACAGTCTACAGGATACACACACATGGCCTGTTATACAGTCCTACAGGATGCAACAGACATGGCTGTTTATACAGTCCTACAGGATACACACAGACATGGTCTGTTTATACAGTTCTAAGGATACACACAGACATGGTCTGTTTATACAGTCCTACAGGATACACACAGACATGGTCTGTTTATACAGTCCTAAAGATACACACAGATGGCCTGTTTATAAGTCCTACAGGATACACTGCCTGTTATAAAGTCCTACAGGATAGACATGGCAGTTTATACAGTCCTACAGGATACACATGGTCTGTTTAAGTCCTACAGGATACACACAGACATGGCTGTTTATACAGTCCTACAGGATACACATGGCTGTTTATACAGTCCTACAGGATACACACAGACATGCTGTTTATACAGTCCTACAGGATACACATGGTCTGTTTATACAGTCCTACAGGATACACACGACATGGCCTGTTTATACAGTCCTACAGGATACACATGGCCTGTTTATACAGTCCTACAGGATACACACAGACATGGCTGTTTATACAGTCCTACAGGATAACACAGACATGGCCTGTTTATACAGTCCTACAGGATACACACAGACATGGTCTGTTTATACAGTCCTACAGGATAAAAATGGCCTGTTTATACAGTCCTCAGGATACACACAGACATGGCTGTTTATACAGTCTACAGGTACACACAGACATGGCCTGTTTATACAGTCCTACAGGATACACACAGACATGGTCTTGTTTATACAGTCCTACAGGATAACACAATGGCCTGTTTTATACAGTCCTACAGGAACACACATGGTCTGTTTATACAGTCTACAGATAACACGACATGGTCTGTTTATACAGTCTACAGGATACACACAGACATGGTCTGTTTATACAGTCCTACAGGATACACACAGACATGGTCTGTTTATACAGTCCTACAGGATAGACACAGACATGGTCTGTTTATACAGTCCTACAGGATACACACAGACATGGTCTGTTTATACAGTTCTATAGGATACACACAGACATGGTCTGTTTATACAGTCCAACAGGATGCACACAGACATGGTTTGTTTATCAGTCCTACAGGATACACACAGACATGGTCTGTTTATACAGTCCTACAGGATACACATGGTCTGTTATACAGTCCTACAGGAGGCACACAGATATGGCCTGTTTATACAGTCCTACAGGATGCACACAGACATGGCCTGTTTATACAGTCCTACAGGATACACATTGTCTGTTTATACAGTCCTACAGGATACACATGGTCTGTTTATACAGTTCTACAGGATACACACAGACATGGTCTGTTTATACAGTCCTACAGGGTACACACACACATGGCCTGTTTATACAGTCCTACAGGATGCACACAGACATGGTCTGTTTTAAGTCCTACAGGATACACACAGACATGGTCTGTTTATACAGTTCTACAGGATACACACAGACATGGTCTGTTTATACAGTCCCACAGGATACACACAGACATGGTCTGTTTATACAGTCCTACAGGATAAACAGAGACATGGCCTGTTTATACAATCCTACAGGATAACACATGGTCTGTTTATACAGTCCTACAGGATACACATGGCCTGTTTATACAGTCCTACAGGATAAACACACACATGGACTGTTTATACAGTCCTACAGGATATACATGGTCTGTTTATACAGTACTACAGGATACACACAGACATGGCCTGTTTATACAGTCCTAGAGGATGCAGACAGACATGGTCTGTTTATACAGTCCTACAGGATACATACAGACATGGTCTGTTTATACAGTCCTACAGGATAGACACAGACATGGTCTGTTTATACAGTCCTACAGGATACACACAGACATGGTCTGTTTATACAGTTCTATAGGATACACATAGACATGGTCTGTCTATACAGTCGTACAGGATGCACACAGACATGGTCTGTTTATACAGTCCTACAGGATACACACAGACATGGTCTGTTTATACAGTCCTACAGGATACACATGGTCTGTTATACAGTCCTACAGGATGCACACAGACATGGCCTGTTTATACAGTCCTACAGGATGCACACAGACATGGCCTGTTTATACAGTCCTACAGGATACACATTGTCTGTTTATACAGTCCTACAGGATACACATGGTCTGTTTATACAGTCCTACAGGATACACACAGACATGGTCTGTTTATACAGTCCTACAGGATACACACACACATGGCCTGTTTATACAGTCCTACAGGATGCACACAGACATGGTCTGTTTATACAGTCCTACAGGATACACACAGATATGGCCTGTTTATACAGTCCTACAGGATACACGTGGCCTGTTATACAGTCCTACAGGATAGACATGGCCTGTTTATACAGTCCTACAGGATACACATGGTCTGTTTATACAGTCCTACAGGATACACACAGACATGGCCTGTTTATACAGTCCTACAGGATAATAATAATAATAATAATAGTGAACATTTATGGCGCTTAATCTAAAAAAGCCCTAAGCGCTTACAGTAAACACACACACACACGCACACACAACACACGCACACGCACACACACACACACACACACACACACACACACACCCGCACACACACACACACACACACACACACACACACACACCCACACACACACACACACACACACACACACACACACACACACACCCGCACACACACACACACGCGCGCGGGCACAGATTTCAAGGTGGCAGCTGAAGTAAGAGTACAGAACTACAGGCTAGGATTTAAAAAGAGTGGTTTTTAGACTGGACTTAAACGAAGAAAGGGTACAGGTAGAGCGGAGAGGAAAGGGAAGTTTGTTCCAAATAGAGGGGGCCTGATAAGAAAAAGCACGTTCACCAAGAGTTTTGTTGCGGAAGCGTGGGATTCTAAGTAGGTGGGCATCAGTAGAAGAGCGTAGCTCTCTGGAGGGAACGTAAACAGTCAGGAGATCAGAAAGATAGGGGGGAGCTAGACCAGCCAGAGACTTATGGCATAGGAGGGAAAGTTTATAGTCAATACGCTTTCGAACAGGAAGCCAGTGTAGAGTTCGAAGCAGAGGGGAAACATGAGTTGACCTTGGGCATTTCCGTACAAGGCGAGCAGCGTTATTTTGAACTTTTTGCAATTTGGATAAGAGTGTTTGGGGGCAGCCAGCAAGAAGCGAGTTACAGTAGTCGAGTCTGGAAAGAATGAGTGCAGAAATGAGAGTTATAGTGCTTTCTTCAGATAGAAGATGACGCACAGAACTGATCCGTCGAAGTTCTAAGTAACAAGCACGACAGACAGAGGATACCTGGCTGTGGAAGGAAAGAGTTTGGTCCAGTACAACTCCAAGATTACGCACGGATGTGGAAGTGTGGATTACCGAGTCTTCAAGCTGGATAGAAACAGGGATAGGCACAGTAGACAGAAGTCGCTTTGATGCAATAAATATAAATTCTGTTTTGTCATTATTCAGCTGGAGTTTGTTGCATGTCATCCAAGACTTTATGTCAGAAATGCAGAGCTGTGTGCGTTGAATTATAGAAGGGATAGTGGAGGGATGGCCAGACATGTAGATTTGGTTGTCATCAGAAAAACAGTGATGGGATATGTGATGATGGGCTACAATGTCAGAGATGGGCTGAGTGTACAAAATAAAGAGAATAGGGCCTAAGACAGAGCCCTGAGGAACACCGTACTTCAAGATGGTAGGATTAGAAGAGACACCATTTATGGAGACAACTTGTACACGACCAGAAAGGTAGGATTGAAACCATGACAGAGCAATGCCAGAGATACCAAAAATATTCTGAAGTCGAGAAAGAAGAGTATTGTGATCAATAGTGTCGAAGGCAGAAGAGAGATCAAGAAGAGAGAGAAGGGACACCTGACCATTGTCTAGAGTAGATAGCAGATCATTCACAATCTTCAAAAGAGCAGTCTCTGTACTATGACCAGAGCGATAGGCAGATTGCAAAGGATAGAGAAGGCTGTTGCAATCCAGGTGTTCCTGGAGTTGGAGAAGTGCGATCTTTTCAATAATCTTAGAAAGAAAGGACAGATTGGAAACAGGACGGTAGTTTTTCAGGTTTTCAGGATCAAGGGAGAGTTTCTTTAGAAGAGGTTGAACAATAGCTGTCTTGAGAATAGAAGGAAAACATCCAGAAGTGAGAGGGTCATTTACAATGACAGTGATGTAGGGAAGCAAATCGTGAATCAATTGGGATAAAAGAACAGATGGAAGGGGATCAAGTGCACATGTCTTTATGGTAGTTTTATGAATAACTTCACTGACAACAGCTTCAGTCACAGGCTTAAATTCATTAAACAGGTTTCCAGTGAAAGAGTCATAGGGAACATCTGGTAACATTGCTGACTGAGAGTCGAGGCTTGAACGAAGATCTTCAATTTTGTTACTAAAAAAGTCACAAAATTTCTGTGGTAGATTAGAGGGATAGACAGGCGAAGGAAGTGGGGATGATTTTATTCTCCCCATGAATGCATTGGTGACCTTGAACAGTTGTTTTGTTGTAGTACATGCAGTGATTTTTGAATTATAATATGCTGACTTGGCTTGTTGTACTAAGGTATTTACTAAATTGTTAGCAGCACGCATTATCTGTTTGTGAATTTCTAGTCCACTTTTAAGCCATTGTCTCTCAGCCCTTCGTCTTGCACGCTTAGCATCCAGTACTTGTTCTCCAGCAGCTGGAAACCAGGGCGACGGTGGTCGGGTGGAGATTTTCCGTCGAAGAACAGGAGCATGGCGATCCATGACGTCTTGAAGAAGGCTGTTGAACAGCCCGGCAGATAGGGCAGGAGCCGACTGAAGAGCGGCCAGCACATCCGATCTAAAAGCCACAAAGTCGATGGATGCCAAGTCACGCTTCTCAATGTAGCGGGGAGGCTTAGAGGGAACAGGGAGGTTCAGCATGGCTAGAACAGGGTAGTGGTCCGAAGTCAGGGACAGGCTGGTCGAGACAGACTCAACCAGTTCTCCTTCAGGGTGAATGATCCAGTCGAGGATATGGCCAGACTTGTGGGTAGGGGAGGTGACAGCCTGGGATAGATTGAAGGATTCAAGAAGATCCATGAGACGCGACGAATATGTATTTGAGGGGGTATCCCAGTGGAAGTTAAAGTCTCCCACCAAAATGAAATTGCCTCTAACCATGTTCATATATTCAAGTAGATCGGGGAGCTCGTCGAGAAAGAGTGAGTCCTTGAGATGGTTCTTTTTGTTAGGAGGGGGACGGTACAAGCAGAAGACATGAAGTAGAAGCTGGGGTAGGGAGAGAGTAAGTTGGGCCAGTTCAAATGAAGTGTGAGGGAAGGAGAAGTTCGAGGTAGCACTAATGGAGGAAGTAATGGCATCAGACACAACAAAAGCGATGCCTCCACCACGGGTCTGCCGAGGGAAGCTGAGAATGTCTGTGTGTATCCTGTAGAACATGGATACACATGGTCTGTTTATACAGTCCTACAGGATACACACAGACATTGTCTGTTTATACAGTCCTACAGGATACACATGGTCTGTCTATACAGTCCTACAGGATACACACAGACATGGCCTGTTTATACAGTCCTACAGGATACACACAGACATGGCCTGTTTATACAGTTCTACAGGATACACACAGACATGGCCTGTTTATACAGTCCTACAGGATACACACAGACATGGTCTGTTTATACAGTCCTACAGGATACACACAGACATGGCCTGTTTATACAGTCCTAAAGGATACACACAGACATGGTCTGTTTATACAGTCCTACAGGATACACACAGACATGGCCTGTTTATAGAGTCCTACAGGATACACATGGTCTGTTTATACAGTCCTACAGGATACACATGGCCTGTTTATACAGTCCAACAGGATACACACAGACATGGCCTGTTTATACAGTCCTACAGGATACACAATGGTCTGTTTATACAGTCTACAGGATACACACAGACATGGTCTGTTTATACAGTCCTACAGGATACACACATGGTTCTGTTTATACAGTCCTACAGGATACACACAGACATGGTCTGTTTATACAGTCCTACAGGATACACAGACATGGTCTGTTTATACAGTCCTACAGGATACACACAGACATGGTCTGTTTATACAGTCTATAGGATACACACAGACATGGCCTGTTTATACAGTCCTACAGGATGCACACAGACATGGTCTGTTTATACAGTCCTACAGGATACACACAGACATGGTCTGTTTATACAGTCCTACAGATACACATGGTCTGTTTATACAGTCCTACAGGATGCACACAGACATGGCTGTTTATACAGTCCTACAGGATACACATGATGGCTGTTTATACAGTCCTACAGGATACACACTGGTCTGTTTATACAGTCTACAGGATACACATGGTCTGTTTATACAGTCTACAGGATACACACAGACATGGTCTGTTTATACAGTCCTACAGGATACACACAGACATGGTCTGTTTATACAGTCCTACAGGATGCACACAGACATGTCTGTTTATACAGTCCTACAGGATACACACAGACATGGTCTGTTTATACAGTTCTAACAGGATACACAAAACATGGTCTGTTTATACAGTCCTACAGGATACACACAGACATGGTCTGTTTATACAGTCCTACAGGATCACACAATATGGCCTGTTTTATACAGTCCTACAGGATTACACGTACAGGTCTGTTTATACAGTCCTAAGGATACACATGCTGTCTGTTTATACAGTCTACAGGATACACAGTGTCTGTTTATACAGTCCTACAGGATCACACAGACATGGTCTGTTTATACAGTCCTACAGGATACACACAAATGGTCTGTTTATACAGTCCTACAGGATACACAAGACATGGTCTGTTTATACAGTTCCTACAGGATACACAGACATGGTCTGTTTATACAGTCTACAGGATACACACAGACATGGTCTGTTTATACAGTCCTACAGGATACACAGAATGGTCTGTTTATACAGTCCTACAGGATACACACAGACATGGCCTGTTTATACAGTCCTACAGGATACACGATGGTCTGTTATACAGTCCTACAGGATACACACAGACATGGCCTGTTTATACAGTCCTAAGGATACACAATGGTCTGTTTATACAGTCCTACAGGATACACAGACATGGTCTGTTTATACAGTCCTACAGGATACACATGGTCTGTTTATACAGTCCTACAGGATACACACAGACATGGTCTGTTTATACAGTCCTACATACAGGTATACGCACAGACACATGGGCCTGTTTTTACAGTCCTACAGGATACACACAGAATGGTCTGTTTATACAGTCCTACAGGATACACACAGACATGGCCTGTTTATACAGTCCTACAGGATACACACAGACATGGTCTGTTTATACAGTCTACGGTCCAACATGGCTGTTTAACAGCCTACAGAAACATGGTCTGTTTATACAGTCCTACAGGATACACACAGACATGGCCTGTTTATACAGTCATACAGGATACCAACATGGCTGTTTATACAGTCCTACAGGATACACACAGACATGGTCTGTTTATACAGTCCTACAGGATACACACAATGGCTGTTTATACAGTCCTACAGGATACACACAGACATGGTCTGTTTATACAGTCCTACAGGATACACACAGACATGGTCTGTTTATACAGTCCTACAGGATACACACAGACATGGCCTGTTTATACAGTCCTACAGGATACACACAGACATGGTCTGTTTATACAGTCCTACAGTACGTCTACAGGATACACATGGCCTGTTTATACAGTTACAGGATACACACAGACATGGCTGTTTATACAGTCCTACAGGATACACACCATGGTCTGTTTCAGTCCTACAGGATACACACAGACATGGTCTGTTTTACATCCTACAGGATACACACAGACATGGTCTGTTTATACAGTCCTACAGATACAACAGACATGGCTGTTTATACAGTCCTACAGATACACCATGGCTGTTTATACAGTCCTACAGGATACCATGGTCTGTTTATCAGTCCTACAGGATACACACGACATGGCTGTTTAACAGTCCTACAGGATACACATGGTCTGTTTATACAGTCTACAGATACACACAGATGGTCTGTTTATACATCCTAAGGATGCAACAGACATGGTCTGTTTATACAGTCCTACAGGATACACACAGACATGGTCTGTTTATACAGTCTACAGATACACAGACTGGTTCTTTATACAGGTTTACAGTCCAGACAGGTCTGTTTATAGTCTTGGATACACAAACATGTCGTTTATACAGTCCTACAGGATACCACATGGTCTGTTTATCAGTCCTAAGATACACACAGAATGGTCTGGTTATACAGTCTACAGGATACACATGGTCTGTTTACAGTCCTACAGGACACACAATGGCTGTTTATACAGTCCTACAGGAACACATGGCTGTTTATACAGTCTACAGATACACATGTCTGTTATACGTCCTACAGGATAGACATGGTTTTTTACTCTACAGGATACACAACATGGTCTGTTATACAGTCCTACAGGATACACACAACATGGCTGTTTATACAGTCCTACAGGATAACAACATGGTCTGTTTATACAGTCCTACAGGATACACACGACATGGTCTGTTTATACAGTCTACAGGATACACACATGTCTGTTTATACAGTCTACAGGATACACACAGACATGGTCTGTTTATACAGTCCTACAGGATACCACATGGTCTGTTATACAGTCCTAAGGATAACACATGGCTGTTATACAGTCTACAGGATACACATGGTCTGTTTATACAGTCCTACAGGTACACACAGACATGGCCTGTTTATACAGTCCTACAGGATCACAATGGTCTGTTTATACAGTCCTACAGGATACACACGACATGGTCTGTTTATACAGTCCTACAGGATACACATGGCTGTTTATACAGTCCTACAGGATACACAAGACATGGCCTGTTTTACAGTGATACACAGGTCTGTTATACAGTCTACAGGATAACACAGATGCCTGTTTATACAGTCCTACAGGATAACACAGACATGGTCTGTTATACAGTCCTACAGGATACACACAGACATGGCTGTTTATACAGTCCTACAGATACACACAGACATGGTCTGTTTATACAGTCCTACATGATACACACAGACATGGTCTGTTTAACAGTCTACAGGATACATCTTAACAGCACAGATCGACTGTCTGTAACAGTCCTACAGGATACACACACGGCTGTTTATACAGTCCTACAGGATCACACATGTGACTAGGATACACACTGTTTATACAGTCCTACAGGATTACACATGGTCTGTTTATACAGTCCTACAGGATACACACAGACATGGTCTGTTTATAGCTACAGTCCTACATGGATCACACAGAACATGGTCTGTTTATACAGTCCTACAGGATACACAAGACATGGTCTGTTTATACAGTCTCTACAGGATACACACAGACGAATGGCTGTTTATACAGTCCTACAGGATACACATGGTCTGTTTATACAGTCCTACAGGATACACAGACATGGTCTGTTTATACAGTCCTACAGGATACACACAGACATGGTCTGTTTATACAGTCCTCACAGGATACCACATGGCTGTTTATACAGTCCTACAGGATACACAAGACATGGTCTGTTTATTACAGTCCTACAGGATACACACATGGTACATGCTTTTATACAGTCCTACAGGACAACCACAAATGGTCTGTTTATACAGTCCTACAGATACACATGGTCTGTTTATACAGTCCTACAGAATACACACAGACATGGTCTGTTTATACAGTCCTACAGGATACACACAGACATGGGTCTGTTTAGACAGTCCTACAGGATACACACAGACATGGTCTGTTTATACAGCCTACAGGATACACACAGACATGGCCTGTTTATACAGTCCTACAGGATACACATGGTCTGTTTATACAGTCCTACAGGATACACATGGTCTGTTTATACAGTCCTACAGGATACACATAGACATGGCCTGTTTATACAGTCTTACAGGATACACACAGACATGGTCTGTTTATACAGTCCTACAGGATACACACAGACATGGTCTGTTTATACAGTCCTACAGGATACACACAGACATGGTCTGTCTATACAGTCCTACAGGATACACACAGACATGGTCTGTTTATACAGTCCTACAGGATACACACAGACATGGCCTGTTTATACAGTCCTACAGGATACACACAGACATGGTCTGTTTATACAGTCCTACAGGATACACACACACATGGTCTGTTTATACAGTCTACAGGATACACATGGCCTGTTTATACAGTCCTACAGGATACGCAGAGACATGGTGAACAACACAAACACAGTCAGTCACACTGATGGTGAACACACACAACACAGTCAGTCAACCTGATGGTGAACAACACAGAACAGTCAGTCACCTGATGGTGAACAACACACAACACAATCAGTCACCTGATGGTGAACAACACACAACCAGTCACCTGATGGTGAACAACACACAACACAGTCAGTCACGTAATGGTGAACAACACACAACACATTCAGTCACCTGATGGTGAACAACACAACACAGTCACCTGATGGTGAACAACACACAACACAGTCAGTCACCTGATGGTGAACAACACACAACACATTCAGTCACCTGATGGTGAACAACACACAACACATTCAGTCACCTGATGGTGAACAACACACAACACAGTCAGTCACCTGATGGTGAACAACACACAACACAGTCACCTGATGGTGAACAACACACAACACAGTCAGTCACCTGATGGTGAAACAACACACAACACATTCAGTCACCTGATGGTGAACAACACACAACACAGTCAGTCACCTGATGGTGAACAACACACAACACAGTCAGTCACCTGATGTCAAAGAAACACTGACTGACCTCGTACTTGATGGAGCGAGCGCCATAGTGGACATCATAGCCGTCAGCCAGCACATCCACCACACAATGATCCCACAACAGCTGGATCTGGTGTTTACTCTGGGCCTGACAACACAACACAACACGTTTACCATGGGCCTGACAACACAACACAACACAACATGTTTACTGTGGGCCTGACAACACAACACAACACGTTTACTGTGGGCCTGACAACACAACACAACACAACACAACATGTTTACTGTGGGCCTGACAACACAACACAACACAACACAACACAACATGTTTACTGTGGGCCTGACAACACAACACAACACAACACAACACAACACAACATGTTTACTGTGGGCCTGACAACACAACACAACACAACATGTTTACTGTGGCCTGACAACACAATACAAACACAACATGTTTACTGTGGGCCTGACAACACAACACAACATGTTTTACTGTGGGCCTGACAACACAACATGTTTACTGTGGGCCTGACAACACAACACAACATGTTTACTGTGGGCCTGACAACACAACACAACACGTTTACTGTGGGACTGACAACACAACACAACATGTTTACTGTGGGCCTGACAACACAACACAACACAACACGTTTACTGTGGGCCTGACAACACAACACAACACGTTTACTGTGGGCCTGACAACACAAGACAACATGTTTACTGTGGGCCTGACAACACAACACAACATGTTTACTGTGGGCCTGACAACACAACACAACACGTTTACTGTGGGCCTGACAAACAACACAACACAACATGTTTACTGTGGGCCTGACAACACTACACCATGTTTACTGTGGGCCTGACAACACAACACAACACAAAATGTTTACTGTGGGCCTGACAAACAACACAACAACCACAACACAACATGTTTACTGTGGGCCTGACAACACAACACAACACACAGTTTACTGTGGGTCTGACAACACAACACAACATGTTTACTGTGGGCCTGACAACACAAACATGTTTACTGTGGGCCTGACAACACAACACAACACATGTTTACTGTGGGTCTGACAACACAACACAAAACAGCATGTTTACTGTGGGCCTGACAACACAACACATGTTTACTGTGGGCCTGACAACACAACAACACAACATGTTTACTGTGGGCCTGACAACACAACACAACATGTTTACTGTGGGCCTGACAACACAACACAACATGTTTACTGTGGCCTGACAACACAACACAACATGTTTACTGTGGGCCTGACAACACACATGTTTACTGTGGCCTGACAACACAACACAACATGTTTACTGTGGGCCTGACAACACAAACAACATGTTTACTGTGGGCCTGACAACACAACATGTTTACTGTGAGCCTGACACACACAAACAACATGTTTACTGTGGCCTGACAACACAACACACACACAACATGTTTACTGTGGGCCTGACAACACAACACAACATGTTTACTGTGGGCCTGACAACACAACACAACATGTTTACTGTGGCCTGACAACACAACACAACACAACATGTTTACTGTGGGCCTGACAACACAACACAACACAACATGTTTACTGTGAGCCTGACAACACAAACATGTTTACTGTGGGCCTGACAACACAACAACCACAAACACTGTTTACTGTGAGCCTGACAACAAACAAACACAACATGTTTACTGTGAGCCTGACAAACACAACATGTTTACTGTGGGCCTGACAACAAACACAACACAACATGTTTACTGGGCCTGACGACACAACATGTTTACTGTGGGCCTGACAACACACAAACAACATGTTTACTGTGGGCCTGACACACAACATGTTTACTGTGGGCCTGACGACACAACATGTTTACTGTGGGCCTGACAACACAACACAAACACATGTTTACTGTGAGCCTGACAACACAACATGTTTACTGTGAGCCTGACAACACAACACAACATGTTTACTGTGGGCCTGACAACACAACACTACATGTTTACTGTGAGCCTGACAACACAACATGTTTACTGTGGGCCTGACAACACAACACAACACAACATGTTTACTGTGGGCCTGACAACACAACAACACAACATGTTTACTGTGGGCCTGACAACACAACACACACAACATGTTTACTGTGGGCCTGACAACACAACACAACATTTTACTGTGGGCCTGACAACACACAACACAAACACAACATGTTTACTGTGGGCCTGACAACACAACACAACACATGTTTACTGTGGGCCTGACAACACAACACAACACAACACACATGTTTACTGTGGGCCTGACAACACAACACAACATGTTTACTGTGGGCCTGACAAACAATACACCACATAACAACACAACATGTTTACTATGGGCCTGACAACACAATACAACATTACACATAACAACACAACATGTTTACTGTCGGCCTAACAACACACACACACACACACACACACACACACACACACACACAGAGAGCTGTCAAAACCTCTTACCATCACACACACACACACACACACACACACACACACACACACACACAAAACACTCACACAAACACACACACAGAGCTGTCAGAACATCTTACCATCACACAAATCAAACAGCTAAGCAAATCACACACACACACACACACACACACACACACACACACACACATACATACACACAAACACACACGCTCACACAGCTCTCAGAACATCTTACCGTCACACAAATCAAACAGCTAAGACAAATCACACACACACACACACACACACACACACACACACACACACACACACACACACACACACACACACATACACACACACACATACACACACACACATACAGAGCTGTCAGAACATCTTACCATCACACAAATCAAACAGCTAAGCAAATCACAACACACACACACAGACACACACAGACACACACATACACACACACACATAGAGAGCTGTCAGAACATCTTACCGTCATACAAATCAAACAGCTAAGACAAATCACACACACACACACACACACACACACACACACACACACACACACACACACACACACACATACACAACACACATACAGAGCTGTCAGAACATCTTAGTAGTAGGCCTCCCTCGGCCATGGCTGACCATGGACAAAGTACATCCGTTCTAATGTCTAGATGGGCTGTCTGCTTGGTCCAAGCAGCGTCGCCTGTGACTGTAGAGACCAATGCGAGAGAGGCAGTCCTGTCGCAGCGGTCGCATGTGTATGCTGATGCTGGTTTGTGTGTGTGTACGTCTGTGTGCGAACTCGCTTTTCTGCTGCAGCAGCTGACAGTTTGTCCTCACCAATTTGCAGCTGTTTCTTGAAAGTGGTTCTCCAGTTGTTGCGGTCGTCTATGAGGTCCTCCCAGGACTCAGTGTTGATCTCAAATGCCTTCATGTCACGTTTGCAAACGTCTTTGTATCTCAGCTGTGGGCGGCCAATGTTTCTCTGCCCTGTGGCAAGCTCACCATAAAGGATGTCTTTTGGGATGCGACCATCTTCCATGCGGCGAACGTGGCCCAACCAGCGCAGCCGACGCTGTCTCAGCATGGTATGCATGGTTGGGAGGCCAGCGCGAGTCACGACTTCAGTGTAGGTCACCTTGTCTTGCCAGGAAATGCCGAGTATGCGCTGTAGGCTTCTCAGGTGGAAGGTATTGAGCCTTTTCTCCTGTTGAGCATGTGTGGTCCACGCCTCGCTGCCATACAGCAAGGTGCTGAGGACACAGGCGTTGTGTACAGCCATCTTTGACTTCGTGGTCAGCTTGGGATTTGTCCACACCCTTTGTGTGAGGCGGGCTAGTGTTGTGGCTGCCTTCCCGATCCTCTTGTCGATCTCTGTGTCAAGGGAGAGGTTATCGGTGATGGTGGACCCAAGATACGTGAATTGATAGATGGCTTCAAGCTCGTAGTCATCAATGGTGATGGCTGGTGGAGATGGCGTGTCTTGGCCCAGGACGTTTGTCTTCTTAAGACTGATGTGTCAGACCAAAATCTTTGCAGGCCTGGAAGAAGTGATCCATTAGTGACTGCAAGTCCTGCTGAGTGTGGGTCACAACTGCGGCATCATCGGCAAATAGCATGTCGCTGATGTGGGCTTCACAGACCTTTGTCCTTGCTCTGAGGCGGGCGAGGTTGAAGAGCCTGCCATCTGATCTGGTCCGCAGGTGGATCCCTTCTTGTGCTGTGCTGAACGCATGCCTCAGGAGGAGAGCGAAGAAGATTCCAAAGAGGGTTGGGGCCAGGACGCAGCTTTGTTTCACACCGCTGCGTACCTTGAAGGGCTTGGAGAGGTTTCCGTTGAACTGCACCATCCCTTTCATGTTGGAGTGGAAGGATTCAATTAAGCTGTGCAGTTTGGGGAGGCAGCCGATTTTTCGGAGAGCCCTGAAAAGGCCATCTCTGCTGACTACGTCAAAGGCCTTGGTGAGGTCAATGAATGCCACATACACGGGCATCCGCTGCTCTCTGCACTTCTCCTGGATTTGGCGAAGGGAAAAGACCATGTCTGCCATGGATCTCTCTGCTCGAAAACCACACTGTGATTCCAGGTAGACGCATTCAGCCAGTTTCTGCAGGCAGATTAGGAGGACCCGAGCGTAGACTTTGCCAACAATGCTGAGAAGCGAGATACCTCTGTAGTTATTGCAGTCGCTCCTTTCACCCTTGTTTTTGTACAGGGTGACGATCTTGGCGTCCCTCATGTCCTGCGGTACAGCTCCCTCATTCCAACACTGACAGAGAACTCGTGCAAAGGGTGCAGAAGAGAAGTCTTGCAGTGCTTGATGAGGTCTGGGGGAATTCCGTCGTTGCCAGGTGCCTTGCCTGATGCCAGGCTATCAATGACCTTGCTGAGTTCGTCCACAGTTGGCTCTGCGTCAAGTTCTTCCATTACTGGCATGCACTTGATGGCATCGAGGGCTGAGGGGGACACCATGTTCTGTGTGGAGTAGAGGTTAGAGGTCGGAGTAGTGTTCCGCCCATCTTTCCATCTGTTGGCTAGGATCGCTGATTACTTCCCCAGTGGAGGATTTGAGGGGGGCGATCTTGCTCTGTGTTGGTCCCGGTGCCTTCTTGATGCCATCATACATTCCTCGGATGTTGCCTCTTTCAGCAGCACTCTGTATCTCTTCGCTGAGCTCTGTCCAGTACTCGTTTGCGCAACGCCTGGCATTAAGCTGAACCTTACTCCTGGCAGCCCTGAGGATTTGCAGGTTCTTCTCACTGGGTGACCGCTTATACTCGGTGAGTGCAGCGTGCTTGGCCTCAACAGTGGGAGTCATCTCTGATGATCTGGCCTCAAACCAGTCGTGGGACTTCACAGTTTTCTTCCCAAAGGTGGCCATAGCAATGCGGTGCATGGTGTCTTGTAGTGTTTCCCATCTCTCTGTGGCAGAGTCTCTGGACTGCAATGTATCGTATTCTCTCTCAAAGGCCTCTGCGAACTGTTCTACAAGATCTGGCTGAGACATCTTGCTGACGTCAATGCGAGGGTTCCCTTGTTTCTTTGAGCAGTGGAACTCCTTTGGTTGCAGCCTGATCTTGCAACATACCAGAGAGTGGTCTGTGTCGCAGTCTGTGCTGTGATAAGAGCGAGTGTGGAGAACGTTTTTGATAGCGGCACGTCTTACTAGGATCAAATCCAGTTGGTGCCAATGTTTTGAGCGCGGGTGCCTCCAGGAGACTTTGTGTTGAGGCTTCGTCTTGAAGAAGGAGTTGGCGATGCACAGTTCATGGCAGGCGCAAAACTCAAGCAGTCGCTGTCCATTCTCATTCATTTTCCCCACTCCAAAGGAACCAAGGCCAGAGGGCCATGAGTCATTGTCTGCACCCACTCTGGCGTTGAAGTCACCCAGGAGAACAAGTTGTTCTGTCCTGGGGATGTTCCTTATGGTTGATGCAAGATTTTCGAAGAATTCATCCTTGGCGTCTGGAGAGGCAGACAGAGTTGGGACATAAACGCTGATGAGAGTGACATAGCCTTCGGTGGTGTTGAGGCGGAGAGTCAAGAGTCGCTCTGAACCGCCGCTGCCTGGTTCAATCATGTTCAGCAGGCTGTTCCTTACTGCAAAGCCTACTCCGTACTCTCTTGGGGCATCAGAACTCTTTCCTTGCCAGAAGAAGGTGTAGTCCCTTTCCTTGAGTGTTCCTGAATCAGCCAGCCGTGTTTTCTGCAGAGTGGCAATGTCCACATTGAACCTCTTTAGCTCGCTGTTTATGATGGCGGTCTTTCTGGCGTCACTGATGTCTTGCAGATCTTGGGAGAGCCCAGGCATCATTGTTTGGACATTCCAACAGCCCAGTTTCACTGCTGATCCTTTCCCTGATCTGTTTCTTGAATTTGAATTTTTCTTTTCGCCTGGTGCGGAAGTTAACGACCTGCTTGTCAGATTTTCTCCTATTCTTCATGTACCCAATGAAGAAGGCAGGTCGTGGCGGGACAGCACCTGATTGGCTGGGGGCTGCCCAGCTTAGGTTGGATAGATGTAGCCGCTACTGGTAACCTGGAACCCAGTACCACCTGTCACAGGGTTGAATTGCTGGCGACTAAACCAGCACCCCCATCAGTCCTCTCAGGAGGATGGTGAAGAGGGTGGCTAGAAACCCTGGTGGAAATAAATTAGATCCATCAAAGGGCGCCAGCTCTGAAGAGCTACCCACGGCCATCTAGCTAAGGGAGTAAACCCTGACAGTAAATCCGATGTGGGGCCCCTAAGGCGGTTGGATGGCAAACTTTGTCACTTTCCGGCAGCTCCTGCAGTCGCGTTGGCACCAAAACGTAACAGCCCTGCTGTTTCTTTGTATCTGTCAGCGAGGTGGAGAGGGGGGACAAGTTGCATGGGCAACAGCCTGTCTTCCATATTACACTGCCCAGGCTTACATTCGTCCATTCATCCACAAACACTCTGCACCTACGACCTGGAGAGGACACTCCAGCCTCGCTACTAACACTAGTGTCGGCACAACAAGGGAAGCAACAGATACCAGTGATAAGTCATTGCTCAACTGGCGTAGAGCTGACGCCAGGGGTTGCTTTTGACGGTGGGAGAGACCTTCGTGTCTTACTGGACAGAACATCTCACCATCACACAAATCAAACAGCTACAACAAATCACACACACACACACACACACACACACACACACACACACACACACAGCTGACAGAACATCTCACCGTCACACAAATCAAACAGCTACAACAAATCACACACACACACACACACACACACACACACACACACACACACACGCACGCACACACACACACACACACCACACAGCTGTCAGAACACCTCACCGTCACACAAATCAAACAACTCAGACAAATCACACATACACACACACACACACACACACACACACACACATACACACACACACACAGCTGTCAGAACATCTTACCGTCACACAAATCAAACAGCTCAGACATATCACACACACACACACACACACACACACACACACACACACACACACACACACACACACAGCTGTCAGAACATCTTACCGTCACACAAATCAAACAGCTCAGACAAATCACACACACACACACACACACACAGAGCTGTCAGAACATCTTACCGTCACACAAATCAAACAGCTCAGACATATCACACACACACACACACACACACACACACACACACACACACACACACACACACACACACACACACACACACAGCTGTCAGAACATCTTACCGTCACACAAATCAAACAGCTCAGACAAATCACACACACACACACACACACACACACACACACACACACACACACACACACACACACACACACACACACAGCTGTCAGAACATCTTACCGTCACACAAATCAAACAGCTCGGACAACTCACACACACACACATACAGCTGTCAGAACATCTCACCGTCATCATCATCATCATCATCATCAGGTGCCCTGCTGCATGGCGTTGGCGACCATGGACTTCCAACCATCTCTCTCTCTCGTTGCTCCTAGCATCTCCCCCACTCTCCTCATCCCCAGCCACCCCGCAATTCCGTCCAGCACTCTCTACCCGGGTCCACCCGGTGCTCCCTTCCTCCAGCTCTCCCGCTGCGACCAGGTGCTCCAAATCCCCCTTCCTCATAAAATGGCCTATAAATGTTGCTTGTCTTTTCCTAATCTTCCTTATGAGTGATCTACTTGTGTCTGCCTCCATCAAGACTGTCTCGTTTGTTTTCTTTGATGCCCATGGAACTCCCAACATTCTTCTGAGAAACCACGTCTCGGCTGCCTCAATCTTGCTCAGGCTTTGCTTGCTGACTGTCCACGCCTCGCATCCGTACAACAGTATTGGTTCTATATAACATTCAAGGACTCTCACCGTCACACAAATCAAACAGCTCAGACAAATCACACACAGACAGCTATCAGAAACTCTTACCCGCTGGGCCCAAAAGTTCAGCTCTTTGGTGACCAACTTGCTAAGTTCAGCTCGGGAGAAGGGCAGGAAATAAACGATCTCATTGATACGACCCAGGAACTCGTCGCGCCGAAAATGTTTCTGTCCATGGCAAAAAAATGTGCATATGAATTACTAGTGAAAACACACAAACAGCATCTCATTCAACCAGTTCACACTATCCATTATATTCCCCCAGAAAGTTGGTGGGAAGAATAAACTGGTGAAATAATTAACTCACTATGCCCTGGCAGACTCCCTCAGTGAAATAATTATCTCACTATACCCTGGCAGACTCCCTCAGTGAAATAATAATCTCACTGTGCCCTGGCAGATTCCTCAGTGAAATAATTATCTCACTGTGCCCTGGCAGATTCCCTCAGTGAAATACTTATCTCACTGTGCCCTGGCAGACTCCCTCAGTGAAATAATTATCTCACTATGCCCTGGCAGATTCCCTCAGTGAAATAATTATCTCACTATGCCCTGGCAGACTCCCTCAGTGAAATAATTATCTCACTATGCCCTGGCAGACTCCCTCAGTGAAATAATTATCTCACTATGCCCTGGCAGACTCCCTCAGTGAAATAATTATCTCACTGTGCCCTGGCAGATTCCCTCAGTGAAATAATTATCTCACTGTGCCCTGGCAGATTCCTCAGTGAAATAATTATCTCACTATGCCCTGGCAGATTCCCTCAGTGAAATAATTACCTCACTGTGCCCTGGCAGACTCCCTCAGTGAAATAATTATCTCACTATTTCCTGGCAGATTCCCTCAGTGAAATAATTATCTCACTATGCCCTGGCAGACTCCCTCAGTGAAATAATTATCTCACTATGCCCTGCAGACTCCCTCAGTGAAATTATTTATCTCACTATGCCCGGCAGACTCCCTCAGTGAAATAATTATCTCACTGTGCCCTGGCAGACTCCCTCGTGAAATAATTATCTCATGCCCTGGCAGACTCCCTCAGTGAAATAATTATCTCACTATGCCCTGGCAGACTCCCTCAGTGAAATAATTATCTTGCTGTGCCCTGGCAGACTCCCTCAGTGAACATAATTATCTCACTATGCCCTGCAGAGTCCCTCAATGACATAATTATTATGGCCCGGCAGACTCCCCAGTGACAATAATTATCTAGCTGGCCCTGCAGACCCTCGGAAACTATTATTCATGGATGCCACAGGCCAGTGGACCTATCAAAAACTACTAAGCTGACAACCAGAGCAATGGAAACATTATCATGTGACAGCCAAAGGCCAGTGACCTATCAAAAACACTAAGCTGACAAACCAGAGCAATGGAAACATTAACATGGACAGCCAACAGGCCAGTGGACCTATCAAAACACTAAGCTGACAAAACCAGAGCAATGGAAACATTAACATGGACAGCCAACAGGCCAGTGGACCTATCAAAACACTAAGCTGACAAAACCAGAGCAATGGAAACATTAACATGGACAGCCAACAGGCCAGTGGACCTATCAAAACACTAAGCTGACAAAACCAGAGCAATGGAAACATTAACATGGACAGCCAACAGGCCAGTGGACCTATCAAAACACTAAGCTGACAAAACCAGAGCAATGGAAACATTAACATGGACAGCCAACAGGCCAGTGGACCTATCAAAACACTAAGCTGACAAAACCAGAGCAATGGAAACATTAACATGGACAGCCAACAGGCCAGTGGACCTATCAAAACACTAAGCTGACAAAACCAGAGCAATGGAAACATTAACATGGACAGCCAACAGGCCAGTGGACCTATCAAAACACTAAGCTGACAAAACCAGAGCAATGGAAACATTAACATGGACAGCCAACAGGCCAGTGGACCTATCAAAACACAAAGCTGACAAAACCAGAGCAATGGAAACATTAACATGGAAGCCAACAGGCCAGTGGACCTATCAAAACACAAAGCTGACAAAACCAGAAGCAATGGAAACATTAAGATGGGCAGCCAACAGGCAGTGGACCTATCAAAACACTAAGCTGACAAAACCAGAATGATGGAAACATGAAGGGCAGCCAACAGGTCAGTGGACCTATAAACACTAAGCTGACAAAACCAGAATGATGGAAACATGATATGGCAGCCAACAGTCAGTGGACCTGAAAACACTAAGCTGACAAAACCAGAATGATGGAAACAATAAGATGGGCAGCCAACAGGTCAGTGGACCTATAAACACTAAGCTGACAAAACCAGAATGATGGAAACATATGATGGGCAGCCAACAGGTCAGTGGACCTATCAAACACTAAGCTGACAAAACCAGAATGATGGAAACATTAAGATGGGCAGCCAACAGGTCAGTGGACCTATCAAAACACTAAGCATCGGCAAAACCAGAATGATGGAAACAATATGATGGGCAGCCAACAGGTCAGTGGACCTATCAAACACTAAGCTGGCAAAACCAGAATGATGGAAACATTAAGATGGGCAGCCAACAGGTCAGTGGACCTATCAAACACTAAGCTGACAAAACCAGAATGATGGAAACATTAAGATGGGCAGCCAACAGGTCAGTGGACCTATCAAACACTAAGCTGGCAAAACCAGAATGATGGAAACATTAAAAGCTGACAAAACCAGAATGATGGAAACAATATGTTGGCAGTAAACAGGTCAGTTTTACTTTAAGTGTTGCAGACTGGGACTGAACTCGAACTGTCAGATCTTGAATCTGACTGAACTCGAATGCAATCTGAATCCATGACGTCAAAAAAAGAAAAAGAAAAAAAACGCTGAAGTTATGGAAACACCAACACCCTTTAGCTTTGCACTATTACACAGTACACATAAAAAGAACTCAGCAACGTGAAATGATATCACACTATACATTTGTTTAATATGAAAGAACAGAACCTTCTGTACACGGGAGAAAAACACACAAAAACCTGGAGCACACTGGAAATACAATTTGCTGAGACTTTCTCACCTTTAAAATAGGTCTGACCACAAGGTCCTTGAACTTTCTAGAAACTGTGATGTCATCAATATCTAACTCATCTGAAACAGACAAGACCTATTGATAAAGACTGTAGGCAATCATGGTTTTGACAGGATACGGTAACTGCAAACTATCAGGCCACCTCTTCAATTCTTTTATTCACAAGTCAGCATGGAGAACAACTGATAGTAAGATAAGCGCTTATAAGTACAAAGCATGAAAAACATCAATTGCATGGAAGTTATCAAACTAAAACAAATCTCCAGGTTGTCAAGCTTTCAATAACAATAATAAATCAAACTTTGAATGTATAATCATAACAATAATAAATGAAGCTTTCAATGTATAATAACAATAATAAGTAAAACTTTGAATGTATAATCATAATAATAATAAGTCAAACTTTCGATACACAGTCATAATGATAATAAGTCAAACTTCTTCCTGGTCATCATGTTAATGTTCTGTTCACACAGCTTAAGTATTTCAAACTGAAGTTAGTTCTCATCACTGAATTCTGCTCAAAGGTAAACCATTGACATGTTCATTAGATGTGCAAAAACCATGTACTCAGTTCCTAAAGACAGAATCTCTGCGCCTGGAATGATTTCCATACACAGTGATGCTGCAAATGTCATGTGATGGAGATGATCTGCTACTAAAGTGGTCATGGCACGAACTCATGGCTGCATATAAACGCTATAGAAGCTGTAGGGCAGCACTCCAAGACCTTGTCAATATGTAGGGCTTATACACAGACCATGAGTTCATGCCATGACCATTTTATTAGCAGATCGTCTCCATCACATGGCATTGAGAAAAGCAGGCATTGAATAATTTTATTAACTAAACAGCAAACAACAAATACAAAAATTAGGACGAAAAAGACTAAAACTTCCCTGCTGCTTCGACCACTTCCTCTTAATTTTTGTATTTGGTGTTTGTTCGTTTGTAATCTTACGTTTACGCTTGACAAAGGCCAGTTGGCTGAAAATTTGCACATGTCTTGTCTAGTTGTATTGAATATGTATTCTGATTCTATTTTCATGTTTTATCTGGTTCCTGTTTGCTTGAACGCGAGTGGTCGCACTTGTTTTGGATTTCTTACTAAACAGAGATCTGCAGGTGATGAAGCTGACAGGTGACAGGTAAACAGACATGAGTTTGGAGGTAGATGTTTGTTTAAAAAGAGGCATTAATTGTACTAAAACAAATCTATATGCACTCCACTAAATCTGCCAATAGTTATCTGGTTAACTCCTTATGCCTGCACAAAACTCTATGTCACGAGCAGACTGTGACAATGGTATTTAAGGGTTGCAACTCTTGTACAGCAGGGACCGTTAGGAGTTAATTACTTCCCGTTTTGTTTACGGGTTTCCTTTTATGGGTTAGAGAGTAGCTAGCCATAAGGTGAAAAGGGGAAGGAGGGTGACGCCTGTGACGTCAAAATGTTAGATGGAGCGGTCCATCTACCTAATTTGCATAGGTATGGAACGACGGTCGAGGTCGATCGTTCTTATGCAGAAAGTTAAGATTTTCCCCTTTTGATCTAGCGCTTTGGACTGGCCGGGGAGATTGTTTTTGGGGAATTGTTCCGGTGGCGGGAGTCTCGCCACAGCCAGCGTGGGGATAGGCCGCATTTGGTTTAATTGTTTAGTACATTTGGTACTGTGTGCTGAAGGTAGATTCGGCTAGGGGCAGGGTTCTGCCAAGGAACGGATTCGTTCAACAGGTGTGGATGGGAGTGAACCAGCTGGGCAGTGCTGCTGAAGGAACTATATTTTTTCTTTTGGTGATGGTGGATATAACTGTCGTGGATAATTATTCCTGGGAGTAAGGGGTCTGTGTTAATCCACAGGAGAGATTGGTAAGGAAATTAAAATTTTTTTTGTTATTATTGATGTTGGTGTGTGGATGTTTTGGTTGCGTTATAATAAATATTAAGGTTTAATTTCTTTTTTCCCTTATAGGTGTGGTGTAGGCTGAGTTGAGTTTGGGTGGTTAATGCACACATAGAGGGAATACTTTTGTTTATGTAAGCTTGTTATAAGAGTTGATAAATTATTTTGTGATGTTGAATATTGATTGTTAGTGTAATGTTGTTGATGGGGGAAACCGGGAGTTCCCTTTCCAACGACTTTGTCTGAGCCACCAACTGGTGATTCAGACAAAGTATGGGGGAGTGTTGAGTGACAGGGGAGAGTAACTGGAGTGCTCTTTCCCAGATCCAGCAATATCCAGCAGTGTCCAGTATTCCACAGGAGCGGACCAGTGGTGTCCAGTATTCCCCAGTGTCCAGTACCAGTCTTCAGTGGACAAGAGCTGAGGCGTATGACCGGAGGGGCACCAGGGGAGGCAGTGTAGCGGTGGCGATCACCGGGGCTTCCCGCAGCAACCGAGCTAAGTGAAGCTGACTGACATTATAGGGCCATTACGTTGTTGAAGCTGGCAATGATGATTTGTAGGGCCATGTGTAATGTGTTGTAGGGAAGCCGTTTTTGTGAATTTAAGTGGACTGTGTGCGTGAGTGAGGAAGAGTGAGAGAAAGGGAAATGTTGGATTTTTTGCCTTAGTTTTTGTTTAGAAATAAATGTTGGGACTTGAACATTTAGACTGGTCTTTTTGTACAGTTTAGTTATAGGTGGGTTGATGGATCTGTTTTGGTAGGTTGGTTAATGGTGTATGGGATGAATGGAAGGTGGTTTGGTTGTGTAATGGTAGTATGGTGTTGGTATTAGTGTGTGTGAATGATTCCAACTCTGTATGCAAAACCTAAATGTGAAGTGCTCATACTAAGTTTGTATAGTATGTCCAGCCGCTAGCAATCCCTAGACCGTATTAAGCTAGCGGTTTGTGACACTCTACATGACGGCAAGGTCTTGCAATGGGGAAGGGAACAGGAGCTGTGAAACACAGACATCACCAGAACGGCTGGACCATTAAGATGGGCAGACAACTTGTATGTTACAGATTGGGACTACGCACAGCTAAACAAAGTCCGTGACACACGCCTCTGACTGACTGTTGGACACGGATATTTACTGCTGTCCTCTTGATTCTGTTCTCTGCTACCCTTTGTGTTTCAGACGACTCTTAACAATGCTGCTACCCACTGACGACTTTTCACACATATAACAGTGTTTCATTTGTGTGAATTCTACTTCTTTACTTTGTATCAACTTTGGCATTCTTGTGACAGCAAACGGATTTCACATTTTTGTTTCCTAACTGGAAGTGTGAACAGTCCAAAGTAATCAAACTTCTCTCTTCGAACCTGTGAAACACTTACACTGTCGTGCACCCTGATACTATCGCAACAATCCAGATCTCACCTGTCTCATCTGTCGGCATCACTGGGTGCAATGTTGGCCGCTGCAGTCAATGACACCAACAGGGTTATCCTCCTCCATTTGTTCCAGTCTTTCTTGCCCTGCTGACTTCGTGGATTCTCATCTGCTGGATTCAGTGATGTTGCTATGAGAGAAGCTGTTGGTTTGCCTCTTTTCCTTTTTGCCTCATGTTGCCATGAGAGAAGCTGTTGGTTTGCCTCTTTTCCTTTTTGCCTCAGTCTTGCCTTGAAAGACAGTCTTCATAAAGTCAGTCTCTTGGTTTCGTAGCGCATGGCCTATATATCTTAATTTTCTTTCATTTATTAATGATAGAAGTTTTCTTGCTGTTCCCAATTCGTTAGTATGCTTTCATTTGTTCTTCTATCTGTCCATCTGACCCTGAGCAGCCTCCTAAAAAAACACACCTCGCTGCTTCAACTCTTTTGCCATCATCTTTTCTTTGTGTCCAGGATTCGTAGCAATATAATATGACAGGCCGTACTAGGTATGTCAATATTATCATTTTCAGATGGAGAGGAATGCTGCGATCTTTCCAGGTGTTGTTTAGTTGGCTCATTCTGCTTTTAGCCATGCTTATTCTTGTTTTTATATCTTTGGTACATGATCCATCATTTGTTTTGACTGAGCCTAGATATTTAAGGTCTTTGACATTTTCTAAAGGAGTTTTATCAATCTGTTTCATGCTCTGTTTGGCAACTGATTCCGGCAACATACAGTACTTGTCTTTTTGGCATTAAGCTTGAGACCTGTTTCATCTACTCTGTGTAGAACTGTCTTCATGCTAGTGATGTTGTCAGCTAGTAGTGCTGTATCATCAGCGTAGCGCAGATTTGTTATATATCTACCACCTATCTTAAGACCCATGTCTTCAATGTCAGACTCTATCGTTACTTGCTCCATATACATGTTAAAATGGTGAGGTGAGAGGATGCATCCTTGCTTGACTCCTTTCGAGATACTGAAAAATTCACATTTTTGATTGTCCTATCTGATAGTTTCCTTTTGGTCTTCATAAAGTGAGAAAATCAGTGAGATGATGTGTTTTGAAAAGCCCATTTTATGCAATGTGTCAAAAAGATGCTGGTGGATCACGCTGTCAAAGGCTTTGCTATAGTCCATGGAGGTGATAAAATGTTCTTCATTCGTACTTTTCACTTTCTCAATGATGTTTTGAAGCACAAATGACATGTATGTTGTTCCTGTTTGTTCTGTAGCCTGCCTAACAGTCTGATAGTTCAAACTCTACATTTTGTTTCATCCTGTTTAAGATTCATAGTTCAAACTCTACATTTTGTTTCATCCTGTTTAAGATTCATAGTTCAAACTCTACATTTTGTTTCATCCTGTTTAAGATTTAAGATTGTTAATCTTAAACAATCCATATACTGAAACCAAAACATGCATTATCTGTATAAATTCGACAGACTTTCTACAAACACTGAAATACATGCTTTTGAAAACCAAGGTATAAAACAATGTTGGCAAATTAAACTACAACTTGCTGGTTGTCTCAGAGTTGAATCTGCCGCCGCAAGACAAAGCAGATGATTCCCTCAACATGTTGGCTTCACACAACATCACCATGTATTGCCAATCACAAGCACACAAGCCAGTATAACAGATTACGTTTAGCTGCAAGAGATGGGACTCAGCTCGAGACATGAGATCTCAAGTGCATGAATCCATATGGCCCGTTATCTCAGTTAATTACAGATGTGACACCATGAAGAAGGATATGTAGCAACAGCCACAAAAACAAAATAAAGAAAGAAACAAACAAACAACAAAATGACTGCATGCAACAGAGGTCCATATAAAACAAAAGACAAAGAAAACGGTGCACTGACCAATCTTGTTATGTCTCAGTTTGGACAGTCGCTTGGCTTCCTCCCTCAGCTGCATGCCGTAGTCAGCAATCTCCTCACTGGCCAGGTTAGAGGTCATGATAAAGATGGCGTCCTTGCACTCAATTGTCTTACCTTTTCCATCCGTCAGACGACCCTGAGATGACAGCATAATCATTTTACATCTTCACCCTGTTAAGGTCAGAGGTCATAGTAAAGATCTTTGCGTCAGTTGCTATTGTGCAGTGCTTAGCACAACAGGGTATTGACTGGACTGCTGTAAATGTCAATCCCCATCAGTAACTCACTGTGGGCGTCTTCAGCCTAAGTCAACAGTTCCCAAGAGTAAAGGAAAGATGCTATGGTCTCGCTGGGAAGATTGGGACCACAGCTAAGTCCCATCCACCTTATCCATGGATCACTATGTTGCTCAAATCTCCTGACAATACTAATGGTGTCTAGTCTGTATCTTTCAGGCCTGGTTGATACCAACGTATATTATGTAGGTCAACATAGAGTGGGCCTGGTTGATACCAACGTATATTATGTAGGTCAACACAGAGTGGGCCTGGTTGATACCAACGTATATTATGTAGGTCAACACAGAGTGGCCATGGTTGATACCAACGTATATTATGTAGGTCAACACAGAGTGGGCCTGGTTTATACCAACGTATATTATGTAGGTCAACACAGAGTGGCCATGGTTGATACCAACGTATATTATGTAGGTCAACACAGAGTGGCCATGGTTGATACCAACGTATATTATGTAGGTCAACACAGAGTGGCCATGGTTGATACCAACGTATATTATGTAGGTCAACACAGAGTGGGCATGGTTGATACCAACGTATATTATGTAGGTCAACACAGAGTGGCATGGTTGATACCAACGTATATTCTGTAGGTCAACACAGAGTGGCCATGGTTGATACCAACGTATATTATGTAGGTCAACACAGAGTGGCCATGGTTGATACCAACGTATATTCTATAGGTCAACACAGAGTAGGCATGGTTGATACCAACGTATATTATGTAGGTCAACACAGAGTGGGCCTGGTTGATACCAACGTATATTATGTAGGTCAGCACAGAGTGGCCATGGTTGATACCAACGTATATTATGTAGGTCAACACAGAGTGGGCCTGGTTGATACCAACGTATATTATGTAGGTCAACACAGAGTGGGCCTGGTTGATACCAACGTATATTATGTAGGTCAACACAGAGTGGCCATGGTTGATACCAACGTATATTATGTAGGTCAACACAGAGTGGGCCTGGTTTATACCAACGTATATTATGTAGGTCAACACAGAGTGGCCATGGTTGATACCAACGTATATTATGTAGGTCAACACAGAGTGGCCATGGTTGATACCAACGTATATTATGTAGGTCAACACAGAGTGGCCATGGTTGATACCAACGTATATTATGTAGGTCAACACAGAGTGGGCATGGTTGATACCAACGTATATTATGTAGGTCAACACAGAGTGGGCATGGTTGATACCAACGTATATTCTGTAGGTCAACACAGAGTGGCCATGGTTGATACCAACGTATATTATGTAGGTCAACACAGAGTGGCCATGGTTGATACCAACGTATATTCTATAGGTCAACACAGAGTAGGCATGGTTGATACCAACGTATATTATGTAGGTCAACACAGAGTGGGCCTGGTTGATACCAACGTATATTATGTAGGTCAGCACAGAGTGGCCATGGTTGATACCAACGTATATTATGTAGGTCAACACAGAGTGGGCATGGTTGATACCAATGTATATTATGTAGGTCAACACAGAGTGGCCATGGTTGATACCAACGTAGGTCAACACAGAGTGGGCATGGTTGATACCAACGTATATTATGTAGGTCAACACAGAGTGGGCCTGGTTGATACCAACGTATATTATGTAGGTCAACACAGACTGGCCATGGTTGATACCAACGTATATTATTAGGTCAACACAGAGTGGCCATGGTTGATAACCAATGTATATTATGTAGGTCAACACAGAGTGGCCATGGTTGATACCAACGTAATTATGTAGGTCAACACAGAGTGGGCATGGTTGATACCAACGTATATTATATAGGTCAACACAGAGTGGGCATGGTTGGTACCAACGTATATTCTATAGGTCAACACAGAGTGGCCATGGTTGATACCAACGTATATTCTATAGGTCAACACAGAGTGGGCATGGTTGATACCAACGTATATTATATAGGTCAACACAGAGTGGGCATGGTTGATACCAACGTATATTATGTAGGTCAACACAGAGTGGGCCTGGTTGATACCAACGTAAATTATGTAGGTCAACACAGAGTGGGCATGGTTGATACCAACGTAATTCTATAGGTCAACACAGAGAAGGCATGGTTGATACCAACGTATATTATGTAGGTCAACACAGAGTTGGCCTGGTTGATACCAACGTATATTATGTAGGTCAACACAGAGTGGCCATGGTTGATACCAACGTATATTATGTAGGTCAACACAGAGTGGGCCTGGTTGATACCAACGTATATTATGTAGGTCAACACAGAGTGGCCATGGTTGATACCAACGTATATTATGTAGGTCAACACAGAGTGGGCCTGGTTGATACCAACGTATATATTATATAGGTCAACACAGAGTGGGCATGGTTGATACCAACGTATATTATATAGGTCAACACAGAGTGGCATGGTTGATACCAACGTATTTTCTATAGGTCAACACAGAGTGGGCATGGTTGATACCAACGTATATTATGTAGGTCAACACAGAGTGGGCCTGGTTGATACCAACGTATATTATATAGGTCAACACAGAGTGGCCATGGTTGATACCAACGTATATTATATAGGTCAACACAGAGTGGGCATGGTTGATACCAACGTATATTATGTAGGTCAACACAGAGTGGGCCTGGTTGATACCAACGTATATTATATAGGTCAACACAGAGTGGGCATGGTTGATACCAACGTATATTATGTAGGTCAACACAGAGTGGGCCTGGTTGATACCAACGTATATTATATAGGTCAACACAGAGTGGGCATGGTTGATACCAACGTATATTATTAGGTCAACACAGAGTGGCCATGGTTGATACCAACGTATATTATGTAGGTCAACAGAGTGGGCATGGTTGATACCAACGTATATTATGTAGGTCAACACAGAGTGCTGCCCTGTCATGCAGTCAATCCCAGATAGCACTGCATGACATCATGATCATTATCCACATCACATCATCAATGATGTCCATGAGTTACAGTGCTCGCCACATCCCAGGTTCGAATCCCAGCAGTACAGTGACTTCTTCTGCCAACTCCTCCTCTACTTGACTCTGACCGGTGATTTGGCCACTAGTCTTTCAGACAAGATGATAAACTGACATTCTGAAAGCAGGATGCACTACAAAATGAAGGAAAAAAACAAGAAGCGTTAGTTCTGCACCGTAGTGATATTGTCCTGCTGGGGAACACAGACCAAATTTCACATAGTTAATGTTGTGTGGCAAGAAGGAAATCTCTCTCTCTCTCTCTCTCACACACACACACACACACACACACACACACACACACCTCACACACAGATGTACACACACACAGAAACACACACACACACACAAAGACACACACACACCAAGCCCACCTCATCAAAGAGCTGTAACATGGCAGTGAGGACATCAGGATGAGCCTTCTCCACCTCATCAAACAACACCACGGCTTTGGGAAACTCAGTCAGCTGTTTGGTCAACTGACCTCCATCCTCGTGACCCACATACCCTGGGGGAGACCCGATGAACTTAGACACCTGTTTTAACACGTTGGGGTGAAACACGTCATGCAGTCAAGACTAACATGTGGTTAAGTCTCAACACGTTGGGGTGAAACACGTCATGCAGTCAGACATGTGGTTAAGTCAAGGGAGAGCAAAATGTGTTCATTCACATCTTCAAAATACTTCTCAAGCCTGCACAAATATATGCTGATGAACAGACATTGTATACATACATGTGCACACACACACACATAATATACACGTGTACCAATCTATAATGTCAGTTGCAATACACAGTCAGATACTAGAGCATGCAGTCTATCCACAAAGGATTCATTGCACTCAGATAATTCTCTTTGCTCTCCAGCCAAATCTTCAATCAGTTATCTGACTGACTCCTTAACCCTCTCCCATTTGCATAGCTCGCAGTGAAACTTCCACTAGTATTCACCATCTTTCTTGTTCACACAAAGACAAGAATGGAACGTGGTCATTTCCTTCTTCTCCCTTGTGAATGATGCCAGCGGTGGCGTCTTAATTTAGTGTTAACAGTTCATTGGTCCTTCGTGGACCTACCCGCCAAATTTCATCCATTCAGAGTGAGCTAACTCATGGTTACAGCGTGATGGAAAAGTACTGGCCATGTGTGCAAACATGCGGCCGGCCACAACTGGAGTGAACAGATGCGGGAGAGCTGTTTTTGGCGGATTCTGCCGGAGTGAATGGGATAGGGTTAATCCTGCACCAAATCCTATGCGCTAGCAAGGTGTGGAAATGCGGACGGGTGAGAACCTACTTAACACTGAGCTGACACCACCAGAATGATGGCAACACAAAGATGGGCTGCGAACACACCAGGTTTTATGTTCCAAGTTGGGATTGAATATGAGACATCAGATCTCTGTCCATACAACAACAACAAATCAACCAGCAAGCAGACACATATACTGTACTTATATGGACAGACATTTAACACACAGACAACCAGCAAGCAGACACATATACTAATATGGACAGACGGACATTTAACACACAGACAACCAGCAAGCAGACACATATATTAATATGGACAGACAGACATTTAACACACAGACAACCAGCAAGCAGACACATATACTAATATGGACAGACAGACATTTAACACACAGACAACCAGCAAGCATACACATATACTGATATAGTGATATACTAATATGGACAGACAGACATTTAACACACAGACAACCAGCAAGCAGACACATACTTATATGGACAGACAAACATTTAACACACAGACAACCAGCAAGCAGACACATATACTAATATGGACAGACAGACATTTAACACACATACAGACATCAACACATTCTTACCCACAACATATGGATTATAGACAGTCAAAAAATTTTTTTTAAAACAGCGTAAATGCAACTGCCAAAGGGTGATGCTCCTAATGAAAAAAAAACCCTACCTGCTGTGACAAAAAAGAAACAAATACTATATAAGTTACAACCATAACTCACCTCATGTTTTTCTTGGTACTCTGACATGTCAATCCTGACAAAACCCTGTGAAACACAATACCAACATACACACGTCAGTCAGCGCAATACGATAAACAGCATATTGAAAAAGTAATATATAGTAAAGACAAGAAAACAATCAGTGAACTCTTTCACTTCCTTACCCCATCCACCAGCTTCCTGGCGAAGAAATAAAAAGCACTAAGGCGACTTCTTTCTCCTATCTGACCATCTCTACCACCATGGGTGTCATGAGGGAGAAAGAGGAGATGGTTAGCAATTAGTCAGAAGAACTAGAGTGGAGAAATACTGGTATCAAGGTCTTCTCTGACTGTCTTCTTGCTTTAGATCTTGTGAGTTTGCATTGTGGTCAGATGACCAAAGCACTGAACTGTGTTGATGAACATGATGGTGGACCTGTGTCACTCACAAGGTTCCATTTCTGTGATCTTGGTGTTTCTGATCATGTCACACTGCTGGCCTTTTTGCCAACTCTTCTGAAACAATGGATCTCACCTGCAGTAACTGACTGTTCTAGAGGTTTGATCACAGTCCTGGTCAAGGGGGACAACCCTACAATTACTGATTTTACAGCTAAGCGGTGTGTCACGCTTCTACATGCTTATGCAATCAAAAACATGCATAAAGCACTCGTCCATCAAGCAATCGCACGCTCTCCTTTCAACCAAGGCACTAGGCAGATCACAATGTTATTTTGACTATTTTCCCCTTCCTCCTAATAAGGAAGAGATAACATTTATTAATATTAACTTTCATACATCACACACAACATTCGTAATCACACACCTTCTCACTTTTTATTCCTCCTCCTTCTTCTTCTCCTTCTCTTACTTCTTCTCCATCTTCTTCTTCTCCTCTCATTTTTCGCCTTCTTCTTCTCTTTCTCCTTTTTCTTCTTTTTCTTCTTCTTCTTTTTCGTCTTCTTCTCTCCTTCTTTTTCTTCTTCTCTTTCTCCTTTTTCTTCTTCATCTCCTTCCTCTTCTCCTTCCTCTTCTCCTTCTTCATCTCTTCAACTGCACACTTTAAAGGAATATAGAATGACTAGTATCGCGCCAAACTTTACATACACATGTGGTAGAGTTGAACTCCAACAGATGACTGAAGAAAGAGAAACAGTGCTTGCTCTCAAGGCGGCTTTAGGTGAAGTGATCAGCAAACCATCTACCCAAGTCACAACTTGAGTGAGCTGTTTCTGAACTCTACATCACACACCATGCGCACACAAAAATTCCTGTGCACATGACACAAAATCAATGTGCACACAATCACCCTGTGCACATGACACAAAAAACATGTGCACACATCACCCTGTGCACAGACACAAAAAACATGTGCACACACACTAAAAACGTACACTCACCTCATGTACATGACACAAAAAACATGTGCACACATCACCCCGTGCACACGACACAAAAAACATGTGCACACATCACCTCATGTACATGACACAAAAAACATGTGCACACATCACCCCGTGCACACGACACAAAAATCATGTGCACACATCACCTCATGTACATGACACAAAAAACATGTGCACACATCACCCCGTGCACACGACACAAAAATCATGTGCACACATCACCTCATGTACATGACACAAAAAACATGTGCACACATCACCTCATGTACATGACACAAAAAACATGTGCACACATCACCTCATGTACATGACACAAAAAACATGTGCACACATCACCCCGTGCACACGACACAAAAATCATGTGCACACATCACCTCATGTACATGACACAAAAAACATGTGCACACATCACCTCATGTACATGACACAAAAAACATGTGCACACATCACCCCGTGCACACGACACAAAAAACATGTGCACACATCACCTCATGTACATGACACAAAAAACATGTGCACACGACAAAAAATATGTGCACACATCACCTCATGTACACGACACAAAAAAACATGTGCACACATCACCCCGTGCACACGACACAAAAAACATGTGCACACATCACCTCATGTACACGACAAAAAATATGTGCACACATCACCTCATGTACATGACACAAAAAACATGTGCACACATCACCTCATGTACATGACACAAAAAACATGTGCACACATCACCTCATGTACATGACACAAAAAACATGTGCACACATCACCTCATGTACATGACACAAAAAACATGTGCACACATCACCTCATGTACATGACACAAAAAACATGTGCACACATCACCCCGTGCACACGGCACAAAAAACATGTGCACACATCACCTCGTGCACACAACACAGTGTGACAACAGTACAAAACTGTTTCCTGCTGAATCTTTCTGTTTCTGTGCAGTTAACATGTAACAGTCATTCAAAAGTTTCTTGCATACTGAATACTGTATGACATTTATTCTCCAACAGACAAGTTAACGACATAATGAGACACAGACAGACAGACAGACAGAAGAATGGACAAAGATGGATGGAGAGACAGACAGATGGACAGACAGACAATAGACAAATTCTGTCACACACCTTTTTTAGGTCTTTGTGGAGATACTTGGCTATCTGTTTGGCAAGCTCCGTTTTGCCTGAAGGAATAAAGAAATGAAAACAGGGTAACTCAAATAATTCACAACAAAACTTCTTAAAATAATACTGTACACATTTAGTATGCTTAATTATTACTGAGACAGAGAGAAAGTGTGAGTGTGAGTGTGTGTGTGTGTGTGTGTGTGTGTGTGTGTGTGTGTGTGTGTGTGTATGTGTGTGTGTGTGTGTGCGCATATGTATGTGTGTGTGTGTGTGTGTGTGTGTGTGTGTGTGTGTGTGTGTGTGTGTGTGTGTGTGTAGGAATGTGTGTGAATATGAGCATGTATGTGTCAGAAAGCATGTATACATATGGGCTTCAGTGTAAGTGTAAGAGTATTTACATATGAAAGTGGTGGGAAATGAAAACAATGTAAAATGACCAAACTGAAAGCTCTATAGGATATTGTAAAATGACCAAACTAAAAGCTCTATAGGAAAAGAAAACATTGTTGTAAAATGACCAAACTGAAAGCACTATAACTCCACACTCACAGTCAAAGGGACAACAACTTTTCCCTAAAACTGCACAATTTTGATCAAAGCATAAAACATTACCACAAGTTGACACAGACAGCAGAGACAGACATCAAGCAAACAGCACTGGAAAACACACAGCAGAAGACAGAACATCAAGCAAAACAGCAACAGGAAAACACACAACACAGACACGACATCAAGCAAACACCACAGGAAAACAGACAGCACAGACAGACATCAAGCAAACACCAAGCGAGAAAACAGACAGCACAGACATCAAGCAAACACCACAGGATAACACACAGCACAGACAGACATCAAGCAAACACCACAGAAAAACAACAACACAGACATCAAGCAAACACCACAGGAAAAACAGACAGCACAGACATCAAGCAAACACCACAGGATAACACACAGCACAGACAGACATCAAGCAAACACCACAGGAAAACACACAGCACAACAGACATCAAGCAAAACCAAAACACAGCACAGAAGAACAAGCAAACACACAAAACACACACACAGACATCAAGCAAACACCACAGGAAAACAGCACACATAGCAACACCACAGGACAACACAGCATCAAAAACACCACAGGAAAACACACAGCACACACAGACATCAAGCAAACACCACAGGAAAACACACAACACAGACAGAATAAAGCAAACACCACAGGAAAACAACAACACACAGACATCAAGCAACACCACAGGAAAACACACAGCACACACAGACATCAAGCAAACACCACAGGAAAACACCAGCACACAAGACATCAAGCAAACACCACAGGAAAACAACAGACAGACAGACAGATCAAGCAAACACCACAGGAAAACACACAGCACAGACATCAAGCAAACACCACAGGAAAACAACAGCACACACAGACATGAAGCAACACCACAGGAAACACACAGACACATCAAGGAAACACCACAGGAAAACACACAGCACAACAGACATCAAGCAAACACCACAGGAAAACACACACAAGACAGACATCAAGCAAACACACAGGAAAAACAACACAGACAGACATCAAGCAAACACCACAGGAAAACACACAGACAATCAAGCAAACACCACAGGAAAAAAGAAACAACAACAAACACCACAGATAACAACAGAACACAGACAGAAAACACACAGCAAACACACAGACATCAAGCAAACACCACAGGAAAACACAGCACACACAGACATCAAGCAAACACCACAGGAAACACACAACACACACAGACATCAAGCAAAAACCACAGGAAAACACACAGCAAGACATCAAGCAAACACCACAGGAAAACACAGCACAGACATCAAGCAACACCACAGGAAACACACAGCACAGAGACATCAAGCAAACACCACAGGAAAACAGCACACACAGACACAAGCAAACACCACAGGAAAAACACACACACAGACATAAGCAAACACCACAGGAAAACACACACACAGACATCAGCAAAACCACAGGAAAACACACAGCACAGACAACACAAAAAACACCACAGGAAACACACAACACAGACAGATAGAAAGCAAACACACAGGAAAACACAAGCACAACAAACACAGAAAACACACAGAAAACAACAAACACCACACACAGATCAAGCAAACACCACGGAAAACACACAGCACAACAGACATAAGCAAACACAAGGAAAACACAGCACAACAGACATCAAGCAACACCACAGGAAAACACACACAGACAGACATCAAGCAAACACCACAGGAAAACACACAGCAACAACAGACATAAGCAAACACCACAGGAAAACACACAGCACAAAGACATCAAGAAACACCACAGGAAAACACACAGCACACACAGACATCAAGCAAACACCACAGGAAAACACACACACAACAGACATCAGCAACACAAAGGAAACACACAGCACAGACATCAACAAACACCACAGGAAAACACACAGCACAGACATCAAGCAAACACCACAGAAAACAACAGCAAGACAGACATCAAGCAAACACCACAGGGAAACACACAGCACAACATCAAGCAAACACCACAGGAAAACACACACCACAGACATCAAGCAAACAACAGGAAAAAAAACAGACAGCACACACAAAAACAAAATCAAGCAACACCACAGGAAAACACACAGCAAAACAGACATCAAGCAAACACCACAGGAAAACACACACACACAAGACATCAAGCAACACACAGGAAAACACACAACACACAGACATCAAGCAACACCACAGGAAAACACACACACACAGACATCAAGCAAACACCACAGGAAACACAACACACAAGACATCAAGCAAACACCACAGAAAACACACAACACAACAGACATCAAGCAAACACCACAGGAAAACACACAACACAGACACATAGCAACAGAAAACACACACAGAAAACACACACAGACACAAACACAGAAAGCAAACACCACAGGAAAACACACACACAGACAGACATCAAGCAAACACCACAGGAAAACACACAACACAGACAGACTCAAGCAAACACCACAGGAAAACACAACACAGACAGACATCAAGCAAACACCACAGGAAACACACACACAGACACATCAAGCAAACACCACAGGAAAACACACAACACAGACATCAAGCAAACACCACAGGAAAACACACACACAACAGACATCAAACAAGAAACACCACAGGAAAAACACACAGACAACACACACAGACATCAAGCAAACACCACAGGAAAACACACACACAGACATCAAGCAAACACCACAGGAAAACACACACACAGACACAAGCAAACACCACAGGAAAACACACACAACAGACATCAAGCAAACACCACAGGAAAACACACAACACAAGACATCAAGCAAACACCAAGAAAACACACAGCACAAGACATCAAGCAAACACCACAGGAAAACACACAGCACACACAGACATCAAGCAAACACCACAGGAAAACACACAACACAGACAGACATCAAGCAAACCCCACAGGAAAATACACAACACAGACAGACATCAAGCAAACACCACAGGAAAACAGACAGCACAGACATCAATCAAACACCACAGGAAAACACACAACACACACAGACATCAAGCAAACACCACAGGAAAACACACAACACAGACAGACATCAAGCAAACACCACAGGAAAACACACAGCACACACAGACATGAAGCAAACACCACAGGAAAACACACAACACAGACATCAAGCAAACACCACAGGAAAACACACAACACAGACAGACATGAAGCAAACACCACAGGAAAACACACAGCACACACAGACATCAAGCAAACACCACAGGAAAACACACAACACAGACAGACATCAAGCAAACACCACAGGAAAACACACAACACACACATCAAGCAAACACCACAGGAAAACACACAGCACAGACAGACATGAAAGCAAACACCACAGGAAAACAGACAAAATGAACTTTTACACGATTTCAAATGAAGTGTGCAGTCCTGACAACAGCTTTGTGACAAGTAGTACAGAATGGTATAGATAAGGCAAATAAACAAAAACTTTTCCTGGCACACTTCCATAATAAACTCCATCTTTCCACACAGGGTCAGTATCATGTGGGTTTTTTTTCTGGTCCACTGGGAATACTGGACTCACAACGTCTAATTTTTTTGTTAAGACCTTCAGCTTGAATCAGTTTGAGAACTCCCATCATAAACTCAATGCCTTCGATTTTGCATATCTATTTCTGCCATCTTGGAAGCACAATGTAGCCATCACCACTCAGTACCAAGCTAAAACCAAACCATCACCACTCAGTACCAAGCTAAAACCAAACCATCACCACTCAGTACCAAGCTAAAACCAAACCAATGCCTAGTGACTATGGAACATGTTCTAAAGGAACCTCTCACCTGTCTCACCTGTCGGCGTCACCGGGAACAGTGTTGGCCGCTGCACATGATGTCCTCACAAGTTGCCTCCAGCACTCTCGATCTTGGCCAAGTCTGACCACCTCCTGGAGTTTCTTGCCACTGATGTTTGTGATGTTTCTAGCAAGTGATGCAGGTGGCCGTCCTCTGTTTCTCTTTCCTTCCACTTTACCTTGGAGGACAGTGGACATCAAGTCTGTTCTCTCATTACGGATTGCGTGTCCAACATATTTCAGTTTCCTCCAGTTGTATGAGTACTAGGAGCTTGCGTGTAGTACCCAACTCATTCAGTATGCTTTCATTTGAGCGCCTATCCGTCCATTTGACCCTCAGCAGTCTTCGGTAAAACCACAGCTCTGCTGCTTCCACTCGTCTTTCATCCTCTTTCTTCATTGTCCATGCCTCGCAGCCGTATAACATCACTGGCCAGACAAGACATTTTAAGAGTTTTATCTTAAGGTCTGCTGTTATGCTGTGGTCTTTCCAAATATTGTTCAATTGAACCATACTGTTCTTGGCCATTCCAATTCTCATCTTTATGTCTTTTGAGCATGTTCCATCGTGTGTCTTGACTGAACCTAAATATTTAAAGTCCTTGACATCTTCTAGAGGGACTTGGTTTAGCATGATCTGGTCCTGTCTAGTGTTATATTTGCCTGCAACATGCATAACCTTTGTCTTCTTTGAATTTAAGTCCAGCCCAGCTGCCTTTCCAACCCGGTCTACCCTGTTCAGGATCCTCCTAGAGCCTGTAATGTTGTCTGCCAGTAATCCTGTGTCATCTGCGTAGCGTAAAGGAACCTATCCGTACATAAATGGATAAAGTTTTACTTCAACAGTTATATTCCATTAAAAACCACTAAAATTATCAGTAAAAATTTGCACTCATGGTGGCAGATGTGAACAGCAGCACGAAGAGTTGGCATCCCAGTGCCATCAGGACTGCACTAAGTTAAAAGGTATGCATCATATGCCAACACAAAAGTGCTAGTTCTGATCTAAATAACAAAATAGATAAATAACAGGAAAATGACACAGTACGTCATATTTCATAAACAACAAAAATGACACACTTAACACATCTGAATTACTTAAAAAAACCCTTTCATCTTTGTAGTTTTTGGTATTAATGCACAAGCACACTACTGTAGCAGCCAACCAGCACACACAAACAAACAGTGTCATTTTGAAAGAAGCCATCTGGATTTGGACAAGTCAGCTGTTTAGATGACTGTTTCTGGTAATGCACTACAGTAGGGAGGTCTGTTCCAGGATCTGTGAAGTGTTCACATACACAGTAGTGAAAGGGTTAACCTGTTCCCTGCCTACAGACAGGCTGACCCATCCTCAACAACTTTCTACATCAGTGCCAGTAAGACAGGTCAACCCATCCTCAACAACTTTCTACATCAGTGCCAGTAAGACAGGTCAACCCATCTCAACAACTTTCTACATCAGTGCCAGTAAGACAGGTCAACCCATCTGTGAGCTTCCCAATATTCTATACTTTTTCAGAAAATATGCTCCTTAGTTTTGTAAGACGATAAAGTTTTAAAGAGTAAACTTTTTCCATCAGGAAAAAAAAGCTTTTATATGCTTTTATCAAGAAAAGTGGCCTCCAGGAGCATTTTGAAATGTATACCCCCACCCTCTTTTTTTTTTTTTTAAAGTAAAATCCATTTGCAGGATGTCTGCATTACAAGACGATTCCACTTTAGCTGTAACAGAATCAAGCAGATTACCATTGGTCATTCTGGTGGTGTCAGCTTACTGTTTCCATCATTCTGATGGTGTCAGATTACTGTTTCCATCATTCTGGTGGTGTCAGCTTACTGTTTCCATCATTCTGGTGGTGTCAGCTTACTGTTTCCATCATTCTGATGGTGTCAGATACTGTTTCCATCATTCTGGTGGTGTCAGATTACTGTTTCCATCATTCTGGTGGTGTCAGATTACTGTTTCCATCATTCTGATGGTGTCAGATTACTGTTTCCATCATTCTGGTGGTGTCAGATTACTGTTTCCATCATTCTGATGGTGTCAGATTACTGTTTCCATCATTCTGGTGGTGTCAGCTTACTGTTTCCATCATTCTGGTGGTGTCAGATTACTGTTTCCATCATTCTGGTGGTGTCAGATTACTGTTTCCATCATTCTGATGGTGTCAGATTACTGTTTCCATCATTCTGGTGGTGTCAGATTACTGTTTCCATCATTCTGATGGTGTCAGATTACTGTTTCCATCATTCTGGTGGTGTCAGATTACTGTTTCCATCATTCTGGTGGTGTCAGATTACTGTTTCCATCATTCTGGTGGTGCCAGTTACTGTTTCCATCATTCTGGTGGTGTCAGATTACTGTTTCCATCATTCTGGTGGTGTCAGCTTACTGTTTCCATCATTCTGGTGGTGTCAGATTACTGTTTCCATCATTCTGTGGTGTCAGCTTACTGTTTCCATCATTCTGGTGGTGTCATATTACTGTTTCCATCATTCTGATGGTGTCAGATTACTGTTTCCATCATTCTGGTGGTGTCAGTTACTGTTTCCATCATTCTGGTGGTGTCAGATTACTGTTTCCATCATTCTGGTGGTGTCAGTTACTGTGTTCATCATTCTGTGGTGTCAGATTACTGTTTCCATCATTCTGAGTGGTGTCAGCTTACTGTTTCCATCATTCTGGTGGTGTCAGCTTAGTGTTTCCATCATTCTGATGGTGTCAGCTTACTGTTTCCATCATTCTGGTGGTGTCAGCTTACTGTTTCCACATCGTGTTCAGTTATGTTTCCATCATTCTGGTGGTGTCAGATTACTGTTTCCATCATTCTGGTGGTGTCAGATTACTGTTTCCATCATTCTGATGGTGTCAGATTACTGTTTCCATCATTCTGGTGGTGTCAGATTACTGTTTCCATCATTCTGGTGGTGTCAGCTTACTGTTTCCATCATTCTGGTGGTGTCAGCTTACTGTGTTCATCATTCTGGTGGTGTCAGATTACTGTTTCCATCATTCTAGTGGTGTCAGCTTACTGTTTCCATCATTCTGGTGGTGTCAGCTTAGTGTTTCCATCATTCTGGTGGTGTCAGCTTACTGTTTCCATCATTCTGATGGTGTCAGCTTACTGTTTCATCGACCCTCTCAAGACAGGCCAGCACATAAGTTTTGCGCAGGCTCAGGGAGTCTGCCAGACAACCGTTGGCAAATTTGGGTGGAGCACATGTGAACTGTCCAGTGCGATGATGAGCCCCTCTTAAACACACTCCAAGTGCCGTGATGAGCCCCTCTTAAATACACTCCAAGTGCCATGATGAGCCCCTCTTAAATACATTCCAAGTGCCGTGATGAGCCCCTCTAACACACTCCAAGTGCGATGATGAGCCCCTCTTAAACACACTCCAAGTGCCATGATGAGCCCCTCTTAAATACACTCCAAGTGCCATGATGAGCCCCTCTTAAACACACTCCAAGTGCTGTGATGAGCCCCTCTTAAACACACTCCAAGTGCCGTGAGAGCCCCTCTTAAATACACTCCAAGTGCCATGATGAGCCCCTCTTAAATACACTCCAAGTGCCATGATGAGCCCCTCTTAAACACACTCCAAGTGCCGTGATGAGCCCCTCTTAAACACACTCCAAGTGCCATGATGAGCCCCTCATGAACACACTCCAAGTGCCGTGATGAGCCCCTCTTAAATACACTCCAAGTGCTGTGATGAGCCCCTCTTAAACACACTTCAAGTGCCATGATGAGCCCCTCATGAACACACTCCAAGTGCCGTGATGAGCCCCTCTTAAATACACTCCAAGTGCGTGATGAGCCCCTCTTAAACACACTTCAAGTGCCATGATGAGCCCCTCTTAAAACACACCAAGTGCCGTGATGAGCCCCTCTTAAACACACTTCAAGTGCCATGATGAGCCCCTCTTAAATACACTCCAAGTGCCGTGATGAGCCCCTCTTAAATACACTCCAAGTGCCATGATGAGCCCCTCTTAAATACACTCCAAGTGCCGTGATGAGCCCCTCTTAAACACACTCCAAGTGCCGTGATGAGCCCCTCTTAAACACACTCCAAGTGCCGTGATTAGCCCCTCTTAAACACACTCCAAGTGCCGTGATTAGCCCCTCTTAAACACACTCCAAGTGCCGTGATTAGCCCCTCTTAAACACACTCCAAGTGCCGTGATGACCCCTCTTAAACACACTCCAAGTGCCGTGATTAGCCCCTCTTAAACACACTCCAAGTGCCGTGATGAGCCCCTCTTAAACACACTCCAAGTGCCGTGATGAGCCCCTCTTAAACACACTCCAAGTGCCGTGATGAGCCCCTCTTAAACACGCTCCAAACTCCACACATTTTTAAATAGTTCTTAAGCCAGAAAATAACAGAGTCTGTACATAGAGTAACCGCAGAAACCATTCCATAAGTAACAACATCTCACCACATCCACAGACGACAAATAACCAAACAAGCAAATGAACTGATCAACGATGAACAAATACAAACTAAGACAAAGAAAAAATCCATTCACATACCAATGCCAGAGGATCCCAGAAAGAGGAAAACAAGGGGGTGATCTTCGTCGTACCATCCATTCTGTTTGCGGCGGATGGCTGAAATACCATGACAGTCATAATAATAAGGATGACCCTAATCATACAGACAATCACAATGACAATAACAAGACGGAGAAGAAAAAGAGAAAGAAGAAGACAGGGCAAAAACATGTCAACACACATAATCCGGCAGACTTGAATCATGATTCTTGCTTTGTGTTATGAACATGAAGACTATGGAAAAACACATACTGACATATTTGTATGTGCCTGATAGGAAAACACACTCACACACAAACACACACTTACATACACAAACACACACTTACATAAACACACACACACTCTTACATACATAAACACACACACACACACACACACACACACACACACACACCACACACACACACACACACATACACACATAGTTACATACACACACACACACACACACACACACACACACACACACACAGATACACACATAAACACACATACGCACACACACACACTTACATGCACATACACACACACATACACACACTTACATACACACATACACACACACACTTACATACACACTGTCAAGCTTGCTAAGGCTTGAGATAGAATGGAGAGACAGAGAAACAGACCTATCAGCTATAACACCCCCTTTCACTAACCAAAATAAGAAAAATACTTTGAACAAATACATTCACACAAATTTTATTCAATCACAAGCAATACAACATAACGCACCATAAATAATAGCACCACTTGAGGTGGCACCAAGGAAAACGACATTGCACACACCCCCAAATCCTCAAGGAAAACACCCCCAAGAATCCTTTGGAACAACAACAAAACAAACAAACAAAAAACCAAACTAGATCAATGTAAGCAATGAATAAATGCGTTTAACAACATAAATTTCTTCAATTGTTCCAGTCCACTGCCTCACATGCGTATCAACCCTCATGAGAAGGAAAACAGCTTCATAACATAGACCCACGAAGGGTGATGCTCGCTGTCTCACACAAACGTTCTGATACTATGATTTCAAATTTTACTTGAGCCTCATAGACGAATGAATGGTGAACAGGTATTGACTGAATGATCAATGAATGTAGACAGGAGACTTTCAAATCAGTTGAATGATGAAACCCGAGCAGGACGATGATGAGGGATGAACCGAGACAAAAAAAACAACAGCTGGGCAGAAGGCTCATTGCGTGGTGAGCACTGGCTCGCCACCCCACGCCCTGGAGGCCGTTGCAGGGGCAACAAGCCAGCACTTAATTGCCGAATCCTGCAGGAAGTTGCTGTTGGATGCGCCCATCAACCATGCTTGCTGAAGACCGGTGATAGTGATGGGGCGGTGGACACTGGAGACAAGAGACCCAAGGGCTGCAGCATGTCTGTGGTCTGACTCGCCACCCACACTCCTTTGGGACCGTCTCAGGAAAAGAGAGCCAACAGGAAGGCAGGAAGCTGCTGCCAGAAACGCCCACCAGCCGTACTTGCTCCACACATTCATCACCGTTACATCAGCTCAGACATGTTTGCCTTTCCCGTTTGCCTTTCTCTTCTCTTTACTTAAACTCCTGCCTTAACCCTTTCAAATTTGCACTACTAGATGTAAAGCTAGCTCCTAGTATTCGCATTCAAATGTAGCACAGCGTCAGTACAAAGTCTTTCAGTAGTGAATGGAAAGTTCCTTGCATCCAAGAATGCTCGTACTATTTTTAGAACATTCAATGCGAGACTGACTAAGATTCTAACCACACGCGCGATAAGACAGCAAGGCCAGTAGTGATGGAAATTCCCCACACATGTGCCAGAAAAGATTGGGCGATCTCAACCGCTATGAACGGATCGGCACATTCTTCCGCAGGGCGGTTACCGGCTTTGTGAACAGCTAAGGGTTAAACACAGACACAGAAACTCTTCCACTTCTAGGACATAACGTCCAACTACAAGTGAACACTGACCAGAGACTGGCCCTAACCACCCTAACTGCAAACTGGCTGTAGCAGGTGGGGCTGGATATCAACTGACTCCTGGTTACACATTTTACACAGACACACAAAAACTCTTCCACTTCTACGACACTAAGTCCAACTACAAGTGAAACGCTGACCAGAGACTGGCCCTAACCCCCCCAACTGCAAACCTACTGTAGCAGAAGGGAACCAGACACCAACTGGCAACTCTTTACTTATCCAGCCAACACAACAAGTTGACAGAACAACTGTTCACAAAAACAGCCCAAAAAGCACGCAAAAAAACACACACACAGGCCAAGGTAAACCAGGCATGCTGACCTGATAAAACACTCCTGTCCTTAAACGAGAAGTAAAGGGGGAAAAAATAAAGAGATGAACAAAACTGCCGTGACAATACCCCCCTCCTTAAGATTCAAATACTGTATTTGAATTAAATAATCAAAGGCACGGCAGTTAACTATGCCCTAGAATTAAAACATTATACGCACACAAGCACCCTATTCTTTTTATGATTCTTGAGATAGCATATCAAGCATTGTTCCACAAACACTCCTCCATACGAACCCAAATCCTGAATTTGAATTTACAACACTTCAGCTGTGTCTCTGTAAACCCTGTAACAATACATACAACTGTGAACTCTCCACCCACCATTAACTTGTCCACCCCATCTCCTCAGCTTCCATCATCACCTGCAACCACTCTCCATCTGACTGAGAAAATCAGCAGCCAGATTCTCCCCACCTGGGATGGTTTGCACCGTACACTGGTACGGCTGGAGCTGGAGGGCCCAGCGAGTAATCCGCCCACTAGTAGATTTCACTCTGTCCAGGTACCTCAGTGGAAAATGGTCAGTCTGGATCACGAACTGACATAACAAGAACAGCTTCCACTCAACGCTTTGTTATTACCACGAATTTGGATAATAATCAAAAGCAGTCTCCACTCAATGCTTTGCTATCATCACGAATGTGGATGATAAACAAAAACAATCTCCACTCAATGCTTTGTTATCATCACGAATATGGATAATAATTAAAAACAGTCTCCACTCAATGCTTTGTTATCATCACGAATATGGATAATAATCAAAAACAGTCTCCACTCAATGCTTTGTTATCATCACGAATATGGATAATAATCAAAAACAGTCTCCACTCAATGCTTTGCTATCATCACGAATATGGATAATAATCAAAAACAGTCTCCACTCAATGCATTGTTATTATCACGAATATGGATAATAAACAAGTCTCCACTCAATGCTTCCAGAAACTTAGATACTTAATCACTTTTGTACTTATGCAACAATCTTTGTATGGCTATGCTCCGTCATTTCGTTTAGTCAAAACAAGATATTTACCCAGATCCACGCTGTGAAACCACTACTGCACGAGTAATCAGTTGTTTCACAACACAGTACTTCCCACTGCAGTCTGTCAAGCCATGGGTCACCACAAAATATGAATTGCTCTTAGTCAAAAGAAGACATTTAGCCGTGAAACAAGAAGCGCAGTCTCTTCTGCACTTATCGTCCGAGCACATAACAGTACAAAGTCTGCAAGCACAACACAGCTCAGAGCAACCTAACTGTCTGTCAGACCCAAAGTCACGGTTCTCTCTCACTCATTGTGCTCTAAATATGTTATATATATATTTAACGCTCAGCAAATTAGAACGAACCAATCAATTGTGAAAATTGGATGCTGTTCATGTTCATGACAATTGCTGGGGAAACGCCGAGGTGGTCAAGATCATTCGTAACATCAGCCTTCAGAGTCAGGGTTCTGCCTTGTCCACGTCGAAGGTTGACACGGTCGCTGAGGTTGGCAGAAAACATGTCACCCAGGGGAGTGGGACACCTTGTCTGCATTTGAAGGCTGTGCCCGATCAGTCTAAGTCGGCGTCTTCGAAGTGTCTTGCTCAAGGGTGAGAGCTTAGTCCGAGAGTAGAGCGCTTTGGTGGAGATTTTTTCTGGCCAGTAGATGCCGAGTGCCGAGCAGATCATACGCTGATGAGAAGAGTCGATCAATTTCGAGAGAGTTTCGGTCAGAGGTATGAACTCGAGACCGTAGCATACGATGCTCTCTACTGCTGCCTTGAAAAGTCTGATCTTGATCTGGTCATCGGCCTTCGAGCTGAAAATCGGCTTTAATTTGTTCATCGCTGCCCATGCTTTGGCGAAGCGTTCGTCTACCACTGAATTTGGAGACGAGGTGTCAGTTCCGAGGTAACTGAACTGCTCGCATGTCTGAACCACCTCGCCGCACTGGAAAAAGATTCGACAGGGAATGGTGTCGTGGCCGACGTGCATGACTTTCGTTTTGCCGTGGTTGATTTTGAGACCAACGGCTGACGCATTCTTTTCTAGATTTTGAAGAACTCTCATAGCAGGCACACCCATATACTCAACGTCTCAGTGGTTCATGCACAGGCTGCGTCAACACAGACAAACAAAAAACAACACTCATACAGAACAGCGGCAAGGATCAGGTCTTATATGCCCGATTGCTCTACTGAATCTTTTTGTGTATGCCACCCAAGATTAGGCACACACCCTCCAACCACCCACACTCCTTCCTAACCGTCTAAGCCTCACTAACCTATTCTACCTAATCCCTAACCATCCCACTGCTGCCACCAATTGTCAAGCTTGCTAAGGCTTGAGATAGAATGGAGAGACAGAGAAACAGACCTATCAGCTATAACACCCCCTTTCACTAACCAAAACAAGAAAAAAAAACTGAACAAATACATTCACACAAATTTTATTCAATCACAAACAATACAACATGACGCAACATACATACATATCATAAACATAAATAACAGCACCACTTGAGGTGACACACACACACACACACTCAAACACACACACACACACACACACACACACACACACACACACACACACACACACACACACACACACACACCACACTACCAGCAGCAACAGTCCTGATGGCAGTCTCCTGGCCGATAATGGCTTCCTTCAACCGTAATTCCAGTGGGAATCTTCGCCTTTCTTCTGCTTCCTCTTTGGCTCTCTTCTCTTCAAACTGTTCATATCACACACACACACGCACGAACATGCACACACACATGCATGCATACACGCATGCACGCGCACACATACACACACACACACATGACAATCACTACAATCTTCAAACCACACAGCCAGTAATCCAAATACTGATCCTGTCAGCTCTGGGAAAACACAAAACCCCTTGAGCTAATCTTATGGAATCAGGGAAGCAAACAGCCCTGTTGTTTTTGTTTTGTTTTGTTTTGTTGTTTTATTTTCTTGAATCTGGTGATTTTGCTTTTATGTTGTCGTTTACATATACTTGACAAAGTCCTGCAGCCTGTGAGTACCAGTCTTGTCTCATCAATTAAGCATACATGCTAATTCTCTGTTCACGTGTTTCTGAATTCAATTAATGTTTGTTTATACTGAACACCAGATCTGAATCAAAAGCAAACAGCAAATATCAAGGTAATGAGTGTCTGGCCTGTCTAACAAGGTAATGAGTGTCTGGCCTGTCTAACAAGGTAATGAGTGTCTGGCCTGTCTAACAAGGTGATGAGTGTCTGGCCTGTCTAACAAGGTGATGAGTGTCTGGCCTGTCTAACACGGTGATGAGTGTCTGGCCTGTTAACAAGGTAATGAGTGTCTGGCCTGTCTAACAAGGTAATGAGTGTCTGGCCTGTCTAACAAGGTGATGAGTGTCTGGCCTGTCTAACAAGGTGATGAGTGTCTCACCTGTCTAACACGGTGATGAGTGTCAGGCCTGTCTAACAAGGTAATGAGTGTCTGGCCTGTCTAACAAGGTAATGAGTGTCTGGCCTGTCTAACAAGGTGATGAGTGTCTGGCCTGTCTAACAAGGTGATGAGTGTCTCACCTGTCTAACAATGGTGATGAGTGTCTGGCCTGTCTAACAAGGTGATGAGTGTCTGGCCTGTCTAACAAGGTGATGAGTGTCTCACCTGTCTAACAAGGTGATGAGTGTCTGGCCTGTCTAACAAGGTGATGAGTGTCTGGCCTGTCTAACAAGGTGATGAGTGTCTGGCCTGTCTAACAAGGTGATGAGTGTCTGGCCTGTCCAACAAGGTGATGAGTGTCTGGCCTGTCTAACAAGGTGATGAGTGTCTGGCCTGTCCAACAAGGTGATGAGTGTCTGGCCTGTCCAACAAGGTGATGAGTGTCTGGCCTGTCTAACACGGTGATGAGTGTCTGGCCTGTCTAACACGGTGATGAGTGTCTGGCCTGTCTAACACGGTGATGAGTGTCTGGCCTGTCTAACACGGTGATGAGTGTCTGGCCTGTCTAACACGGTGATGAGTGTCTGGCCAGTCTAACAGGTGACGAGTGTCTGGCCTGTCTAACATGGTGATGAGTGTCTGGCCTGTTTAACAAGGTGACGAGTGTCTGGCCTGTCTAACAAGGTGATGAGTGTCTGGCCTGTCTAAGGTGATGAGTGTCTGGCTTGTCTAAAGGTGATGAGTGTCTGGCCTGTCTAACAAGGTGATGAGTGTCTGGCCTGTCTAACGAGGTAATGAGTGTCTGGCCTGTCTAACAGGTGATGAGTGTCTGGCCTGTCTAACAAGGTGATGAGTGTCTGGCCTGTCTAACAAGGTGATGAGTGTCTGGCCTGTCTAACAAGGTAATGAGTGTCTGGCCTGTCTAACAAGGTGATGAGTGTCTGGCCTGTCTAACAAGGTGATGAGTGTCTGGCCTGTCTAACAAGGTTATGAGTGTCTGGCCTGTCTGAAAAACTATGCAGAGACAGGAACCAGTGGTGTGAGGAAATCTCTGTTGTTTTCTTTATCCCTGACTCCAGCATCCTATCCACCAACTGCTAAAACTTAACCCTTTGACTCACTCCTGTAGGAAACTGGTGGATAGGGTGATGAAATTAAAGGGTTAAGTATTTGCTTTGCTAGCATGGTTGGCACTGCAGGATGCTGGTGGACAGGGTGTGGGAGTCAAAGGGTTAAGTGTTTGCTTTGCTAGCATGGTTGGCACTGCAGGATGCTGGTGGACAGGGTGTGGGAATCAAAGGGTTAAGTGTTTGCTTAGCTAGCATGGTTGACACTGCAGGACGCTGGTGGACAGGGTGTGGGAGTCAAAGGGTTAAGTGTTTGCTTAGCTAGCATGGTTGACACTGCAGGACGCTGGTGGACAGGGTGTGGGAGTCAAAGGGTTAAGTGTTTGCTTAGCTAGCATGGTTGACACTGCAGGATGCTGGTGGACAGGGTGTGGGAGTCAAAGGGTTAAGTGTTTGTTAGCATGGTTGACACTGCAGGACGCTGGTGGACAGGGTGCGGGAGTCAAAGGGTTAAGTGTTTGTTAGCTAGCATGGTTGACACTGCAGGACGCTGGTGAACAGAGTGCGGGAGTCAAAGGGTTACACAGTACAAAGTGGTTATAAAATGTTCACCAACAAAATTCCTTGCTCACATCCCACCCACTTCCCCAATTCATTTGTATGTATTGTGACCTAAAGCCATGTGCATTAAACTCTTTGAGTTTTGACTCTCTCTCTCTCTCTCTCTCTCTCTTTCTCTCAGTCTAATGATCCAGTCATTTTCAAACTTACTGATTTGGCTGACTTCTCAATCATCTTCTTCATTTCTTCTGTGCGACAATAGTCAATTGGTTTGTGACCCAAAACATTTTCTTTTGTGGGATCTCCTCCTGGTTGAAAAGGAAAAGAGCTGTTTGCAAACACAGTATATGCCGTTCAAATCAAAGCATTTTCTATTGCAGGATCACCTATGCAACAAAATAATGAATGTGTACTGACAGAATAACAACAATTTTCTAAATCAATTCAGAATCAACAACAGAGAAATTTAGTAACTGTTCAAGTACCCTGAAGCAAAAGTCTGATTTTTAAAGACTCTCTAGGCCTTGAAATGGGGACCTGAACAAGTAAGGACTTTTTTAAAGGTTTTCAAGGACTGTATAAACTTTGTATTATTATCATGAAAATAAGATACACTGATGACAGCGATAGCCAAATTTGTTATTATCATCAACAAAATAAGATACACTGACAGCGATAGCCAAATTTGTTATTATCATCAACAAAATAAGATACACTGATGACAGCGATAGCCAAATTTGTTATTATCATCAACAAAATAAGATACACTGACAGCGATAGCCAAATTTGTTATTATCATCATCAAAATAAGATACACTGATGACAGTGATAGCCAAATTTGTTATTATCATCATCAAAATAAGATACTGATGACAGCGATAGCCAAATTTGTTATTATCATCATCAAAATAAGATACACTGATGACAGCGATAGCCAAATTTGTTATTATCATCATCAAAATAAGATATACTGATGACAGCGATAGCCAAATTTGTTATTATCATCATCAAAATAAGATATACTGATGACAGCGATAGCCAAATTTGTTATTATCATCATCAAAATAAGATACTCTGATGACAGAGGCAGTCAACCTTTGTTATTATCATCATTGAACAGCGATACAGTTATAACAGCAACAGCCAACCTTTGTTAAAATGTTATCACCATCAAAATAAGATACACTGATGACAGCAACAGCCAACCTTTGTTAAAATGTTATCATCATCAAAATAAGATACACTGATGACAGCAACAGCCAACCTTTCTTACAATGTTCATCATCATCATCAGGTGCCTTGCTGCATGGCATTGGCGATCATGGACTTCCATCTGTCTCTATCTCTTGTTGCCTCAAGCATCTCTTCCACCCTCTTTGTCCTCAGCCACTCTGCAAGTCCGTCTAGTACCTTCTCCCTGGGTCTACCTGGTGCTCTCTTCCCATCCAGCTTTCCCGTTGTGACCAGGTGCTCTATTTCCCCTTTCCTCATAAAATGGCCTACAAATGTTGCCTGTCTTCTCCTGATCTTCCTTATGAATGATCTTCTTGTGTCTGCCTCCATCAAGACTGTCTTGTTTGTTTCCTTTGCTGTCCATGGAACTCTCAACATTCTTCTTAGAAACCACATCTCGGCTGCCTCAATCTTGTTCTGGCTTTGCTTATTGACTGTCCACACCTCACAACCATGTAACAGTATTGGTTCTATATAACAGTCGAGTACTCTCTTCCTGATGTTAATTGATAGGCATTTGTTGGTAAGAATGCTTTTCATCTTCTTGAATGCTGTTTTGGCGTGGCCGATTCTGCTGGCTATTTCTGATGTATATCTGCCATCTGGTGAAATGATCGTTCCCTATATTTAAACTTATCAACCTGTCTCGAGGTCATGCCGTTTGCTGTTATTTTGCATGAGGGGATTTCATGTTCTTTACTGATCAACATGACGTCAGTCTTCCTGCTGTTTAGTTCCAACGCTTTACCTTTGCTTTCTATTTCTAGTATATTCACAAGGTTTTGTAGGTCTCTTTCATTTTCATATAATCAACAAAGCATAGATATAAATCCTTGTTCATCTTGATTGACCTCTCTATGATAGTTCTCAGGATGTCTATGGCATTAATAGTTCCTTTCCCTTCTACAAATCCACACTGTTCATCCGCTATTTCTCTTTTGATTCTGTTCCTTGTGCTCATCATGATTATTCTTAGTACAATTTTTGTTACATGACTCATCAAACTGATTGTGCGATGGAGTTCACATTATATAGTCTCTGTCTTCTTTGGAAGAGCAATGAAAATTGATTTTGACATATCTTTGGGGATTTTTCAAATGTCGTAAATTTCATTTAGGAGGACTGTTACTTTTTCAATACCAAATTCCTCCAGGGCTTCAATCATCTCTGTAGTAATGTTGTCTGGTCCTGGGGCTTTTCCTGTTTTCATCTTTTTCGGTGCTGCTCTAACTTCATCTTTCATTATGGGTGGTCCTTCAAAGTTCTTTCTTATAATGGGTTCTTCATTTCTGTCATCTTCAAAAAGGTCTTTAATGTTGTTATCATCATCAAAATAGATACACTGATGACAACAACAGCCAACTTTTGTTACAATGTTGTTATCATCATCAAAATAGATACACTGATGACAGCCATAGCCAACCTTTGTTAAAATGTTATTATCATCATCAAAATAAGATACACTGATGACAACGACAGCCAAGCTTTGTTACAATGTTGTTATCATTATCAAAATAAGATACACTGATGACAGCCACAGCCAACTTTTGTTACAATGTTGTTATCATCATCAAAATAAGATACACTGATGACAACGACAGCCAAGCTTTGTTACAATGTTGTTATCATCATCAAAATAAGATACACTGATGACAACGACAGCCAAGCTTTGTTACAATGTTGTTATCATCATCAAAATAAGATACACTGATGACAACGACAGCCAAGCTTTGTTACAATGTTGTTATCATCATCAAAATAAGATACACTGATGACAACGACAGCCAAGCTTTGTTACAATGTTGTTATCATCATCAAAATAAGATACACTGATGACAACGACAGCCAAGCTTTGTTACAATGTTGTTATCATCATCAAAATAAGATACACTGATGACAGTGATAGCCAAGCTTTGTTAACTCTTTCAGCCCTGTCTGTTTTACAAGAGAAATGCACTCCCACCCTGGGGGTTTGGGGGGGAACTGTACAATCAACGGATACTCCAATACAACACCTACATGTATATCTCAAAAACTGCTTGATGAAATTCATTGAAGTTCTGTATGCTTGCTGATATATAAATGTTCTCTTTAATATATAATTTTCAGATCATTTGATGTTTTTAGTCGTAGTTAAAATTTTATGAAAATTTACAAAAAACTACAAAAAATCTTATTTTTATTATTCGTTTATATTCACACACCAAAATCACAATGCACACAAATGAACACTTAAGGACATACTACAAAATGGGTACTATTACTTTGAAATTGTGTTAAATCCCATAATATCCACAATGTCAAAAAAATCAAGGAAAAAGGAACACTTTTTCTACAAATGTGGGATGCACTTGATTCAGAGACCCTATCATGAGTTGAGGATGGTAATGGTGGTGGTAGTGAGGCCAGAGATAGCTCCGACATACTGTACCACAAGATAGTGACAAAAGGAGCCTCCATTCTCATTATCATTGTCACAGTCGCTTTCTTGCTGTACAGTATGTCGGAGAATTCTAGAAGCATCAGTATGAATACGCCCACTTGATGTTGATGGTTGATTTTCCACCTCCATTTCATCAAAATTTCATCAATTTTCGGTCGTTGTGAGGGCTCTTTGTCAAGTGAAGAGCCGATTGACGAAGATACACTCGATTCAGAGGCCGTTTCTTCTGTTTCAGGCTCAAAATCACAGGAGGGAAACAGGTCTGGCCCGAAAGTGCTATGACAACCAGCACATTGCCAAAGGGTCTTCTGGATGGAGCAGTCGACTGGGAGTGTACAGCAGACCTCCCAGAGTGGAGAAATTACCCAGATGTCATCAGCAAGACAGGCATGAGACCAGACATCGCTCTCCACTCTGACTCCTCGAAACAAGTGATTCTGATAGAACTCACTGTGCCATACGAAAGCAGAATGGAAGAAGCACATATCTACAAGACCGAAAAATACGCAGGTCTTGCCAGCACCCTGAAGAAAGCAGGTCTGCGGGTCAAAATCTTCGCCATAGAGGTCGGGGCAAGAGGGTTTGTGGGCACCTCCGCTTATGATCTCATGAAACAACTCGCCATTTCTGGGAAGAAGAGGACTAGAGCCCTTAAAGCGATGGCAGAGGCAGCAGAAAGGAGCTCAAGCTGGATCTGGGCAAGGAGGAACGAAAAAAGTGAACTTCATAAGGATTAAATTCCCTACAGATGATGTGTGCCCCGTTAGCACATTGGTAAAACCGCGTACCGCAGTTCTGAAGGGGGTTACTTCTCTGAAGACCTTCTGTTGTCTAGCTCTCCCTAGAGTTTCTTTCTACCTGCACATGGTCAGTCCATTGACTTCCGGGAATAGTTCGGAGGACATTCGGGAAAGACCGAAGGACACTGGGAAAGACTAGATCTGCGGGCTTTGTGGGTTGGCTTCCCACCTTGCCTTTGATAACATGCCACGAGTTTTTCAAATGAAAGATGCTCCCAGGATTCACCGAAAGGGGGAGAGAATGATGAATCCATCGGCACTGACTCCATCACGACTGGAAACGCACAACGGACCATGATTAATGACCAGTTGGAATTTCCGTGTGCGTGTGGAAGGAGATTCACCACCAAATGCGGCATGAAGATCCACAGGACAAAAATGGGCTGTTTGAAGACACATACGAACCAGCAGCAGCGCACTGCGATAGCAGGTGAGACGTTGGATGACCAAGGCCAGGAATTAAACCATAGTGCCAAGGACATCCACGCTGACGGTTCTGATGCGGATTTTGCACAAGCTCTTAACGCCAAACGTGGAAAACTCAATTTGCCGCCTGCCGGTGCAAAAGAACAATGGGAGAAATTAGATGAGGAACTTGTCCTTAAGCTGAATGCGCTAATAGGGAACAGTACGCTGGAACACAAACTTGACACATACGGAGACATCATATACTCTATCTGCAGGGACACTTATGGAGTGAAGCAGCCAAAGACAAAAACGCCTCCCCAGAAATCCAGAAGACAGCAACAGATGGAGAGCATCCGGAGGGAGAAAAGGAAGCTTAAAAAGCGAATGAAAACTGCCTCAGAATTCGAGAAGCAAGGGCTCCTGGAACTCTGGAAAGATCTGAAGGCCAAACACAATGCTCTCAGCAAAGTGGAATCAGCAAGGCGAAGAAAGAGCAAAAAGAAGAAGACTCAAGATCGTTTCTTCAAAGATCCCTTTGACTTTTCAAGAAAGCTGTTTGAACAACCCAAATCAGGGACTCTCACAGTGGGCAAGGAAACCCTAGAGCAGCATCTCAGGGAAACATATTCCGATTCTCAGCGCGAGGCTCCACTTGAAATCCAGAATCTGGTTTGGCCTGCAGCGCCAGAAGGAAAATTCAATAACAAACCACCAACACTGGATGAAGTGAAGAACGTAGTAAAGAAAGCCAGAGCCAAGTCAGCACCTGGACCAAACGGAATACCATACCTGCTCTACAAGAAATGCCCAAAAGTGCTCGAGTGGCTCCACAAGATGATTCGATCAGCATGGAGGAACCAGAAGATCAGCGACCAATGGATGAGAGCTGAAGGAGTGTACATTCCGAAGGAGCAGAACTCCAGCAGCATCAATCAGTTCAGGCCAATATCACTTCTGAACGTCGAGGGGAAAATCTTCTTCTCTGTTATGGCAGCAAGATTGACAAAATACCTGACTGAAAACAAGTATCTGGATATGTCAGTCCAAAAGGGAGGCATACCAGGAATGCCTGGATGCTTGGAACATGCCACGTTGATTTGGGATGCCATCCAAAAAGCAAGAACAGAGAAGAGAAACATTGACGTAGTTTGGCTTGATCTGGCGAATGCATATGGATCAGTTCCACACGATATGATCCAGCTGGCTCTTGAAATGTATCACATCCCAGAAAACATCCGAACAATGCTGAGGAAATATTTCCAAGGGTTCTCAATGCGGTTCTCTACCAAAGAATACACCACGGACTAGATAGACCTAGAGGTGGGCATTGCAATGGGCTGTGCAATCTCTCCCATACTGTTCGTGTTGGCAATGGAAGTCATCTTGAAAGCTGCAATGAAGAGTTCAGGTCCAGTGAATCTGGGAGATGGATACCAGATGCCTCCTCTGAAAGCTTTCATGGATGACACAACAGCCTTGTCCACGGATGAGGAAGAGACACACCAAATCTTAAAGCAGCTGGATGAGCTGGTGGCCTCTTCAAGAATGAGGTTCAAACCTAAGAAATCCCGAAGTCTCTCACTGCGAAAAGGAAAAGTGGCAGATTCAGTCAAATTCATGGTAGCCAACCAAGCCATCCCCACTGTCACAGAAGAGCCAGTAAAAAGTCTCGGAAGATGGTATGATGACTCCCTGAAAGACACACAAAGGGGATGTGAAACCAAGCAAACAGCAGAAGAAGGCCTGAAGAAAATAGATAACTGCGGACTGCCAGGCAAATACAAAGTCTGGTGTCTACAGTTCATGCTGATACCAAAGCTGCTGTGGCCACTGCTAATCTATGACATTTGCACCAGCACAGTCGAAGCAATGGAAGCCAAAATCAACAAATACACAAGAAAATGGCTCGGTGTCCCACCTGGTCTCACTGATGTTGCATTCTACTGTCGTCAAGCAATGCTGAAGCTACCTCTCAAATCCATAGTGGAGGAATACAAAGTTGGAAAAGCAAGACTGTTGAGCATGCTGGAGGAATCGGAAGACAATATCGTGAGATCAGTTCATCCAAAGCTGAGAACTGGCAGAAAGTGGAAAGTCCAAGAGGCTGTAAACAATGCCAAGAGAAACCTCAGCATCAAAGAAATAATTGGACACACGCAAACCAACAGACAGGGACTGGGAGCAACAAAAATGCAGTGGTGGTCCAAAGCCAAAGGGAAGGAAAAAAGAGACATGATCATACAGGAGTTGAAGGAAGAAGAAGATGTCAAAAGAGTGCAGAAGGCAGTCCAGCAAGGTCAACAGGGGCAATGGACAACATGGGACAGTGCACTCCAAAGAAGTCTCAGCTGGAACGATATGTGGCACATGGCTCCTCTAAGGATAAGCTTCCTCCTCAGATCTGTATATGACCTGCTCCCCTCGAATGCAAACTTAGTGAAATGGGGGAAAGCAGACGACCCAGCATGTCCGCTCTGTCAGAAGAAACAAACAGTGGAACATGTCCTAAGCTCTTGCAAAGTAGCGCTAGCCCAAGGAAGGTATACATGGAGGCACAACCAAGTTCTGAAAGTGATCACAGATGTGGTTAGCGAAAAAACCATGACCCCAAACGCACCAATTGCTATGACAACGTTCTACAAAGCAGGAGGGAAACAGGTCTGGCCCGAAAGTGCTATGACAACCAGCACATTGCCAAAGGGTCTTCTGGATGGAGCAGTCGACTGGGAGTGTACAGCAGACCTCCCAGAGTGGAGAAATTACCCAGATGTCATCAGCAAGACAGGCATGAGACCAGACATCGCTCTCCACTCTGACTCCTCGAAACAAGTGATTCTGATAGAACTCACTGTGCCATACGAAAGCAGAATGGAAGAAGCACATATCTACAAGACCGAAAAATACGCAGGTCTTGCCAGCACCCTGAAGAAAGCAGGTCTGCGGGTCAAAATCTTCGCCATAGAGGTCGGGGCAAGAGGGTTTGTGGGCACCTCCGCTTATGATCTCATGAAACAACTCGCCATTTCTGGGAAGAAGAGGACTAGAGCCCTTAAAGCGATGGCAGAGGCAGCAGAAAGGAGCTCAAGCTGGATCTGGGAAAGGAGGAACGAAAAAAGTGAACTTCATAAGGATTAAATTCCCTACAGATGATGTGTGCCCCGTTAGCACATTGGTAAAACCGCGTACCGCAGTTCTGAAGCGCAGAATCGCCCAGGTTCGATCCCCGGCGTGGGAAAAAAAAAAAAAAAAAAAAAAAAAAAAAAAGACAACAGCAGAAGGGCATCCAGGAGTCATGACCTGGATGTGGCCCGGCCCCCCGAGAGTGTAAGGAATTCAGGGCCGAAACACTTGTCTAAAGGGGTTTACTTCTCTGAAGACCTTCTGTTGTCTAGCTCTCCCTAGAGTTTCTTTCTACCACTGCCTTTATCGAGGAGGATTTCATCCAAAACTTGTTGCACTAGTGTAGCGAGCTTGTTTAACCCTCTTGTATTTGTATTCTAGAGAGCTGAACTGCCCCTAGATTTCGAATTTTCTGAAGCTTTTTCCCCCAAAATTGGGTTACTCTGTTCATGAGTACACTGCGAGCATGTCTGATCAGATATAAAGCTAGAAATTTGTCAGGTGTCGGTAAACATGCTTTGCTTCCATACCCAAATGAGTATGTCTTTCTAACCACTGCTTGTCATGTCATTGTCACCAAAGATGTCACCAAACATGAATAAATAAGTGACATATGTATGAAAACAAGAGAAGCACACCTATACGTGACCACAACACATACAGATGAGTAATGAATTAGAGTATGGCTTAACTAAAGTGTCTGACAGCATTTCCATGTGATAGTACTCACAGTGGTCACCAAATGTCACCAAGTGCTCCTCAGGTATTTACACAGTTTGTTCAGATAGCTTTTATCACTATTGTTTTTTCCACGGCAAAACTACATTCAATGTTCATAATACAGTTTACTAATTGTCAGTGCAAAAACAAAAAGAAATAATCTAAAGGTTTGGCATCAGCTGGAAGTGTACAATTTGGTCCAACCAGGAGATCAAATTTCTTTACTGTCAGCAGAACCAGTGCTGGGTGCTACGTTCGCTGGAATGCGGCCAGCGGCGTGCTATCTTCTGTGTCGGTCTGCTCTCCTAAATCACAATTTTCATCATCTTCCCCCTCACCAACCTCAATATCTGACTCAGCTACATCTTCTTCATGTTTTTCTAATTCACGAACAGTAGTATTTAATTCCTCCTCTGAATAATCTGGAGAATCATCTGTATCCTGAAAACCATTTGCCACAAAGGGCATTGCCATTTTTTCACACGTTACGAGGCATGAATGAAAATACCCCAACCACATTTTGCGCCCAAGCATAAGTGAATGGATGTGTGTGTAGTGCTAATTTTCCCAAGATCATCTCGTTGGATGATGCCAAGAATGTTTGACCAATTGTCAGTCTCCCAGGGCCAGAAACATGTGATCAGTGCGTCATCAAAATAGCCCATGCTCGTGGCCGACTTTTACGGTCATGTACGGCCATAACGAAGCGCTAGGCAGTGCGGGCGGAACTGTTGGCTGCGGTCGTAATGAAGCTAAGAGGGTTAATCATCCTGACGTAAAAAAAAAACAACAAAAAACTGCGTAAAATTGCTTCAAAATGACTTGGCAGAATCTTCGAAGTTATCAGAAGCGAAGAGTGACAGAGTAACATCCCTTCCGTAATGAATATTCATACAAATGAAACCGAAAGTGAGGAGCTGAGAGGTGATCAGTCACGCCTGACAATTTGTTGAGCGCACGGCTGAAAGAGTTAAAAATGTTGTTATCATCATCAAAATAAGATACAATGATGACAAGGACAGCCAAATATTGTTAAAAATGTTATTATCATCAAACTGCAATAATGTGATGACTGCCTCACCATGTTCCAGAATAATGTTGGTCGTCTCCACATCTTCAGCTAAAACAGCATAGTGGAGAGCTGTACAGTCACGGAAGTTGGCTCTGTTGCTGAGACGATTGGAAAACTCCTCTTCTCGTGTGATCAGTACTGAAACAAACCAACAAACCATCACCACACATCATGGTTACCAGTGTGATCAGTACTAAAACAAACCATCACCACACATCATGGTTACCAGTGTCATCTGTACTGAAACAAACCAACACACCATCACCACACATCATGGTTACCAGTGTCATCTGTACTGAAACAAACCATCACCACACATCATGGTTACCAGTGTCATCTGTACTGAAACAAACCATCACCACACATGTAGTGGTTGTACCAGTTGTCATCTGTACTGAAACACACCATCACCACACATCATGGTTACCAGTGTCATCTGTACTGAAACAAACCATCACCACACTATATGGTTACCAGTGTCATCTGTACTGAAACACACCATCACCACACATCATGGTTACCAGTGTCATCTGTACTGAAACAAACCATCACCACGCATCATGTCATGGTTCAGGATTCTAGCTGCCCCCCCCCCCCCCCACCCCCATTCCCCTGAGGGCAACTGTTGAAGTAAGTTTCCATCTCAACCAGACATGAAGAAAGTCAGCTGTTCTAGTGTTGTGTATGTCTTAACCCTTTGATTCCCGCAGCCTGTCCACCAGCATCCTGCAATGACAACCATGCTAGCAAAGCAGTAACTATTTGACTTCCTGACCCCATCCAGCAGTTTCCTGCAGGAAGCTGGTGGATTGGGTGAGGGAATCAAAGGGTTAATTTTTTGCAGATGGTAGGTAGGACTCGAGAGTCAAAGGTACATCAACTATAACTACACAACAGGAATAACCAGAGGCTGTTCAGCCTGACCCAGTCTGAACAATTCTGTAGCCATAGCATTGCTCACATGCTCATACAACATTATGAGGTTTTCACTTTCCCATCCAGTCACGATTCCTTTATTCACATTCAGCCTTTCCCCTTCCATGCCTCTTCCTCCCTTAAATTCAGTCAATACCATCAACATGACTTTATGACATGACACTTTTCAAACAAATGGTGGAATCCTGAGAGATACTAATGACTGGCAGAAAATGTATTCACCAGAAGTTTGTCGGTTTTCCCCCTACAAGTCTTAACTAAAGACAGCATAACTGAAAACCATAACAACAGACAATTTAATGACAATTCACAACTCTGCCAATATTAAAGCAATGTGTCTTCCATAGCTTCATTACAACAACAACAACCACACAACAACAAAAGAACGATATAGAACAGTATTAAGTTTGCACTTTAACATTATGAAACTTGCTTATCAGTGACTAGACACACACAAATGAATTTTACCTCATTTTTCTTTATTTCTCTACCCCCTCAATACATATTATTATAAAATACAACTGATCTATATTCACACTCCCAATACTGCAAGTATGCATTTCTACTCTAAAAACACTTGAAGACAAAAATTTATCTGAGGTGATGTCAATACTGCAGCTACGCTGACCCAATACTGCAGGTGCCTGTATCTCTCGGGCCTGGCTGACCCAGAATATGTTGTATGATAGTAAAACCCTGTCACATGATCTCAATTTTAAACAGAACTCCCATCACATAATAATTACTATCTCCATTATTGTCATCATCACAGCAATAAGCATTGCAAAAAAAATGTCTCATCTTCTGTGGACATCGGTGTAGCGTAGCAAAACATGGGACACACACACACACACACACACACACACACACACACACACACACACACACACACAGAAATAAAGGGTAAATACAGGTGGAACTGCCTGGGTGCAGTGATAAAACAAAATGTACTTGTACCTACAAGACTTGTTGACATGTAATAACAGCTATGTCATTGTACCCTGAAAGGACATGGCAACAGGAAGGAAGATAATAAGGGTAAACTCACCTTGTAAGGAGTGTAGCTGTTTCTCTCTGGCCATCTGACCAGGAGTGGTGTACATGTCCCCGGCATTGGGATCAGCTCCAGCCTCCAGTAACAGCTTCACCACACTGAAATCACCACACAAGATAATACAGAACTCACCTTGTTGCTATAATACAGAAACTCACCTTGTTGCTATAATACAGAACTCACCTTGTTGCTATAATACAGAACTCACCTTGTTGCTATAATACAGAAACTGACCTTGTTGCTATAATACAGAACTCACCTAGTTGCCATAATACAGAACTCACCTTGTTGCTATAATACAGAAACTCACCTTGTTGCTATAATACAGAAATTCACCTTGTTGCTATAATACAGAAATTCACCTTGTTGCTATAATACAGAAACTCACCTTGTTGCTATAATACAGAACTCACCTTGTTGCTATAATACAGAAACTCACCTTGTTGCTATAATACAGAACTCACCTTGTTGCTATAATACAGAAACTTACCTTGTTGCTATAATACAGAACTCACCTTGTTGCTATAATACAGAAACTCACCTTGTTGCTATAATACAGAACTCACCTTGTTGCTATAATACAGAAACTCACCTTGTTGCTATAATACAGAACTCACCTTGTTGCTATAATACAGAACTCACCTTGCTGCTATAATACAGAACTCACCTTGTTGCTATAATACAGAACTCATGTTGTTGCTATAATACAGAACTCACCTTGTTGCTATAATACAGAAACTGACCTTGTTGCTATAATACAGAACTCACGTTGTTGCTATAATACAGAACTCACGTTGTTGCTATAATACAGAAACTGACCTTGTTGCTTAATACAGAACTCACCTTGTTGCTATAATACAGAACTCACCTTGTTGCTATAATACAGAACTCACCTTGTTGCTATAATACAGAACTCACCTTGTTGCTATAATACAGAAACTCACCTTGTTGCTATAATACAGAACTCACCTTGTTGCTATAATACAGAAACTCATCTTGTTGCTATAATACAGAAACTCATCTTGTTGCTATAATACAGAAACTCACCTTGTTACTATAATACAGAACTCACCTTGTTGCTATAATACAGAACTCACCTTGTTGCTATAATACAGAACTCACCTTGTTGCTATAATACAGAACTCACCTTGTTGCTATAATACAGAACTCACCTTGTTGCTATAATACAGAACTCACCTTGTTGCTCTCTGCTTTCTTAGTGAAACATTTGTGATCAGACCAGTCAACATGGTGAATTGATTAGCCCAACATTGAGATGTCCTGGTTCAAATCCACATTGTACGACAAAGTTGTACAAAGTGTTACGCTTTCTGGGCCCTGACTGGCTCCTTTCCAAGGCTGAACATGCTGTAAGGTCATTAGGAAAATGGGACCTTATGTACGATTTATGAAGGGTATTGCTCAAATTTTCTTACTAACATCCCTGGGCTTCAGGTCTGGTTGATGCCATGATATATTATAAAAACAAGCATAGAGTACAGCACTGTCATGCAGTCTCAATCCTAGATGAAAGTCGACAGCATCACAGTCATAATTCAAAACAGCCATTGTTTGACCTCTGCTGAAAAAGAAGAATGTCGAACCTAACATTCTCAAAAATCATCACCCTGTCTCCAACTTGTCATTCCTTTCCAAGCTCCTTGAGAAAGTGTTTTTGAAACAGCTGAATAATCATCTCTCAGCCAACAATGTTTACCATCATTTTCAGTCAGCTTACTGTTCTGACCACAGAACCAAAACTGATCTTGTTCACATTATGAATGGTCTGTTACCTTCAGCTGACTGTGGACGAATTTCCTTACTTATTCTTTTAGATCTTTCTGCTACCTTTGACACCACTGACCACACCATCCTCTCTCGACTGCAGCATGCATTCCGAATCCTAGTAGTCACATACTCTGTCTTCCTTCATGTCTAACTTGAAGACACTTTTTGTCCAGCAGTGATTTCCCCTTCTATAGTCTGTCTTCCTTCATGTCTAGCATGAAGACATACCTTTTGTCCAGCAGTGATTTCCCCTTCTATAGTCTGTCTTCCTTCATGTCTAGCATGAAGACACCTTTTGTCCAGCAGTGATTTCCCCCCTACGTGCTCTTTTACCCCACCCACCTCCTGTCCTCCCTCTTCTATTATGCACGTGCTTTGTGCCCTGGAGTTTTGGTCATTGTTGGCTGATTGCTTTGGTTAATGATGACAGTGCATACTTTAGTTTGGTTCTTGTATCAAGATTTGGTGCCTTATAAATGTCATTATTATCATCATTGTCCCCATTATCTTAATGAAGAAGATTTGGAGAAGACAAGCAACATTTATAGGACATTTTATAAGGCAAGAGAAATTGGAGCACCTAGTCACAACAGGAAAGCTGGAGGGAAAAAGAGCACCAGGTAGACCCAGGGAGAAAATATTGGATAGACTTGCAGAGTGAATGAAGACAGACAGAAAAGGAGAAGTACTTGCAGTGACAAAGGATAGATCCATATGGGAGGGCCATGACTGACAACACTATGCAGCAGGACACATGATGATGATCGCCATTATCACAAATCAATCATCACAGCACCAAATAATTTTTCCCAGATATTGTGATCCTTCATGCCCTGACCTAGTCTGTGACTAACTACTGTCATTAGGTATACAACTACCTGTCTGTGACTGACTACTGTCATTAGGTATACAGCTACCTGTCTGTGACTGACTACTGTCATTAGGTATACAGCTATCTGTCTGTGACTGACTACTGTCATTAGGTATACAGCTACCTGTCTGTGAATGACTACTGTCATTAGGTATATAGCTACCTGTCTGTGACTACTGTCATTAGGTATATTAGCTACCTCTCTGTGACTGACTACTGTCATTAGGTATACAGCTACCTGTCTGTGACTACTGTCATTAGGTATATAGCTACCTCTCTGTGACTGACTACTGTCATTAGGCATACAGCTACCTGTCTGTGACTGACTACAGTCATTAGGCATACAGCTACCTGTCTGTGACCGACTACTGTCATTAGGTATACAGCTACCTGTCTGTGACTACTGTCATTAGGTATACAGCTACCTGTCTGTGACTGACTACAGTCATTAGGCATACAGCTACCTCTCTGTGACTGACTGACTACTGTCATTAGGTATACAGCTACCTGTCTGTGACTGACTACAGTCATTAGGCATACAGCTACCTCTCTGTGACTGACTGACTACTGTCATTAGGTATATAGCTACCTCTCTGTGACCGACTACTGTCATTAGGTATATAGCTACCTGTCTGTGATTGACTACTGTCATTAGGTATATAGCTACCTGTCTGTGACTGACTACTGTCATTAGGTATACAGCTACCTGTCTGTGACTACTGTCATTAGGTATACAGCTACCTGTCTGTGACTGACTACAGTCATTAGGCATACAGCTACCTCTCTGTGACTGACTGACTACTGTCATTAGGTATATAGCTACCTGTCTGTGACTACTGTCATTAGGTATACAGCTACCTGTCTGTGACTGACTACTGTCATTAGGTATACAACTACCTGTCTGTGACTGACTACTGTCATTAGGTATATAGCTACCTGTCTGTGACTACTGTCATTAGGCATACAGCTACCTGTCTGTGACTGACTACTGTCATTAGGCATACAGCTACCTGTCTGTGACTGACTACTGTCATTAGGTATACAGCTACCTGTCTGTGACTACTGTCATTAGGCATACAACTACCTGTCTGTGACTGACTGACTACTGTCATTAGGTATACAGCTACCTGTCTGTGATTGACAACTGTCATTAGGTATACAGCTACCTGTCTGTGACTGACTACTGTCATTAGGTATACAGCTACCTGTCTGTGACTGACTACTGTCATTAGGTATATAGCTACCTCTCTGTGACTGACTACTGTCATTAGGTATACAGCTACCTGTCTGTGACTGATTACTGTCATTAGGCATACAGCTACCTGTCTGTGACTGAGTGACTACTGTCATTAGGTATATAGCTACCTGTCTGTGACTGATTACTGTCATTAGGTATATAGCTACCTGTCTGTGACTGACTACTGTCATTAGGTATACAACTACCTGTCTGTGACTGACTACTGTCATTAGGTATACAGCTACCTGTCTGTGATTGACAACTCTCATTAGGTATACAACTACCTGTCTGTGACTGACTACTGTCATTAGGTATACAGCTACCTGTCTGTGACTGACTACTGTCATTAGGTATACAGCTACCTGTCTGTGACTGACTACTGTCATTAGGTATACAGCTACCTGTCTGTGACTGACTACTGTCATTAGGTATACAGCTACCTGTCTGTGACTGACTACTGTCATTAGGTATACAGCTACCTGTCTGTGACTGACTACTGTCATTAGGTATACAGCTACCTGTCTGTGACTGACTACTGTCATTAGGTATATAGCTACCTGTCTGTGACTGACTACTGTCATTAGGTATATAGCTACCTGTCTGTGACTGACTACTGTCATTAGGTATACAACTACCTGTCTGTGACTGACTACTGTCATTAGGTATACAGCTACCTGTCTGTGATTGACTACTGTCATTAGGCATACAACTACCTCTCTGTGACTGACTACTGTCATTAGGTATACAGCTACCTGTCTGTGACTGAGTGACTACTGTCATTAGGTATATAGCTACCTCTCTGTGACTGACTACTGTCATTAGGTATATAGCTACCTGTCTGTGACTGACTACTGTCATTAGGTATACAGCTACCTGTCTGTGACTGACTACTGTCATTAGGTATACAGCTACCTGTCTGTGACTGACTACTGTCATTAGGTATACAGCTACCTGTCTGTGACTGACTACTGTCATTAGGTATACAGCTACCTGTCTGTGACTGATTACTGTCATTAGGTATACAGCTACCTGTCTGTGACTGACTACTGTTATTAGGTATACAGCTACCTGTCTGTGACTGACTACTGTCATTAGGTATACAGCTACCTGTCTGTGACTGACTACTGTCATTAGGCATACGACTACCTGTACATTTTGAATGTAGTGATTCTTTCCTGTTTGAAATGTTGTTTGAAAACACTCACCAAACAGCCAAACGGCATTTGTTGTAGAGAGAAATAAAATCCAAAATGTCTTTTTTAACAACCAATTACTCATTCAGTTTCTGCAGCAGACATGTCAAACTGTTTGTGATTGAGAAAAGTGCAAAATTTCATGAAGACTCGGTCGTGTTTGCTAAAAGAAATAATAATGCTGACTTACAATCCACATTTTCCCTCTTTATTTTATCTACAGTATTGATACGGTAAATCAAAACCAATGTCTTAAAAAGTAAACATCTAGTTTCAAACAATGTTCATCATTAGAAAGAACATGAAAAGGACATTTATTTTAGAGTCTGCAATAAACTAACAATGACTATCTCGTGACAAGACATTTATTTTAGAGTCTGCAATAAACTAACAATGACTATCTCGTGACAAGGCATTTATTTTAGTCTGCAATAAACAATGACTATCTCGTGACAAGACATTTATTTTAGAGTCTGCAATAAACTAACAATGACTATCTCGTGACAAGACATTTATTTTAGAGTCTGCAATAAACTAACAATGACTATCTTGTGACAAGACATATTTTAGAGTCTGCATTATAAACTAACAATGACTATCTTGTGACAAGACATATATTTTAGAGTCTGCAATAAACTAACAATGACTATCTTGTGACAAGACATATTTTAGAGTCTGCAATAAACTAACAATGACTATCTCGTGACAAGACATATATTTTAGAGTCTGCAATAAACTAACAATGACTATCTCGTGACAAGACATTTATTTTAGAGTCTGCAATAAACTAACAATGACTATCTTGTGACAAGACATACATTTTAGAGTCTGCAATAAACTAACAATGACTATCTCGTGACAAGACATTTATTTTAGAGTCTGCAATGAACTAATGCTTGTCAAAGGCAGATGTGATGCGTCTAGTGTGTTGGCTAGTGACTGCGTGCTTGTCACCTCTCACTTTCTCAGCCTACACCGCTGGCTAGCACTGATGCTTGCAGCTATGTGAAAAGAAGAGCAGAATGCGTAAGTCTCTTCCTGTCAGTACATAGCCTCTCCATCCACAAGCCCTATGCTGTGCCTCCTCGTAGTGACAGGCGGTAACTGAGCACCTCATGGACTCAGGCTAAATCTTGTGGGACTCGGAGGAGGTCTGGCCCCCAGACGTGCGGCATGCAGGCCCACCGGCGTGTGGATATGCCCTGATGCCCACAAACCAGATCCCCAAGCTATGGGTAAATAGCTCCACTGCCTTGTGGACATCTCGGGAGAGAATAAGGCTAAGGGAGTTAACCCTGAAAAAAAAAAATCGATGGAAGGCAAGGGGAAACCACCATCGTAGTTTCCCCAGGACAATTATGGACAGAGGAAAGATGAAAAGTGAAGTTAACGACGTGAACAGGTGCTCCTGTGGAGCACCTTCGTCCGGTAGAGACTGTCATGCAGCACAGGTGACATCAGACCGTCAGCCAGCTACTGCGACCAAAACCACACCCAAAGTCAAACTTATAAAAACCAAAATAGCAACATGGAACATCAGAACACTGTTGCAGAAGGGAAAATTAGATAACACAAAATGGAGATGGAAAGGCTTAACTTTAGTATTTTAGGACTAGGGGAAGTGAGATGGAAGGGGGCAGGCATGATAACATCAGGAGAATACGCAGTGATATACTCTGGTGGTAATTCACATGAAAGAGGAGTAGGCATCATAATGGACAAAGACAAATTTTATCAAAAGCAGTTAAGGGATACTGGGCTGTGTCCGACAGAGTTTTGCTGGTCAAATTGGGAGGCAAGCCATTTGATATCAACATCATACAGGTGTATGCACCAACATCCGCAAGTACTCAGGAAGACATCGACAACTTCTATGAAGTTTTAGAGATGGCCTTCAAAGTTCTTTTTTATAATGTGTTCTTCGTTTCGGTCATCCTCAAAAAGGTCTTTAATGTACTCTCCCCATCTGTCCAATATTTTGTCTTTTTCCATGATAAGCATGCCATCTTTCGATTTTAAGCAACCAGTTGATCAACTTGATGTGCATGTGTTTTTTCCTGTGGACAATTTCTTCAATTCGTTTGTACATATTTTGAGGATCCATTTTGTGTCGGTCTTCTATTTCTTTGCATTTTGTGATCAGCCAAGCTTCCTTAGCTTCATTGCACCTATTCCTGATCTCCTTGTTTATCTTCCTGTATATCTCCGTTTCTCTTTACCTTCCTCCTTTCCTCCATCAAGCCCAAAATTTTATTAGTCATCCAGTTCTTTTTTGCTTTTCTATCTGCCTTAGGGATTTCTTCACAAGCTTCATTTATCGAATTTCTCAACTTTGTCCATTGTTCCTCACTGTCACCAACGTCTTCCAGAGCACTGAATTTGTTTTGAACATGTACATTAATTTTTTTACATATCACTTCATCTGTCTTTAAGAGTCCAAGGTTTAGTTTAATGTTGCTTTTGGTCTGTTTCCTTTTCCTTAATTTCAGCCTAAACCTTCCCACTACAGGATTGTGGTCACTGTTGCAGTCTGTGCCTGGTAATGTTTTTACTAACAGTAAAGAATTTCGAAATCTTTTGTTGATCAGGATGTAGTCAATCTGATTTTTGGTATTATCTCCTGGACTCATCCAAGTCCATTTTCTTCTATTAGGCTGCTCAAACCAGGTGTTTCCTACTATGAACTCATTCATCTGTGCCCATTCTACAAGTTTCCCTCCCCTTTCATTTTGTGTACCAAGACCATGAGGTCCAACTATATCCTCCACTCTATCCTGTCCCACTTTAGCATTAAAATCTCCCATTATGACAGTAACTTCTTGTGATCTCTAAACAGTGTGGATTTGTGGAAGGGAAAGGAACTATTAATGCCATATACATCCTAACAACTATCATAGAGAGGTCAATTGAGGTGAATAAGGATTTGTGTTTATGCTTTGTTGACTATACCAAGGCTTTCAATCGGGTAAGACATGAAGAATTGATCAACCAACTGGAGAGACTCAATGTTGATGGAAAAGATCTACGAATAATCAGGAATATGTACTGGGAACAAACAGCTGCAATGAGAATAGAAAACAATATAAACTCTTTCCAAAACATCAAAAGAGGAGTCAGACAGGGTTGTGTTTTGTCACCAGATCTGTTTTCACTTTACAGCGAAAACATCATGAGAAACCTAGAAGAAGACCCTGGTAGAAAGAAACTCTAGGGAGAGCTAGACAACAGAAGGTCTTCAGAGAAGTAACCCCCTTTAGACAAGTGTTTCGGCCCTGAATTCCTTACACTCTCGGGGGGCCGGGCCACATCCAGGTCATGACTCCTGGATGCCCTTCTGCTGTTGTCTATTTTTTTTTTTTTTTTTTCTTTCCCACGCTGGGGATCGAACCTGGGCGATTCTGCGCTTCAGAACTGCGGTACGCGGTTTTACCTAGAAGAAGACCCTGGATTAAAGTTGGAGGGAAAATGATTAACAACATTCGATACGCAGATGACACCGTGCTAATTGCAGAAAATGAAAGGGACCTACAAAACCTTGTGAATATACTAGAAATAGAAAGCAAAGGTAAGGGGTTGGAACTAAACAGCAGGAAGACTGAAGTCATGGTGATCAGTAAAAAACATGAAATCCCCTCATGCAAAATAACAGCAAATGGCACAACCTTGACACTGGTTAATATTAATAATAAGTTCAAATACCTGGGAACGGTCATTTCATCAGATGGCAGATGCACATCGGAAATAGCCGGCAGAATCGGCCAAGCCAAAACAGCATTCAAGAAGATGAAAAGCATTCTTACAAACAAATGCCTATCAATTAACATCAGGAAGAGAGCTCTGGAATGTAAATATAGAACCAATACTGTTGTACGGATGTGAGGCATGGACAGTCAACAAGCAAAGCCAGAACAAGATTGAGGCAGCCGAGATGTGGTTTCTAAGAAGAATGTTGAGAGTTCCATGGACAGCAAAGAAAACAAACGAGACAGTCTTGATGGAGGCAGACACAAGTAGATCACTCCTAAGGAAGATTAAGAAAAGACAGGCAACATTTATAGGCCATTTTATGAGGAAGGGGGATTTGGAGCACCTGGTCACAACGGGAAAGCTGGAGGGAAAATGAGCACCAGGTAGACCCAGGGAGAAAATGCTAGACGGATTTGCAGAGTGGCTGAAGACGAGGAGGGTGGAGGGGATGCTTGGGGCAACAAGAGATAGAGACATATGGAAGTCCATGATCACCAACGCCACGCGGCAGGGCACCTGATGATGATGATGAATAAACTAATAATGACTATCTCCTGACAAGACATTTATTTTAGAGTCTGCAATAAACTAATAATGACTATCTCGTGACAAGAGATTCACAGCATGGTGAAAGGTCACAAAAGTGGAGTCCTTACTGAGGGTGAGCATTCATGGCGGCCACGTGCAGAGGGGTCCATCCCAGCTCGTGTCAACAGTTCACATCAGCTCCTTGTTCTATCAGTCTGTTATCAACATCAATCAGTTCAATGGTCAATATCAATGATTATCATCAATACCAACATTAATATCAATACCAACCAATTCACTGATCTGGGCTTTCAGTACTTAAGTTTTAACATCAATCAGTCCATCAACTCATAGACATCATACTATACTCTACCATAAACTTCCAACATCTTTCATTCTAATAATATAAACTTAGCATAACGAAAAACACACCTATTCAACAATCAACACTAAAGTAAAATAATCAATAATCAACACTAAAACAACCAATCAGCAACCAACACCAACAACACAAACACAATCAACACTAAAAAACCAACAAAATCAAATCACATAAAACAACAAACAAAAACAACCAATCAATAATCAACATAAAACAACCAATCAATAATCAACACTAAAACAACCAATCAATAATCAACATTAAAACAACCAATCAATAATCAACATTAAAACAACCAATCAATAATCAACATTAAAACAACCAATCAGCAATCAACACCAAAACAACCAATCAACATTAAAACAACCAATCAATAATCAACATAAAACAACCAATCAATAATCAACATTAAAACAACCAATCAGCAATCAACACCAAAACAACCAATCAACATTATAACAACCAATCAATAATCAACACTAAAACAACCAATCAATAATCAACACTAAAACAACCAATCAATAATCAACATTAAAACAACCAATCAATAATCAACACTAAAACAACCAAACAACAACATCATCATCATCATCATGTGCCCTGCTGCATGGCGTTGGTGATCATGGCCAGAGGACAGAGAGAGTGCAAGACGTGCTTGCAGCAGCAAGGGACAGATACATATGGAGGGCCATGATCACTAACACCATGAGGCAGGGCACATGATGATGATTATGATCTATATCTATCTTATCTGTCTATCTATCTATCTATCTATCTATCTATGTATAATATATATATATATATATATATATATATATATATATATATATATATATATATATATATATATATATATATATATATTATATATATACACACACAAACACATACACATGCGAGTTAAAACAATCACGGTGAAAACCACAAGTCTGCACATAAACCCAACAGTCTATATTATGTCCACAGGCTAGTTAATGTCAAACTGAAGTCAGAAGTTCACTTTTCTTGCTTACCACTTTGACAAACTCAGCCTAAAGAAATATAAACAAACATACAACTACAAGTCAGTCTGTTCTGATCTATCTAACAAAACGTACACAAGTACAAATGAGAATATTCCCTGTGTAAATTAATATTTCTAAAAGTAAAAAAAAAATCTGTTCACATACTTAGCAATTTCCTTGTGAACTCCAAGTCTGGCAGCTGTCAGCAACCTGTCATCTGTGCAAAATTAACAAAATCATAAATCAAATCAAGATAAAATGTCAATGAAGTATGTATATCATCACTAGATCAAATAAATTATATCAACAATAACATTAATGACTGTCAACACAAGATATATGGTCTAAAAGATCATTAGTTTAAATTTACTTAGTGAAAACAACATAAACACTCTAATTCTAACCCCAACTCATAGAATGATACTGATGTACTGTGTTACTAGTACCTAACAGTCCCATCACACCCCCAGCCCTATAATTTCTATCAAACAAATAAATAGAATAAATACGGAGAGGAAGACAAAAAAATGGGAGAAATATGACCTTGACAAGTGATCTGGGTGCATTATTCACCTCACCTCATGAAAAAATGAGAGAAATGTGACCTTGATAAGTGATCTGGTTGCATTGCTTTAAAAATATTTTATTTTGCAAGCTTACATTTTTTGCGATTCACATGTTTGACCAATATCTGGAAAGGATCCACCCATAAAAAGCCAAAATGAACTGTATCCACACTTTTTTGTCACAGACACTGAGACAGACTCATACAGCTCTACAGCTTTCTTCCTTCATTTTTTTCCCCTTGAGTGGAGATAAATAAATAGCAAAAACAACACAAAACAACCAACAACAAAAAACCTATGAAAAAAATGTGTACACTAATTACAGGTCTTGATCTGAATAGGAAACACCTCAGACACAACTGACTTTATACAGTAGATAAATCAAGGTGCTCTCCTTCTTTAGAGAAGTAAAATAAAATAATTTAAAAAAAAAAAATTAAAAGGATAATTCGTAGAGATTCTGTTTTCCCCAAATCCACAGGTTTATTTGTTTATGAATCTTTATGTCAGATGCTTACACAATTTGCAAAATGACACATTGACAGAGTTGAAGCTATCTCACCAGAAATCAAAGTAAAGAGAAACAAACCAATAAGTGAATAACAGCTGGCTTCTGATACAAGAATTCATCAGAAAAAGTGGACTGGACAGACAGATGAGATTCACACCAACGGTGGATGCAGCACTTGCTCCAACAGAAAAACTGCTGCTATGTCAGTAGGTGACTTTGACACAGACCTATTCAAATTTCAAAAAGCATAGATCAATACATTTTCCTCATACAACATTTCTCAAATCATTGAGAGACTAACCAGTATAACCCAAGCCAACCAAACCCCTTCTCAATCACAGAAGAACAAAACAACCTGAATTATTTGTACCTATGAATAGTTGCAGTGATCATTTTCGTAAAAGCATAACTTGGGATTAAGACAAGAGTAAAATTCCCAAAGTATATCATCACAACTCTGCTGACCTAATGAATTCCCCCCCCTCCCCCCCCCCCCCCCCCCGATCTCAAGTGACTATAACTTTATTAACCATGAAGATCATCTAGGAACTGGCTCAGACTAGTCAGAGTATTGTCATTTCAATATATGATAATCATGCACCTTATAAAATCAAGCATTTTTTAAATGAACATGCAAGGAAAATACTTCTACATGCTGTTACACTACAGTTTATCAGTTATGGCTCTAAACTGGTTGACTCTGCCAGTGTCCATACCATGCAACCCTTACTCTACTGTTTATCAGTTATGGCTCTATGCTGGTTGACTCTGCCAGTGTCCATACCATGCAACCCTTACTCTACTGTTTATGTTATGGATTTATGCTGGTTGACTTTGTCAGTGTCAATGTACAGTTATGCAACCCTTACTCTACTGTTTATCAGTTATGCCTTATACTGGTTGACTGTGCCAGTATCAATGTCATGCAACACTTACTCTACTGTTTACCAGTTATGGCTTTATGCTGGTTGACTGTGCCAGTATCAATGCAATGCAACCCTTACTTTACTGTTTATCAGTTATGGTCTATCGAGTCTATGCTGGTTGACTCTGCCATTGTCAATGTAAATAATTGTAATGCAACACTTACTCTATTTAGGAGTTTAGTGTTTGGTCAAAAGTGATTCAACATACTCAATTCCATATGTGCTCCACCCAATCTACCATCCATTAACTGGCAGATTTTTTGAAGGTTTTGAGATGGCAGGGGGGAGGGGGAAGGGGTGGGCATGGGCACAGGGAACAGGAACTACCAAACGCTAAGCTGACCTCAACAGAATGACTGGACATTAAAACTCGGTCAAAAGACTCAAATGGGCTGCAAACAGGCCAATTTTCATGTTGCAGCATTTACAAACATTTACTAAAAGTAAAAGCTGTAGTTTTCAAACCACAAAATCTCAAAAATGATTACACAATATTGGTGTTATCGCATTAAAAGCATATTTGTAAAATTTTAAGAAACAAATAATCATGCAAAAAGTTATACTGAAATTTGTCCCTCAAAAACTTCAGTTACAATTCCATACAAATTCATGACATCCCATTAATCCCACAAAACTTCAGGCTTCAACACCTAAAACTAAAATGTTTAAATCAAGTTTTTGAGTAAATTGACACTCAAGTAGTTCATACTCTGACACACTCTCTCAACTCCTCCAAGGGTAAAATCCCATCACAAAACAGCAATGGTCATGAAAGAATTTCAATCACATTTCACAAAATGTGTATGCCAAAATATAACACACTGCATTTATGGAGTAAAAAGACTAAAATTTGGTAAGAAGAATGTGTATACTACATAGACTCAAGCAGCATTAGCAATAATAATTATATTACTATGAAAAGATCAGTGATCTGTAGTATTGTTTGGTTTTGTATACAATTATGTCCCTGTGTAGCTTAACCCCTCCCTCCAACCTCTCATTCTAAATGCTACTACTAATCCAGTTTTGTATTGTGTTTATATTAATTCATGTGTGTGAAGGTAGATTCTACACAAATAGTGAAATACCATAATGTATTTTCATTAGTGTAGACTGTGTTTATGTAACGAACATAAAAGGAAGAAAACAAAAAGAAAACGATGGGTGGAGCGCTTTTGTTGCTCGCTAGTCTACTTTCGGTTTCACTTTCACCTTGTTTCCGGTTTTATGAAAAATCTATTTCATCAATCTGATCTGGAACATTCTACATATATATATTTCAGCCATATGGCGTACTTCCACCTACTAACCTAAAACGAAAGTCAGTTTGCCTCTGCACTACTGAGTTCACTGAGACAAAAATAATAACGTTCACGTGTAATCCTTACTCAGATCGGAAGAAGCTGCACACAAGGCAATGCCACCGTACAAACACACGCCGACACCAACCGTCGCAGTCGCTCCAAGGAGAGGTAAACTTCGGGCACAACGCACAACTCTGGGAAGCGATGTTGCAGCCAGTAGTTTGATAGAGTTCTGTTTCGAACAACTATTGAACTTGCTGGTACAGAGATTTGGTTTTTGTTTGTAGGAAGCCGAAAGAAGACCCCTCAGGAGACACGAAACAGGCTGTCTGCTTCTAAACGCCGCCATCACGGCGGATATGTTCCAAGATACGGTTATATTTATGACATCAACTTCTCAAGTGATACTTTTTTATCTCAGTTATTTAGGTTATTTAGCACAACTTTTTCAATGATCACTTTATCGGTTGTTGTTTTGTGCTATTCTGAAAAAAATATTTATTTATTTCACATGTGACCTATTTAACAACATGACATAATCTGTCTTGTCAGCTGTTGTGGGTTAGGCACATGAAAAGACAAGTGAACTACTACACACGGATACGGGGAGACATTGACCGTGATTTTAAAGGTAATTTCAATTAGTCAGGGTTTACCTGAGCGTTGGATACTGTATGATCAGACTATTTTGTGCACACGAGATTGTCTGGGTTGCATACTTAGACTAGGCTGAACGGTGATACTGGTAATAACCTTGCCTTAGCATCAAGCATGCTTCGTGAAGTTCGTCAGTCTTTCACTCTTTGTTTGCTTTGTTTAAGTTGCTAACTTGCTACAGTTCAAAGAAAATTTCCAAAGAAAACAGGGGCTATAGAATGCGAACTCCATCGTACAATCAGCTTGATGAGTCATGTAACAAAAATTCTATAAAGACTGATCATGATGAGGACAAGGAACAGAATCAAAAGAGAAGTAGCAGAAGAACAGTGTTGATTTGTGGAAGGGAAAGGAACTGTTTTTACTATTACTAGTATTAGTATTAATGCCATATATACATCCTAAGTAGGCCTGTAACTATCATAGAGAGGTCGGTAGAGTTGAATACGGATTTATATTTATGCTTTGTTGATTATATCAAGACTTTCGATCGGGTAAGACATGAAGAATTGATCAGCCAACTAGAAAGACTTAATATTGATGGAAAAGATCTATGAATAATCAGAAATATGTATTGGGAACAAACAGCAGCAATGAGAATAGAAAACGAGGTAAGCTCTTTCCAAAATATTGAAAGAGGAGTCAGTCAGTTTTGTGTTCTGTCACCAGATTTGTTTTCACTTTACAGCGAAACCGTCATGAGAAACCTAGAAGAATGCCCTGTATTAAAGTTTGGAGGAAAAATGATAAACAACATTCATTATAAAAATGCAGCTGATGCCCTGCTAATTGCAGAAAATGAAAGGGACCTACAAAACCTTGCTTCAAGTCCCGAATCTGACTAGCCAGTCCCCCCTCCCCCACTACCCCATCCTCTACCACCACCACCCCACCCCTAAAGCCTCCCACTGCCAGTTCTACATGCCAGTTCTACATACCAGTGTCCTAGCCAGCGGAAACCCCCAGTTTCTATACACATCAGAACCATCAGAACGATGATGGTGGATGTTCTAAGAATGAAGATGAAGATAGAAATAGCAAAAATAAAGGGTTGGAGCTAAATAGCATGAAGACTGAAGTCATGGTAATCAGTAGAAAACATGAAATCCCCTCATGCAAAATAACAGCAAATGGCACCAGACGGCAGGTGCACATCAGAAATAGCCAGCAGAATCAGTCAAGCCAAAACTGCGTTCAAGAAGATGAAAAGCATTCTTACTAACATAACAAATTCATTTCAATTAATGTCAGGAAGAGAGTTCTTGAAATTTGTATAGAACTGATATTGTATATGGTTGTGAGACGTGGACAGTCAACTCGCAAAGCCAGAACAAAATTGAGGCAACCGGAATGTGGTTTCTTAGAAGAATGTTGAGAGTTCCATGGACAGCAAAAAAACAAACAAGACAGTCTTGATGGAGGCAGACACAAGAAGATCATTGACAAAGAAGATTAGGAAAAGACAAGCAACATTTATAGGCCATTTTATGAGGAAAGGAAAATTAAAGCACCTGGTCACAACAGGAAAGCTGGAGGGAAAGAGTGCACCAGATAGACCGAGGGAGAAAATATTGGACAGATTTGCAGCGTGAATGAGGACAGAGAGGGTGGAAGATGTGCTTGCAGAGACAAGGGATAGATGCATATGGAGGGCCGTGATGGCCAACGCCATGTGGCAGGGCACATGATGATGATGATACAGTACAAGGACACCCTCCTTCTCCCACAGAGGTGTCAGTGTGTACCGTGTGGTCACTGTGGCCCACTAGATTTCAAAGCCTGTCTTCAAAATCTTGAAGATGACTTTGCAATATAGATCTCTATTCAGTTTTTGACATAGTAATTGACAGTAACAGGACATAGTCACATAGGCTTACACTTACAGCTTCATAGAAAGAACATAATCAGTGATAATCTGACCTGTTCCGACAGAATTAGTGATAAGTTACACAGGTCGAGTTTGAAATGTTATCAGGACCAGATGGTGAAAATTGCATTTTTTGCAGTTTTACTTTTAACTTTTAGGTATAATATCTGCCTATTCTTTATCATATTTTTGTGTGTTAATGTTTCTGTGTGTTTATTTATTTACATGTGCATTTATTGCTTTGTTTATTATAATTTAAGCCTTTTTTTTAAATTTCTATTTTGAAAATAATTGTAAATTTATATGTTAAAACAGATAGTTGTACTGCTTTCTTTGCTGTTTTCACTGGCTACAGTTATAAAATACGAGTTTGAAAGCTAAAACTATACGAACAAAGGTAAAGGACCACATTTTATTGAATATAGAAAAATTTAAATTATCTTGTATTTTATTTAAAGAAGACAAAGTTTTAGTTAGTTTCAACGAAATTTAGATCTATAGAGCTTTTGTAGTCAGTTCTGTGATCAAAATCTTATTATCTAGTTTTCCACAAATGGCAGATTTTGCATAATTTACAGATAAAACACCATATCTCCAGAATATATATATATATAGAATAGGAAATTAAGATAACTGCCTGTGGCTTTTTCAGTTTTGTATAGTTTACTGGTCTGCGTAAATTTTGCAGTATGAAACAAAGCCAGCATCATTACTAGTGGATAATTCACAAATAATTTTATTTTTTAGCTTTGTTCACTAACCTATGTACTATTATGTATCAGTTATTATGTTGGTGTTTGAGTATTTGAAAATCTTCCACTGGCAAACCTGAAAAAGAGGTCAGCCAATCCATAGATAAGTTACACGAGATAATGTTACCGTTAGTATAGGCTTTCAGTTTCAGTTCAAGACTTGTTTATACCAGCTTTTTTGTGTTTTATTTTTTTCAGTGCACCAATGACAGTGCGCAAGTGAATAGAAACTGACCTAGTAACCCTGCTATGGCGCTTGTTCAAACAAGCCACAGTGTTCAGAAATCTTGACCCTTAAATTTATAGCTACACCCTTATCTTGTTGAGTTTTTTCTGTACAGTGAGCCTCTATGTCTCTGTCTCTGTCTGGTTCTCTGTGTATGTAAGTTGTAACTGTGTCTATTTCTGTCTATCTGTGTCTGTCTGTCTCTGCTGTTTGTCTGTCTGTCTGCTTGCCTGCCTGCCTGTCTGTCTCTGTCTCTCTCTCTCCTCTCTGTCTCTGTCTGTCTGTCTGTCTGTCTCTCTCTCTCTCTCTCTCTCTCTCTCTCTCTCTCTCTCTCTCTCTCTCTCTCTCTCTCTCTCTCTCTCTTTGTCTGAAACTAGTGAAAGAAAGAAAGAAAATTATATTTTGAATACAGTTCTCTAGCGGGAACCATTAACTCAGTGAGTCATACAGTCATTGTATTGTTTCTGCTGATGCCTAAAGCTAAATATAGGTAAGTTCACTATTGATACAAGTAAAGTAGACCACCAGCTGTTGTTCTTTCTCTTTATCATATATCATTATGATTATATGTACTAAAAATTGACAATGGGGGAAAAAAAAGCAAAATGGAGTTTGGACATGTATGTGATGTAGCTCATTTCAGGTGGAAAGTATGAGTGCTGACAAGTGACATCATTATTTGTTCTTGCTGAAAAGTGCGGTTAACTTATGTATGTCAAAGTTTGAAAATACAGGTTAAATGAACTGTGTTAAGTCATCTTGTCTTCTTCGTTTTTTTACTGATTTCAGATAGTTCTTGGTAATTGTCAGTTTTTTGTTAATGGCACTGTGGACATCCCCCCAGACAAATTCCTCAAGAAAGGACCCACTAAAACAAGATCAAACCACCAACACAAATTTGTTCATCTCAGCTCCTCCTCTGACCCATATAAGTTAAGCTTCTTCCCGTCAACCATTCCCGCCTGGAACTCCCTGCCTGCAACAGCAGCAGAGGCTCCCTCCTTGATATCACTCAAGAGGAAACTCAAGAAAATCCCAGTTTAGACTCTTCCCCCCCCCCCCCCCCCCCCCCCCCAACTAGCTGCTGCCCCAGAGCTGAACTCAGGAGTAAGTGGTTGAAGTTTTGAGGCCACCTTAGATCCCCCTCTATCCTTTTGTTGTCCCAAATAGACCTATTTTTTGTGTTTTATCCTACGCCTCTGCGCACACAGGTCAATAAATTAATAGTCAAGGATGACGGCTGACCTTGCATATTGAAGATATTGAAGCCACTTTGTTCATTGGATGTTTTGTTGTTGTTTTGGTTTTGTTTTAATTTTTCTTTTATGGGGTTTTCTGTTTGGTTGTTTGTTGTTCATTATTGGTATATTTCAGGTTTTTTATGCTTTGGTTTCTTTTTTTTTTTCTATTTATTATTGTTTTGTTTTTTTTCTTGTTTTTTTTTCTACAATAAACTTTTTTGTAGAACAGTTGCAGTATGAAATTCTGGTTGCACTATTCAGAAACAGCATTTGACTGCACACTGTAAAGTGACACCCCCCCCCCCCCCCATCTGTTTGTCTGTCTGTCTGTCTATCTGTCTGTCTGTCTGTCTTTGTCTCTCTCTTTCTGAATGTGTGTATTTTTGTTCACTGATGAAAATGGAGTTTCTGAAGAATTTGATGAAAGACAAGTGTTTTGTTGCTGTAGGAATCTTGGATCTATACTATACACATGCTAAAAGCCTTTAGAAGGACATGATACACTTACTGACTTAGGGCCTTGGTTTATTGTCTCTGTCAGTGTCACACAACATAAAAGTCAACCTGTGGTCATAGATTGTGATGTTGTGTTGTGTTGTGTAATATGTGGTAATATGATATGTGTAATATGTGGCCATACACTGATACATGTGTAATTTGTTGTTATGAAATTGTGATATGTTGTGTAATGTGTAGTCATGTGTTGTGATATATGTGTTGTGTAATATGTGGTCATAGATTGTGATATATGTGTAATATGTGGCCATACACTGTGATACATGTGTAATGTGTAGTCATTATATGTTGTGTAATGTGTAAAGTGTTGTGATATATATATCATGTGTTGTGTAATATGTGGTCATAGATTGTGATATATGTGTAATATGTGGCCATCACTGTGATACATGTGTAATGTGTAGTCATTATATGTTGTGTAATGTGTAGTCATGTGTTGTGATATTATATGTTGTGTAATATGTGGTCATAGATTGTGATATATGTGTAATATGTGGCCATCACTGTGATACATGTGTAATGTGTAGTCATTATGATATGTTGTGTAATGTGTAGTCATGTGTTGTGTTATATGTGTTGTGTAATATGTGGTCATAGATTGTGATATATGTGTAATATGTGGTCATATATTATGTGTAATATGTGATCATGTCTTTTGTAATATGTGGTCATATTATGTATATATATATTTGTAATGTGTGGTCATGTGTTGTGTAATATGTGGTCAGGTGTTATATACATTGTGTAATATGTGGTCATATATTGTGATATATGTGTTGTGTAATAGTGGTTATATACTGTGATATGTGTGTTACGTAATGTGTGGTCAGGTGTTGTATGTGTTGTGTACAGGCCTATCTCTAATCTCTCTTTCTTGTCAAAACTCCTTGAAAAGGTCGTCCTCAACCAGCTGAACTCTCACCTGTCTGCCAACAATCTCCTCAATCCTTTCCAGTCAGCCTACCGCCAGTGCCATAGCACTGAAACTGCCCTACTACACATTCTCAACAATCTCCTCCTTGCAGCTGATACTGGCAAAGTCTCTCTCCTCACACTCCTTGATCTGTCTGCAGCCTTCGATACCAATGACCATGGTATTCTCCTTTCTAGACTTCATCATACTTTTGGCATCTCTGACATTGCTCTCTCCTTTTTCACTTCGTATTTATCAAACAGAAAACAAACTGTTCTCATCAATGGCACTTACTCTCAACCTGCATACCTGACCTGTGGTGTTCCACAAGGATCTGTCCTTGGCCCTGTTCTTTTCACTCTTTATACCTCCCCCCTGTCCACCATCATCAACTCCCACTCTATAAAACACCACTTCTATGCTGATGACACCCAACTTCAAGACAGTGACTCACCTGATAATATACAGCGCCTGTTGACTCGCACCACTGAGTGTTACTCGGACATTAAGAACTGGATGACACACAATAGATTCAGCTTAATGACGACAAGACAGAAGCTATCCTCATTGGCACCCGTCAGAAACTTTCCCAGCTGCCTCCTCTTTCTCTCCCATTATGTAACACATCAGTCCCAATTTCTGATTCAGCTAAAAACCTTGGTGTCTGCATTGACTCTACCCTGTCCATGAACAACTTTGTTTCTCAAACTGCCAGATCTTGCTACTATCATCTCCATCATATAAGCCTGATCAGGAAGTATCTCTCTGTCGAAACAACTGCAAAACGCGTTCTCTCCTTGAACCTTCATAGTGTCTCGCATTGACTATTGCAATTCACTCCTGTCTGGTCTTCCTGCCTCCACCATTCACATCCTACAGCGCATTCAAAACAATGCTGTACGCCTTGTACTCAAAAAGAAAAAAGCTGACCACATATCTCCTCTCCTGGCACAACTTCACTGGCTCCCTGTATCAAAGCGCATACAGTACAAACTAGACACCATGTGCTACAAAAGCCTCAATAACGCAGCCCCCGATTACCTGTCAAGCCTACTTGAGATCTATGTTCCCTCACGTATCCTCCGCTCTGCCTCCGATCCTCTGACTTTTCGCTTTCCACGCACTAAGCTCAATACCTATGGTCCACGAGCCTTCTCTGTTTCTGGTCCACTCTCCTGGAATAAACTTCCTCTCTCAGTCCGTCAGCAACCTACTTTTGCCTCCTTCAAGTCCGCTCTCAAAACTCACCTTTTCTCCTCTGCATAAAATCCTAACCTCACTCAACCCCCCTCTGCAGCCTGTCTCCGCTCGGAGGGGAATCACTTTGTTTTAATATATAATTGTATATGATGTGCTCTCTGTGGTTTTCCATTGGTTTTATTCTTGCTTTTATTGCTTTTATTCTTTCTCCCCATTTGTGGCCATGCGTGTGTGTGTGTGTGTGTGTATGTGTGTGTGTGTGTGTGTGTGTGTGTGTGTGCGTGCGTGTGCGTGCGTGCGTGTGTGCGTGTGTGTCTTTTCGGCGCTTGGATTTGATTTTGTCGAGATTTTGCGCTATATAAATATTGTAATTATTATGCATGCATGTGCGTACGTTTGTATGTATGTATACATGTATGTATGTATGTATACGCTTAGATTTATGTATGTATGTATGTATGCATGTATACGCTCAGCTTAGATTTATGTATGTAAGTATGTATGCATGTATGTATGCATGTATACGCTCATATGTATGTAGGTATGTATGCATGTATATGCTCAGCGCTTAGATTTGATTTTATCAAGATTTTGCGCTATATAAATAAAATATATTATTATTATTATTATTATTAATATGTGTTTGTTACTTTGTATATATTGTGATTTGTGTTGTGTGATATGTGATTGTATATTATATGTGTTGTGTAATATGTGGTCATGTATTGTGATATGTGTGTTGTGTAATTGGTGGTCATATATTGTGATATACATGTGTTGTGCAATATGTGGTCATGTATTGTAATCTGTGTGTTGTGCAAAATGTGGTCATATATTGTGATATATGTGTATATATATATGTGTATATATATGTGTGTGTGTGTGTGTGTGTGTTGCGCAACATGTCATATATTGTAATATATGTGCTGTGTAATATGTGGTCATGTGTTGTGATATATGTGCTATGTAATATGTGGTTATATGTTGTGACATATGTATTGCGTAATCATCACTAATATGTGTTGCATTATAATTTATATATGTGTTGTGTTACATGTGTTGTGTAATATGTGGTCAGGTGAGAAGCACGGACTAAGTGACCATGCGTCTTGTGATCCACGACACGTATGCTGAAGTGTCAGAATGGGCAGCCAAGTACGTCAGGAGAAAGATCCTGGACTTCAAGCCAGGTCCTGACAGGTACTTCACCCTGGGTCTGCCAACAGGTATGTTTACACAGCACGTCCTGACAGATATTATACCCTGGGTCTGCTGACAGATAGGTTTACAGCAGGTCCTGACAGGTACTTTACCCTGGGTCAGCCAACAAGTAGGTTTACAGCAGGTCCTGACAGGTACTATACCGTGGGTCTGCCAACAGGTAGGTTTACAGCAGGTCCTGACAGGTACTTCACCATGGGTCTGCCGACAGGTAGGTTTACAGCAAGTCCTGACAGGTACTATACCCTGGGTCTGCCGACAGGTAGGTTTACAGCAGGTCCTGACAGGTATTAATAATATACCCTGGGTCTGCCGACAGGTAGGTTTACAGCAGGTCCTGACAGGTACTTCACCATGGGTCTGCCGACAGGTAGGTTTACAGCAGGTCCTGACAGGTACTTCACCATGGGTCTGCCGACAGATTGACTGTGTAATAGAACTCTGCTGACCCCAGGAGTGTACACACTGAATTGAATAACTACAGAGTACACACTGAACTGAATAACTACAGAGTACATACTGAATTGAATAACTATAGAGTACACACTGAACTGAATAACTACAGAGTACACACTGAATTGAATAACCACAGAGTACACACTGAATTGAATAACTACAGAGTACACACTGAATTGAATAACTACAGAGTACACACTGAATTAAATAACTACCAAGTACACACTGAATTGAATAACTACAGAGTACACACTGAATTGAATAACTACAGATTACACACTGAATTAAATAACTACAGAGTACACACTGAATTAAATAACTACAGAGTACACACTGAATTGAATAACTACAGAGTACACACTGAATTAAATAACTACAGAGTACACACTGAATTGAATAACTACAGAGTACCCACTGAATTGAATAACTACAGAGTACACACTGAATTGAATAACTACAGAGTACACACTGAATTAAATAACTACAGAGTACACACTGAATTGAATAACTACAGAGTACACACTGAATTGAATAACTACAGAGTACACACTGAATTGAATAACTACAGAGTACACACTGAACTGAATAACTACAGAGTACACACTGAATTGAATAACTACAGAGTACACACTGAACTGAATAACTACAGAGTACACACTGAATTGAATAACTACAGAGTACACACTGAATTGAATAACTACAGAGTACACACTGAATTGAATAACTACAGAGTACACACATGAACTGAATAACTACAGAGTACACACTGAATTGAATAACTACCGAGTACACACACTGAATTGAATAACTACAGAGTACACACTGAATTGAATAACTACAGAGTACACACTGAATTGAATAACTACAGAGTACACACTGAATTGAATAACTACAGAGTACACACTGAATTAAATAACTACCAAGTACACACTGAATTGAATAACTACAGAGTACACACTGAATTGAATAACTACAGAGTACACACTGAATTAAATAACTACCAAGTACACACTGAATTGAATAACTACAGAGTACACACTGAATTGAATAACTACCGAGTACACACTGAATTAAATAACTACAGAGTACACACTGAATTGAATAACTACAGAGTACACACTGAATTAAATAACTACAGAGTACACACTGAATTGAATAACTACAGAGTAAACACTGAATTAAATAACTACAGAGTACACACTGAATTGAATAACTACAGAGTACACACTGAATTGAATAACTACAGAGTACACACTGAATTGAATAACTACAGAGTACACACTGAATTAAATAACCAGAATGGACGATTGTATTAAATGATTAAGTGATTTAGTATGTGTGTTCATTTCCAGGAACTGACTGAAAGATTTCAAATTACGTAATTTATTGAGTGTATGTCACGATGTGTGTGTGTTTGTGGTGTCTGTGTATGTCTGTGTATGTGTGTGTGTGTTACAGGTGTGTTATGTTGTGTGTCTTGTGAGAGAGAGAGAGAGGAGAGAGAGAGAGAGAGACTCAGAGAGAGAGAGAGAGAGAAAATGTGTGTGAATATGTGTGAAATGAAAGAGACTGTGTTTGTGTGTGTGTGTATACATATGTGTGTGTGCGCACGTGTGTGCATGCATATATGTGTTTCTGTGTGCCTGCCAGTACTCTGTCTCACAGAAAGTGTGAAAGAGCATATGTTTAACATCACTATATATGTTTAACAAACTAACCTTTCTTTTTAGATAGAAAGTGAACCTAACTGGGCAGTAGACCTACAGAGTTGATAGCAATCATCAAAACTTCACACTGAAAGTTAAAAGTAAATTGTAGGGCATTGTAAGTCAGAATGATAACCATACTAGTGGTTTTGTTTGAATTATGTATGTACAACCTGGGACTTAGGGAGAGGGTGTGGTGGGGTGGGAGTATAGAGGGAGAGAGTGTGATGTGGGGTGGGAGTATAGAGGGAGAGAGTGTGATGTGGGGTGGGAGTATAGAGGGAGAGAGTGTGGGGGTGGGAGTATAGAGGGAGAGTGGTGATGGGGGGGGTGGGGGAGTTATGAGGGGGATGAGGAGAGAGTGTGATGTGGGGTGGGAGTATAGAGGGAGAGAGTGTGATGTGGGGTGGGCAGTATAGAGGGAGAGAGGGTGGGGTGTGGGTGGGAGTATAGAGGGAGAGAGTGTGGGGTGGGGGTGGGAGTATAGAGGGAGAGAGTGTGGGGTGGGAGTATAGAGGGAGAGTGCGTGATGTGGGGTGGGAGTATAGAGGGAGAGAGTGTGGGTGGGGTGGGAGTATAGAGGGAGAGAGTGTGGGGTGGGAGTATAGAGGGAGAGAGTGTGGGGTGGGAGTATAGAGGGAGAGATGGTGTGGGGTGGGAGTATAGAGGGAGAGTGGTGATGTGGGGTGGGAGTATTAGAGGGAGAGAGTGTGTGTGGGGTGGAGTATAGGGGAGAGTGCGTGATGTGGGTGGTGACTATAGAGGAGGATGTGGGGTGGGAGTATAGAGGGAGAGAGTGTGATGTGGGGTGGGAGTATAGAGGGAGAGAGTGTGGGGTGGGGTGGGAGTATAGAGGGGAGAGTGGTGATGTGGGGTGGGAGTATAGAGGGAGAGAGTGTGGTGTGGGGTGGAGAAGTAGGGGAGTGCGTGATGTGGGGGAGTTAGAGGGAGAGTGTGGGGTGGGAGTATAGAGGGAGAGAGTGTGGTGTGGGGTGGGAGTATAGAGGGAGAGTGGTGATGTGGGTGGGAGTATAGAGGGGAGAGGGTGATGTGGGGTGGGAGTATAGAGGGAGAGAGTGTGGTGTGGGGTGGGAGTATAGAGGGAGAGAGGGTGGGGGTGGGAGTATAGAGGGAGAGATGTGGTGATGTGGGGGTGGGAGTATAGAGGGAGAGAGTGTGGGGGGTGGGAGTATAGAGGGAGAGAGTGTGATGTGGGGTGGGAGTATAGAGGGAGGGTGTGAGTGTGGGGTGGGAGTATAGAGGGAGAGAGTGTGGTGTGGGAGTCGGATGAGAGGGAGAGGTGTGGGTGGGTGGAGTGCAGAGGGAGAGAGAGTGTGGGTGGGTGGGAGTGCAGAGGGAGAGGTGTGGTGTGGGGTCGGATGCAGAGGGAGAGAGTGTGGGGTGGGATCGGAGATGCAGAGGGAGAGAGTGTGGGTGGGAGGAGTGAGATGGGAGGAGTGGGTGTGGGGTCAGAGTGCAGAGGGAGAGAGAGGTGGTGGGGTCGGATGCAGAGGGAGAGAGTGTGGGGTGGGATGGGAGTGCAGAGGAGAGAGAGTGTGGGGTCGGCAGGAGAGATTGGTGATGGAGTGCAGAGGAAGTGAGTGTGGGGTGGGATGTGCAAGAGCAGGGGTGGGAGGGATGAGATGGAGAGTGTGTGGGAGGGAGTGCAGAGGGAGAGAGTGTGGGGTGGGAGTACAGAGAGTGTGGTGTGTACAGTCAGTGAACTTGAAGAGCTGATTCTTTTATAATCCCTGGTGTGTGCTTGTATTTGTTTATGATTGAGCTATCTGCTTTTTGTGTTCATTGGTCACTTATATCTATTGTGACATGGTAGCACATCTTTCAGGTAGCACACCGCTGGGTATGTACAAGAAGCTGATCGAGTTTGTGAAGAGTGGCTCCGTGTCTTTCAAGTACGTCAAGACCTTCAACATGGACGAGTATGTGGGTAAGTTGAGACTCCTCCACGAGTATGTGGGTAAGTTGAGACTCCTCCACGAGTATGTGGGTAAGTTGAGACTCCTCATGATTTGTCACCAGAGTTCAGACAAGCTTGTCCTCACAGGCAGGCACTGTTGATAGAGCTGTGAACTCAACATCTCTTTTCTGAGTTCAGTCTCACACTGCGACTTAAAAGTTGGTCACATCACTGCACATCTTTATGCACCAATCATTTTGGTGTGACCTGTTCACTGCCCATCTTAATGCACCAATCATTTTGGTGTGACCTGTTCACTGCCCATCTTAATGCACCAATCATTTTGGTATGGCCTGTTCACTGTCCATCTTAATGCACCAGTCATTTTGGTGTGGCCTGTTCACTGTCCATCTTAATGCACCAATCATTTTGGTGTGGCCTGTTCACTGCCCATCTTTATGCACCAATCATTTTGGTGTGGCCTGTTCACTGCCCATCTTTATGCACCAATCATTTTGGTGTGGCCTGTTCACTGTCCATCTTTATGCACCAATCATTTTGGTGTGGCCTGTTCACTGCCCATCTTTATGCACCAATCATTTTGGTGTGGCCTGTTCACTGCCCATCTTTATGCACCAATCATTTTGGTGTGACCTGTTCACTGCCCATCTTTATGCACCAATCATTTTGGTGTGGCCTGTTCACTGCCCATCTTTATGCACCAATCATTTTGGTGTGGCCTGTTCACTGCCCATCTTAATGCACCAATCATTTTGGTGTGACCTGTTCACTGTCCATCTTTATGCACCAATCATTTTGGTGTGACCTGTTCACTGTCCATCTTTATGCACCATCATTTTGGTGTGACCTGTTCACTGTCCATCTTTATGCACCAATTGTTTTGGTGTGACCTGTTCACTGTCCATCTTTATGCACCAATCATTTTGGTGTGGCCTGTTCACTGCCCATCTTAATGCACCAGTCATTTTGGTGTGGCCTGTTCACTGTCCATCTTTATGCACCAATCATTTTGGTGTGGCCTGTTCACTGCCATCTTAATGCACCAGTCATTTTGGTGTGGCCTGTTCACTGTCCATCTTAATGCACCAATCATTTTGGTGTGGCCTGTTCACTGTCCATCTTAATGCACCAGTCATTTTGGTGTGGACCTGTTCACTGCCCATCTTAATGCACCAATTATTTTGGTGTGGCCTGTTCACTGTCCATCTTTATGCACCAATCATTTTGGATGTGGCCTGTTCACTGTCCATCTTTATGCACCAATTGTTTTTGGTGCGGCCTGTTCACTCTCCATCTTTATGCACCAATCATTTTGGTGTGGCCTGTTCACTGTCCATCTTTATGCACCACTTGTTTTGGTTGTGGCCTGTTCACTGTCCATCTTTATGCACCAATTGTTTTGGTGTGGCCTGTTCACTGTCCATCTTTATGCACCACTTGTTTTGGTGGTGTCATTGTTTTATACATCCCACTCCCCATTTCAAGACCTGGCCGGCATGTAGGGCTTTACACAAGCTTCAGGACTCTGTGGTATGTTCATGCACAGTCTGCGCTTACATGTACTGTCTTTGCTGGGTATGTATGAAGGAGAGTCAACTAAAATGCTATAAAAAGCAAAGTATATCCATTTCTTCAGCCCTCCCTGGGCCTCCCATCAGGGCTGTGTCCCTGTATCTCCCCTTGCCACCTGACTGGGGTCTAGCTGGCCTCTGGACACTGACCTTGTTTCTGTCAAATCAGTTCGAGAAGCTTCACCCGTGTAGGTGTTTTCATGTTTTGTTAGGCCACCACACACAGACATGATGTGCAGGATCTTTAACGTACTCATTAGATATTCTGCATACATTATATACATGAGAGAGGTTTTGGTACCAACAGGCCTGTACACATGTTTACATAGAGGTTGATAGCTCCCACCTTTACCCCCTGTTTTAATGTTAATTTTTAGGTAATTATTTTCTTGTGCAATTTCAGAGTTTTTTATGCTACTTAATCTATCTTCATTATCAAAAGAACTAAAAAAAGTAAAATCACATGTCATGACTGAATAGATTGAACCATATGTTATAATAATAAATAATAATAATAATAATAATAATAAAATATTTATATAGCGCAAAATCTTGATAAAACAAATCTAAGCGCTGAAACAGACACGCACGCACGCACGCACGCACGCACACAATCACACACACACACACACACACACACACACACAC